>QEPC01011255.1:2974761-2990032 GCA_003113815.1 Sphenodon punctatus | reverse complement strand
AGAGAGAGAGAGAGAGAGAGAGAGAGTAGGGAAGCCTGGACCTGAGGTTACCGTTCCTTTCCTGTCGAAAAAGGGGACAGGTGGCCCGAGGATTCAGTGAAGTTCATGGGGGTTGAGAAGAAGGAGCAGCAGACCTAAGTCTGGGAGATTTCTTAAGATACAGACATGCACAGGGAAACCTGCACATGCCTGCATCCAAAAACTTCTCAGTTTGCATGGGGGAAGCGAGTTAGGGTTAGGATAAACGATTTGGGATAGGCTCAAGGGTGTTACAAAAGACACACAGGGAGGACAAAGGGACATAAAAGACCCATCAGGGCATATCTGGGTGAGTTTCTAAGTGAGACAAAAGGAAAGATGCATATGTGAACCATGGGGACAAAAGGGGACTCCAGGTAGGTGCTTAGGTGTCACAAAAAGGAAAAGACATAGGGGAGCCATGGGCAACAGACATACAATGGACACATCTGGGCATGAATGGGGAGAGGACATTCTGGTGAGTTGTGAGAGGGACCCAAGGTTAATGGCTACACCTGGGTTTCTGTGCTTAGGGGAGTGGGGGTAGGGGATACTAATATTCCATGTCTTTGAGGCTGTTGCTAGCCTGGATTCTATTCACCAGTTGTTTCTCAAAACAGGGAGAATGCCCTTTCTTATAGCCCCGTACTTACTGAGGGCTATCTCCCCTTAATCACCTCCTTCCTGGATCAGGCTGGTATCCATCTGGGTGAACTCCCTTTTCCTAGGTCCCATGGTGGCTGGGCCTGATCCTTGCTCTGACTTCTTTGGGGGGGGGGGGCTGCCCTAACAAAGAAGGCATTAACAGCCAGCACCTCTTTTACCACCCTTTTTAAGGCCTCTATGTCCTCAGGGCTATTTTCAATTAACTGTCCCTTAACTCCTTTATCTGTTTTCCTTTGTCTTTTCTACCTCTATCTGAGCCCCCCTTAGCTCTTTAGGCTCTTTCTCTGCCTTCTGTTCTGGGCCTCACCTATTTAGGCATTCAGCTTTTCTTTGGGTCTTCTTGGGGCAAGTTCTTTTCACATGGCCTGGTTTCTGACAGACCCAACACTATGGTTCCCTCTTAGGGCCTAGGGATGGGCGAACAGATGGCGGTTTGGGTTCTGCCGTTCGGTCCGGTTCAGTTCGCCTGTTCAGCTCGACCATTCGGTTCCATCGCCGCATTTGGTTTTGGCCATTTGGTTTGGTTGTGTTCAGTTCAGTTTGGGCGTTTGGACAAAGGCTCTCTGTGTGAGGAATGATGGACCCAGACCCATGATGGTGGGTCCTGAGGCTAGAGTGGCAGCTTCTGGATATTGGCCACAGCCCTCTCTGCCTGTAACTTGGCCCCAGAACCCTGACAGAGGGTCCTGGGGCTGGAGTGGCTTTTTCTTGATGCGGTGGCACAACAGCACCTCTATGCGAGGAATGATGACTCCAGACCCATGTTGGTGGGTCCTGGGGCTAGATTTGCAGCTTCTAGATACATATTGGCCACATTCCTCCCTGCCTGTAACATGGCCCCAAAACCCTGAAGGCGGGTCCTGGGTCTAGAGTGGCTGTTTCTTGGTGCGGTGGAATGACATCGCCTCTGTGCGAGGAATGATGGCTCCAGACCCATGCCGGTGGGCTCTGGGGCTAGAGTGGCACCTTCTAGGTATTGGCCACAGCCCTCCCTGCCTGTAACTTGGCCCCAGAACCCTGACAGTGTGTCCTGAGGCTGGAGTGGATGTTTCTTGATGCGGTGGGATGACATCGCCTCTGTGCAAGGAATGATGGCCCCAGACCCATGACGGTGGGTCCTGGGACTAGAGTGGCAGCTTCTAGATAATGGCCACAGCCCTCCCTGCCTGTAACTTGGCCCCAGAACCCTGATTGTGAGTCCTGGGGCTGGAGTGACTGTTTCTTTTTTTTAATATATTTCTACACTAAATCTAACTGCTATTAACTATTCTAAAACCTATTGAACTAAATGAAATATCCTAATAATTAACTACAAAGGCCTTGTCCTACAAACACACTGTATCTCTATCTCTATAACTAAGCTAACAACTATGTATATCTATCTAGTAACTATCTATCGAATAACTATCTATCTATCTATACAATATTACACAGGGGGAAACACAAAGAACACAGGGAGGGGTACAAAACTGAAATGAAAATCAATCTAATAATAATCCTACTCTAAATAAATCCAAAACTTAAAACAGGGGAAGGGAATCAGGGATGGAATAAGAGGGAGAGGGAAAGGATTCAATGGAGGGGGGAGGGAGGAAGGAAGATTGAACACAGGGAACACAGGGAGGGGTAAAAACAAAAATTAACACCTAAATCTATCTAATACAATTTAAATCAGTGATATTATTGGAGGTAAATGGGTTGGATGGGTGAAATAGGAGGAGGAATGTATTAGGAATAGGAATAGGAATGGATTAGGAATAGGAAGGAACAAAAACTGCTGGGAGAGAGGGAGCCTTCTGAAACGCCTGCTGTTTAGGAACAGTTACTCTCTAGAAGGTGTTGGGAAGGGGGGAGGCAATCAGTTTTGTTTCTTGCGGTGCCTGCGTCACCGCAAGACCCATTGGCTCCATGCAGCCTAGCCTGTGGCCAATTGCAGACTGCGAAGTCAGTGGTCTGAGGTGAAAAGGGATGGTGATTGGGCAGGCAGGCTGCTACTCTAAGCCTCTCCACCCCTGGTACCTGGAAGTCTGCTCCTCTGCTGACTCCCCCTCCCTGTCACATTTTGCCTTCCAGTGACATGTTTTTGGCACCCAAACTCATCCGAACGCGATCTGAACTAACCGAAATGTTTGGTCATTTCGATGTTCAGAATCTAGTTTGGTTTGGTCAGTTCATGTTCGGATTCATGTTTGTGTTCGGTCTTCCGAACAGGCCGAGTTTGCGCCGAACTCCAAGTTTCCGAACCGCGTTCGCCCATCCCTATTAGGGACATCCCTTTGAATCCTCTGAAGGTTTGGCCCATAGGGGCATATCTTCTCTGTATGACCCTGGACCCCACAGTTCCAGCAATAAATAGGGTCCCTCCTTTCCCGGGGTTCAGTTCAGGGCTTCCACTCAGCCCTGTGGGATAACCCATAGGGATTCCCAATCAAGGGACAATCCCCTTTTAGATGGCCCTGCAAGTTACAAAGCCAGCATAGTTTCCCTCTGGCTCTATTGATTCCTCTCTGTCTCTGACATCCCAGAGTCCAGGCAGTCACATAGGGGCACTCTCTACATAAGTGTCTCCTTTGCCTAAAAAGGTAGCACTGCTTTAGAGATCCCCATCTGGGACAGCCCCAGTACCTGTTTTCCACCACTGTCTGTCTCATTGGTGTGGTGTACTGCTCTTTCTACTCCACACCATGCCACCACAGCTCAGGTTCCACCCAGTTCCATAGGCTGACCACTTGTTTCCCTCAAGGGTGCAATCCTTCAGCCGCCATCTGGTTCCACTCCAGGATCCACATCCTGACAAGGGTGGGCGAACCTCCTGGTTCTAGCCCAGCTCAAGGACCATCCTGGCCAAGCTACTCGACATGTGAAGCGATCCTCACTGGCTCCATAGCAATCTCCAATCCAGTGCACAACTCCAGGCACGTTCGCTTCTGGAATCCGGGCTCACCTTCCAGTAGTGAAGTCATACAGATGCAGCTCAAAAAGGCAACCACCAAACCCCACACAAAATGGCTGCAAAAATGGCTCCTCAGTATCTGGTTCTACCCTAGTTCTCCAGTCTTCAGCACCCTGGAGTGCATAGAGTGGCTAGGTTTTGTCAGGGACATGTGGTCCCTTCAGCTCCCAGGTGAGACTAAGTTCTTCTACACTCAACCTTCCTCTTATACAGGCAGAGTGGGTGTGGCCAGGCTTTCACTCCTCAGCCTTAAAGGGTCAGTGTCCTGCCCACTCTGACTCTTAGCCTGCATTTAACCCAGGCTGGTTTCTAACTATGGGGTGGCTCTCCCAAGCCCATGCACATGCTCTCAGTCCTCTTGCTGGCCCACTCAGTCCCCTCTTAAAGGGAAAGCAGCCCAGCAGGAATGCTCCCTGATACACTGCCCATTTACTAGGCTGGACGTGCTAAACATGTGAGTGGGAGCTGCATGGATTGAAAATGGATTCCAGTGGGCTATCATCTCTTTTGATTTCACCCATGCTTGCCTCTGTTACTCACTCATCGATTTCTTTGCTTAACCCACATAACCCCTTAAAATAAATTTGGGTAATGAGGAGTTCAGAAAAGCCTTTCATTAAAATATTCTGGAACAAATTTATTCCGGTGATTTTATTAAAACCTACTTAAAGGATTTCATGAAAAAATATGTTTAATCTAGTTGAGCATTCCTAAATCAGGCTGGCAAAGTAGCACATAATATTTATTTTAAGTGCATCTGATTTCACATTTCTAAAGCACTGTCCTAAAATACCTCTCCTAGATAGCTTTGTTTCATATATAATCTTACAAACTAAAAAAAACTCATGCCAAGCTTGCTGGTAGGTTGGTGACCATTTGAGAAGAACCTGGGACCAGCTTTGAGTGAACTTGGACTACAGTGTAGGTGTGCATTTAATCATATGCAGTTTCAGAAGGTAGGTGTGCATTTAATCATATGCAGTTTCAGAAGGTTTTCAGAAGGAACTGAATAGTTTTCTAACAGAGGCCATTTTAAAATGCACATGCCCACCCACCCACCCACCCGCGTGCCCATCTGAAGATGGCATGGGTGGGTGCATGTTATCTCCCCCTCTCTGTGGGAGAGGGAGGTGGTGGGGCCAGGGATTCCCTCCTAGTGTAACCCAGCCAGTGGGGGCAAAGAGGATTTATGCAGCGTGCCATCTGGCCCTGCACTAACCTCAGGTGCAGTGAGGAACTGGGAGCCAGGAAGGCCTGTCTCTTTGGGGGGAGAGGCGGGCAGCTTCTCCAGTCCAGTGCCATCTGCCACAAGAGAGATTGAGCTGCTGAGGCAGCCCAGCTGGCAAGGAGTAAGGCACTGGGGTGGGGATTCCCTGAAGGTGCTGGGGTGGGGATTCCCTGAAGGCCCAGATCAGACTGTTATCTCCCACTCTCTGTGGCAGGGGGAGGGGCCAGGAATTCCATCCCAGTGTGACCCAGCCAGATGGGTGGGGGTGGGGGGATTTAGGTAGCGTGCCTTCCAGCAGTGCCACAAACCTCATGCCAAAGGGCCATTGCAAAAGGGCCCTTTGGCATGGCCCTTCAATGGGGGCCAAGGGGTACTGCAGGGGTGGTGGTTATGGTCTTGTATGAAGGAGATATCTGGTGGGTTGTGTGGTTCCTTGGGGGGGGTTGTTTTGAGGTTGGTTAGGAGGGATGTTTCTCTCCTCCAATGAGGGAGGGGGGAGGGATGGGAATAGGGAGGGAATGGGGCTATTTGAATGTTCTTTGGTGGGAGGAGACGGGGTGCGTTGGGGGGGAGGGGACCTCCCTCGCCATTGGGGCAGGGCAGCTAGGAGGGAGGGCCGGTCGGGGGGGAGGACTGCAGTCATTGGGGTCATAATGGGCCAGGGGAGATATGGTCTCTTTGGGGGCTGGGAACGATCTATGAGAAAGGGCAGGTGCCTGATACCTGTCCCACTCAGTGCCCCCCAAACAGGTGGTGAGGTGGTTCCTGGCCTAAACCCGATGCTGTTGAACGTGAGGTCAGTGGCTAATAAATCAAGTATGGTCCAGGAGTTAATCTTGGGTACTCTGTGCAGCATCAGCCTCGGCTGGAGGGACGGGGGTAGCAATTGTTTTTAAGGAGATGTGGTCATGGGATATCCAGCGCAATTGGTGTCAGGCATAGAGGGCATACAGGGCCTCCATCTTGTGATCAATTTGGCAGGAGACAGATTAGGGGAGCTGCTGGTATCCTACATGCATGGGCAGAGCAGGTGTCGGAGGTGGTCTTGTGGCCCACAAGGACTTTGGTCCTGGGGGACCTCAACATTCATGCTGACTCCAGTCTTGGAGGGTTGGAACATGAGTTCATGGTCACCATGGCAACTATGGGCCTGTCTCAGGTGGTCAGCGGCCCGATGCACGATGCAGGGCATACCGTGGACCGGATATTTTGTACTGGCCTTGAGGTGGGGGATCCGTTAGTGGGGGAGGTACGGGAGGTGCCCTTGCCATGGACAGATCATTATCTCCTGCAGGCCAGCCTCCTGGTACATGTCTGACCCCAGAAGGGTGTAGAACCAGTTCAGTTGGTTCACCCCCAGAGACTTATGGAACCAGAGGGGTTCCTAAATGCTCTGGGGGAGTTACCCCTTGATCTCGATGCCCACCTGCTCGATGACCTCATCATACTTTGGAACATCTTGTTGACTGAGGATATCGATCGGGTGGTTCCTAGATATCCACTTCCTCCTTGCCATCATCACAGGTCTCCTTGGTTTACTGAGGATCTGTGGTTGATGAAATAGGAGGGAAGGTGATTAGAGCGATGGTGGCACTGAGGCCAATAGATTACAGCATAGAGCAAGTTTAAGAGCCTATATTGTGGCTGTGGGGGCCGTCAAGAAGTGGTTCTTTGCTGCTTTCATAGCATTTGCGAAATCTCATCCAACTGAAGTTTTCTGGGTGGTGTGGGGGCTAGTCAGTCCGGCCTTCCTCCGTCTGGAGCTGGATTCATCCAGCACCCGCTGTGACATGTTTGCTGAGTGATTTGCGGATAAAATTGCTCGTATTCAGTGTGAGTTAGACACTGCATTTATTGCAGTAAGAGACCCAGGTACTATGGTCAATTTTGTGGGATCAGTTTCCGACAGTGTTGTCCACCGATGCGGAAGATGTTCTTGAGGCTGTTAAGGCCACTTCTTGTGAACTTGACCCATGCCTGTCCTGCCTGGTCAAGGACAGCTGGGAGCCATTGGAAGCATTGCTGGTCAGGGTAGTCAATGCCAGACAGTACTAGAGCACCTCAAGGAGGCGGTGGTGCTGCCTCTGCTGAAAAAAACATTGTTTGATGCTGACTCCCTGGTCATCTACCGGCCAGTCTCTAACCTTCCCTTTTTAGGGAAGGTTGCTGAGTGGGTTGAGGCCCAACATCTGCAGGAGCATCTGGACCGCATTGGATTCCTAGATCCCTCGCAGTCCAGCTTTAGCTCAGGATATGGCACTGAAACTGCACTTGTGGCAGTGGTTGATGACCTCTGCCGTGGCATGGATCGGGGGCAGTCGTCTCCCCTGATTCTTTTAGAATTGTCAGCGGCCTTTGATAACGTTGACCATGAGATATTGGTGGCTCGTTTGCAGAACCGAGCCAGGGTGGGTGGAACTGTTCTTGAATGGTTCCACTCTTTCCTGGCCAGAAGATCTCAGCAGGTGGTGCTAGGGGATAGTTTTTCATCCCCTCGTGACCTCACGTGTGGAGTCCCGCAAGGTTCTATTCTGTCCCCTCTCCTGTTCAATGTGTATATGTAGCTGCTGGGTGAGGTCATGAGGTTTGGTGTTCGGTGTCATCAGTATGCTGATAACACCCATCTCTATCTCTCATTTTCATCAGACCCTGGCCCAGTAGTCTTGGTGCTTACGCAGTGTCTGGTGGCTGTCAGGGACTGGATGAAGGTGAACCATCTGAGGCTAAATCCTGATAAGATGGAGGTGATGCTTGTGGGTAGAGGCCCAGGTGGATGCTGTGGTGAGAGGTGTGTTTCACCAACTACATTTGGTGTGTCATCTACATCCGTATGTCTCAGAGGCGGACCTGGCTATCATCATCCATGCATTCATTACCTCAGGACTTGAGTACTGCAATGCACTCTACATTGGGCTTCCCATGGTGATGGCTTGGAAGCTGCAGCTGGTGCAGAATGTGGTGGCCCATCTCCTTACCAGGACGGACTGTGGAGAGCATGTAACGCCAGTGCTTTGTTCTCTGCACTGGCTACCTATAGTCTTCCAGGCCCAATTCAAGGTGTTGGTGTTGACCTATAAAGCCCTACATGATCTAGGCCCTGCTTACCTGCAAGACCACCTCACTCCCTAGGACCTGTACCGGTCTCTGGACTGGTCATCGGGGGACACCCTCCTGGAGGTCCCCTGGGTATCTTGCGGGGTCACGATGAAGAGGACATTCTTGGTGGCCACACCATGGCTGTGGAACTCTCTGCTAGTGGAGGCCTGTTTGGCCCCAGGTCTCCCTGCATTTCAACGCCATTGTAAAACCTGGCTGTTCTGACTGGCTTTTGGCAAGGGAGGGGGGTAGTGGTTGTTTTTTTGTTCCATTTGGTTTTTTAAAAATTATATTTTATTGTTTTCATGTGATGATTATTATTGGATGTTTTATGAATTTGTGAGCTGCCCTAAGCTGCATGGCCAGGATAGGGTGGGATATAAATACGGTGAAATAAATAAATAAATAAATAAATACAATGCACAACCCACTCATGCCCACACAGGAAGCATCAGGTAAAACTCCAGGAGTGGGTGGTGAATGGATAGGTGTGCACACCCTGTGCACACATGTCCCGGCCTGTTTAAACAACCCACTGGAGGTGCATGTGCATTCCATGTGGTCCACATGGAACTGCCCCTCAACTTATATTACTTCTTCCTAAACTTAGACGGGCTGCTCCTCCGTCTATACCTTCCCTGTTCCCAAGAAATACTTTCTGGGGGAACTCTTCCAAATCTTTATCAAAAATATTCAAGTTAGGAAAATTTGTTATTGGCAAATTTTCCCTGTTCCCAAGATATACTTTCTAGGCAAGTTCCTCTGAGCCTTCATTAAAAGTATTCAAGTTAGGAAGGCATTCCTATTCTATTTCAGACAGGCTGCTAACCCCATCTCAGTATTTCAGTCAGGCACATCTCCCGTCTCTTATTCTTAGAGCAGATGAGCTGCACCTCCATCTCTCTTTCTTAGTACACTTAACAATATTCTTATTCTTATTAGTATTCTTATAATAATTCTTATCAATAGCCGCCTTGGACTCAAGATCCCTCTCCTTGAACTTTTCCTTGAATTCTTCTGATCTTTCATTAAAATGATTTAGAGTTCTATTCCTGTCATATCTCTTTTACTCTTAACCTCCAAAGATCTCTGAACCACCACAGTATCCTGTCGACTATGCCAAGTATGTCACATGTGGTTTTAGGCTGACAAATGTGTCTTTGGGGAATGCACCTTTTGGGGTTGTTAAATGTCCACACCTCAAGTGTGTTACAAGCTCTCATACACTCACACAGAGGGAAGGAAGTCCATTTCCTTACAGAGTGCCAGAAAAGGCAGCTAACTAGGACCTGGCTCATGCAGGGAAAGGGGTAGGTTTACACAATCACACCCGTGGGGTACACGAGGTTCCACCAGGGCACTGACCCTGGCTTAAGTCTCAAACCTGGTCCACAGTTATTAACACTCACACATTTACTCAACCAATATGACAATGTTCTTTTAGATACTGTGGTCAATTCAAGAGATCAGAGATAGACTGGAAATATATTGGCAAACCTCTTAGCTTTATTTAGTACAAAGTTACAAAACAAGAAAAAAACAAAATATATTCTTATTACTCTATATGTTAATACAATGTTANTTCATTAATCCTTTCATACATTAACTATCCTTCTGTCAGGGTGGCCAACCCGTGACAGAGGTGATGGGGGCACCGGGACCTGTCCATTGATGTTGAGATGGTACCATGAGCTGATGTTACAGGCATCCCAGTTCCAAAAGACATCCTCCCCATATTTATAGGTTACTGGCTCCATAGGCTGTGCATATGTTGTTGCAAGGCAGAGTCAGCCCTCCCATGCCTTTCATGAGTCATTTTGACTAGGATGCATCTGTCCCTTTGTGGTTGCCTCTTCTGATCAGATGAACTTTGTCCCATTTCATAGATGTCTGTTTTGCAGCCTTATGCCCAGAACTGTTGTGTAAGCAATTAATGTCCAAAAATCAAGCTATGCTTGCAAATATTGTGTAAGTTCAAGCTGTACTGGCATCTTGTGTAAGTCTTAGTAATGTGGTTTGCAGTCAAAATCTTGCAAGCTGCAAGCTGGCATCTCAATATCTGTACATAAGTTCACTTAAGGGCTTTTGGCTTCAAGCAGTTAGTTTCTTGCAGTTTTAAGCAGTTTCTTGCAGTGTCTTCAGCCTGGACAATTCTAACTTTTATTATCATTCATACACCTGTCATTCTACACCTGACATAGTTCCCCCCACATGTTCCCCATTTATGAGGGAACATTTTACTCATAAACAGCCTCAATCCCTACATAGTTAACATCCAATTGTTCATACGTTGGTTCAAGATGGATTAGCTCAAGAGGTGCCGGTTTTGGTTTTCATTTAACCATCCATTTAATCATCTGGAAGGAACAAAACTGACAACATTTAAAACAAAAACAAAGTAACACCAAAAACACTACACCAATTATTATTAAATGTTTGGGGAGTATTTCCAACAAAATTAAGGCCCATGTGAGCTTGGAAACGTCCACAAATGTGGGCCTGGCCAATCAGTCTCACCTGCCAACATTTCTGAGTAACCCTAGGGGCTTGAGCACTCTATTTTAATCTTACACCAAAGCTGAACAATTCAGCCATATGTTGCATGTACCAAGTCTCATCACATGGATTGGCCAAAAGGGTTGTAGCATTTAGCTGGGCAGGCAAATGATGGCAAATCCAACAGTTGGTTAATTTTGCTGTTGAAGCTACAACTGCAGTGGATTGGATAAAAGTATTATTTTCCGAAAAAGCCTTAGAGAAAGGAAACCTTATC
Source organism: Sphenodon punctatus (assembly GCA_003113815.1). Lineage (NCBI taxonomy): Eukaryota > Metazoa > Chordata > Lepidosauria > Sphenodontia > Sphenodontidae > Sphenodon > Sphenodon punctatus. Next base: position 2,979,298 of record QEPC01011255.1, on the reverse strand, counting down.
AGTAGAAACAGAGATACAGCCATTCAAGACAGATGTATTGGTATTATTAGTTTCAGAAATTTTATTGTCATGGGTTTCCTGGGGATTTTCAACAAAGTATACTCGTTAATAATAATAATAATAAAAATACAATAAAAACACTCCCACAATAAAACCTAATACAAGAACTATAATCACATTTAAAAACATGTAATACGTATAAAAAAGAACCTGAGCTGCACAGTAGGGATATGTGTAATCAATACAAATAAGTATTGATAGTCCCAGAAGCAGATCAATATGATCAATGGGCATCCATGTAGGGGATCCAATTTCAATTTGTTGGCATGGATGATCTGGGAATTCCAAAGGTGAGGTACCAAAAGGCTGCATGATAAAAAGTAAATATTAATCATAAAATTTAAAAGGGACAGCAATACCCCTACCTAACATATCAGACTACTATTTACATCACCTCGTGTGCCCTATCACAGTAAGGGCAACCATAGAAATAAACAAGAGGTGATAAAACAGATACGACAGTGTAGGGTCCTCTTTATCTGGAATCTAGGGTACAGGATTTAGTTCCCAACTTCAGGTATATGACCTGAGTCCCTACATCCAGTTCTGGTTTAAAAATCATGTTAGTAGGCTTCAAATCAACTTTGTTGCAGTCTGAAATGATTTCCTTAATCTGAGTTCTTCATTCATCTGCACTTTTTAAATGTTCTGAGATGGTAGGTTTTATTTCTAAATCCCATGTTAAACCCAACCTCATCCTATTTCCAAACAAAATTTCATATGGGCTGATTGTGATGTCAGATCTAGGAGAACTCCTAATAGCAGCAAGAATAGAAGGCAAATTTTGAGCCCACTTTGTTTTAGAATCATAACATAGCTTCTTTAAAGCTTCTTTTATTGTTTGATTCATTTTTTCAACCAATCCAGCAGACTGAGGTCTATAAGCAATATGCAGCTGTCTGCGGATGTTTAAGCCTTCTATTAGCTGTTGCAAGATATCAGAAATGAAAGCACTTCCTCTATCTGAACTAATATGCTGTGGGGTTCCAAATCTATAAAATATTTCCTGATACAATTTCTTTGCAGTAGTTATTGCTTTTTATTTTTGGTGGGGTAGGCCTCAGGCCATTTACAATATTCATTTATGTTGTTCCCTGACTATTTTCAATATAGCCATCACTTTTGCCAATTGTGTGTTCATGGTTTTACTAATAATTCCTTCTCTTTTTGCCCCCGATGTATGTACAGCTCCCCAAGCTGTGATTCTGTGCCCTTTGACATAGAATGAGCTGCCATCGGTGAACCAAATACCTTATTCCTCTTATTTCTGGATCCCAATCTTGGCTGCTTTCCCATCCCCAGTCTCTCTCTGCACAATCATGTGTTTCCCCCTTTTTTTTAAATCATTCTAAAATCATTCCACTCAATAAATCTGGTTTATCAATTTTAAAGTTTACTCCTTTTTGCATTAGCAACATTGCCCACTGTGCCAATCTGGTATTACTAACATGCAGCATTTGTTCTCCCTTTAAAATATATTTTAAAGGACGATGATGGGTTTGTATTGTAACTGGGGGATTCCCAGTATACAATGCAAATGTCTGGTTAGCCCATACCAATGTATTTTGGGTTGGGACATCTTTTAGTTTGATTTGGTGTCCCTGACCCTGTTGAATTAAGACAGTGCTCTTAGCTGGTTGTGAGACAACTGCCTTTTACACCTGCTTTCCCTTTAAATATTTTGCCAAGCCATCCATTTGTGCCCCCTCTCTAGCACCTGCTCAAAGGGAATTCTGCACTTGACTGTTGTGGAAGGGGCTGCCCAAGCCTCACTACAGCACCAACAAGGTCTGGAACGGGGGTAAACTTTGCCTCCCATTCATAGATACGACTCCCCTCCTCCTGTTTCCTTTGTCTTTTTATCAACCTAATCTGCTCCAACATTCAATACAACTTCCTCATTTAGACACAGACAAACTGATAAAAATCAAAATGAAACTGCAGCTTTCTGTTTTTCCAATGCCTGAATCATATACAAAGCTGTACTTTTGCTTCTTTTGCAATTTCACTATTACTTAAAACACATAAGCCACTTGTTTTAATTCAGCTTCTTGTTCATTAACACTTAATCTGGTAGTGCCCCTCTTAGTGCCCATGGTTCTGTGCCACAACTAACACATTTTACTTTCTTTCTCCTCGTCTCTCATTATTTTAACCTTCATTTTTTTTTAACTCAAAAGCATCTCTAGAAAACTCTCTTTCATGAATACTTAATTAACTTTTCTCTGCAAAAGCAGGGTGCCTGTTTTTTCTTTTTCATTTCCAAACTAACAACAAACAAACACAAACAGAACTATGTAAAGTAAAAGGTATAAATAGACAAGTGGTGATGAAGAGATTATTTAAAAGGCACAAACCATTGTAGTTTGAATCACATTATTCCACACTAACTGTGCACTTGAAAGTGGAGAACAATGTAGAGAACACTGAATGTTCAATTTTATTTCATGCTTACTTTTCTTACATCCTACCACTTGTTTCCCTTTCACATCACATAAATATACATACAACACTGAGTGACAGACAGCCATGACATAAAATATACACACACATAAACAAAAAAACTGTAGTTGGTTCCTTAGTTTGTTTTCTTCCAAAACCTTCTTCTTGGTTCTGTACAAAATAAAAATATTTGGCCTCTTCAAGCCTAATTAGTTACCTAAGCAGTTAATTTGTTTATGTACATTGAATAACTCCCATAGTTAATTCATAAAACCTTTATATAAAATCACATAATTAATTCATAAAACCAATCACTAAAATTATATAAAAATTACCCTACACACACTTTTTTCTCCACTTAATAAAATAAAAACAGGACCAGTATTATCTTTGTAATAACTGTCTGCTCCTTTCTGGGATCAAATCATTTTAAAGGTCTGTTAAGCAGAAGCTGCTGCATTTTTTCTTACACTAACTGCGCCTTTTCTAAATTTACTTTTAAATCCTGTGTCCCTTATCAATTTTAATACCTCTTGTATAAAAGTTTGCACTTGTGCCTCAGTTTCCCCAAAACTAAAATGTCGTCAACATAATTCAAATAAATGGGACATTATTCCACGAGTATTTTATCTCTTTCCATTCTCTAATTATTTTTTGCTAATTCATTGTTATTAAATTGTTCATTTAATTTCAATTTTGCTATTTCTCAAGCCAACTCTAAAGTTCCCCAGGACAACTCTAAAAAATCTTTCCCTGGCCCCAGTTTTTTTTACTAATGTTCTGGCTTCTGCTGTACCTATTTCTTTTTCTACTAATGTTTGGGTTCCTGCTGGGTTTCCCCCCCGCCCCCATCTCCTACTAGTGGTGTGGAAATTGATGTTTGTGTGACCACGGCTACTCCAAGAGTGTCACAACAAGGATTAAACTCACATTCCTAATCCCAACAGGATGGGTCAAAATCCTTGCATGGGTTTTCTGGTGGATTATAAGGATCACCCATTTTTAAGCTAGCTACCTGAGCTCCTAACTTATTTATTTCCTGCTGTGGTGTAATTTTAAGCAATACCGGACTATCTTTCTTTCCAATTTCTCTCATAAGGTGTTTTCAGACGTGACAGGGTAGCTTTGCCCTGTCCCGAAAAGAACCCAGAGATTCCCCACCAGGATCACCCAGGCACGGCAAACAGACATACTAGGGATCCCGGCGGGGAATCAGGGAGGGGGCAGGGCTGCTCGGCGCAATGTGCGGACGCACGGCCCTGCCCCCTCCATGCTCCCTCGCTGCCCGCCCTTTGGGGAGATGGGCGGGCGGCGAGGCCAATGCCTCCACAGCGTCTGGCCGAGTTCACCATGGCCCGGAATCCCGCCGCGGATTCCGGGCCATGATAGCTGGCCAGACGTTGCTTTTTAGTGATGCCCGCCTGGAATCACTTTCACCACGCTTCAGCGGATTCTTGCGCTGGGAGCCTGGGAAGCATGGTTGAAATTGACCCCATGTGGGTATTCAGTGTGGCAAACATCTGGGGGCCACCGAACAGACGTGCAGGGCACAGTGACCACAGGTGGGTATTCACTGTGGTTCACTGTGATCTCGTCACGTCTGAAAATATCCATGATCTCCTTCAACAATTTAGCTTGATCTCTATACCTATCTCTTTCTTCTTCCAACATCATATAATCTTCTTTCCTCACACAATCAGTTCTAGATTCCAGTTCTTTCTGGGTATTTTCAGACGTTACGGGGCCACTTGGCCCCGTACTGAAAACAACCCTGTCATTCCCCGCCGGGGTCACCCCATCATGCCATATCAGACGTGCCGGGGGGATCCCGGCAGGGAATGTGGGAGGGGGCGGGGCCGCACGGCGCAACGTGTGGCCTCACGGCCCCGCCTCCTCCACGCACCCCGCCGCCCGCCCTCCGGGGAGACGGGCGGGTGGCGGGGCCAATGCGGCCGCCACGTCGGGCGGGAAGCGCCATGGCCCGGGATCCCACCGGGGATCCCAGGCCGTGGCAACTGGCCAGACGTTACTTTTT
>QEPC01011255.1:2945550-2970076 GCA_003113815.1 Sphenodon punctatus | reverse complement strand
CCTCCCTGTTATTCCACTTCCTCTCCTGTTTTTTGTTTGTGTGTGTGTGGTGGTGGTGGGGGGGGGGTTGTCATTCCACACACACCCTTACTTTTGTTCCATATGACACACACAGATAAACATTGTATTTCTCCAAGAGCTTTTGAATTATCTGTGAGGGCAGGGGAGGCTAGAGGGGCAACTTGGACCCAGGACTTCTGGGATGTCTCTTACAAGGCTGAGAGCTGAGCAGGGGAGAGGAGAACAATCTAGGAACCAGGACTATTGAGTTGCTTGTGAAGGGAGTGTAGCCTACTGGATTAGAGTGGGGTGAAGAGGCTGGAAACCAGAAGTCCTGAGTTCTCTGTTCAAGGGTCGGGACCAAGTAGGTTAGATGGGGAGAAGGGGAAGGAGCCAGGACTCCTAATTTCTCTCTTTCTGAAAGAGGGAATGGAGGTGGTGAGGGGTCATCTGTCCCAGCTTCAGTGTTGCTCCCAACCTGCGGGGGCTGAAAGACAAAGGTGAAGTGTGGGTGCATGGAGCCTAAGTTGTAAGTGAGAACAAAAGGGGTGTGCACCAGGGCCCCATGTCATTTTCATTTTTCGTTTTTGTTATTTAAAAATGTCATTTTTGTTATTGTTATTAATGACAATGTTGTTTTTATTATCATTGTCGTTATCGGTATCATTATCATTATCGGTATCGGTGCCATTTCAAACTAAGATTTTATTTTTGGTATCGATTCCCGTGCGCAACTAATATCTATCTAAATCTAAGGGAGACAGGGGAAGGGAAAAGGAAAACTATCTATTATCGAATCAATTATCAATATAACTATTCTAATCTAATCTATCTATCTATAATATATATCTATATCTAATCTATATAACTATTCTAATCTAATCTATATGTCTATATGGAGGGAGAGAGAGAGAGAGATGTCTATATGTCTATAATATATATCTATATCTAATCTATACTACCTGTCTATATTTATTGTACAGGGGGAGAAAGGCAGGGAAAGGGAGAAGGTAAAATGTAGGGTATGAGGAAGGAAAGGTTTTGATAACACAATGAAGGCTAGGGAGAATTATTTGTGTGCAAGCACCACAGTTCTGTAAACGCAACCTGACAAGAAGAACTCTCACAGAACGGAGAAAAAAAGCCTGGCCCTCCCATTATAAAGGGTTGCAGTGCCCTCCCCCACAGTTCCCCTGATTGGTTGTGGGAGGCAGCAGGCATTGAGCAATCACAAAGTGCCATGAGACTGCTGGGGCCTGCTTGCGCTGCTCATTTGCCAGGGATACATCAGATACTGCTGAGCTGCTTGCCCCTCCCAACACAGGCACAGTTCAAGAGTTCAACCCTGTTTAGGGCTTCGAGATGTCTGTTCTCTCCTCCCCTCTCCACATTTCCCCTCCAAAACCCAACTTCCACAGCACTAATAATAACGACAACGATAACGATATTATCATTTTTGTTTTGTTACAGTTATTCTCGGTTGTCATTATATTTATTCTCGGTTGTCATTTTCGTTATTGCAATAACAAAAAGCACGACAATTTTTGTTATCGTTATTGCAATAATTATCAGGTCTTTTGGGGAGATAGGGGGTGAAGCAGAGAGGGGGGTAAGGGGGAGAGGATGGCAATCCCTCTCTCCTAGTAATGACGAGGCTCCCGGTATTCCCCTCAGGATAGTAGGTGGGCTTTCCTTGCTAGTTACAAGGCAACCCTTATCATCATAGGGGTGGAGAGAGGTAATGCCAACCAGGGGGGGGGGAAGACAAACAATGAGGGGAAATCCAAGCGTCTCACACCCAGGGGGCAATCAGGCCAGGAAGGTTCAAACCCCCACCAGTGGTACAAGGTGGGAGTAGCGTGAGGCAGTGCTGGGAATAGGGAACTCAGGGCTAGGGGTGAGGAAGGGAAAGGGGTTAAGGTGGGAGGAGGGATGGAGGTGAGGATTATCCCAGGAACTAGAAAAGGAGGCGGGCTACAAGCTCCGCTCAAGGGGACACCAGACCCTGAGGCTCAGGACTATTCTACTAACTTACAGGGGGGAGGGGAAGGGGAAGGCAACCGAGGTGTCAGGAGCACAGGCAACAACAAACAGTACAAACGTATCAAAATGGTAGGAGCACAAAAGGGAATAACACACAGTCAACAATCACTAGATTCACCTAAGTGGCAACAAAGTACTTAGCTTTCAAGCAGGGTCATAGGCAAGGGGGCCAGCTTCTCTCACGATTACCGGCGGGGATCCCATGCCCCGCCGGTCCTTTTAAAGGCTAATGACCAGGTGTTCCTAAAAGCCCCACCCTCTACGAAGTGCGTTGCGCCGCAATGCGCTTGCTACGTCGGGGCGGGGNGTTCTTAAAAGCCCCGCCCTCTACGACGTGCGTTGCGCCGCAATGCGCTTGCTACGTCGGGGCGGGGCTTGCGTAGGTGCGTGCGGCGCTTTTCCCTGCAGCGGGGATGGGATAATCGGCGTGGCGGTGTTTTGCAGGGGCGGAGCTATGCCCCGAGCGGAGGGAGGATCTCCTGGGGATGTCCCTGGGCTTTTCCCTGAGCCGCGCCTCCCTCCCCGTGCCGGGTCGTGGTGCCTGACAATAATGAAAACAACATGCACACTCCTAGAGACTGTACAATGTTTTCACTGCTAACGTGGTATGGATGTTAAGGCAGAAATCTTAAACTACAATTCATAAGAACATAAGAAGTGTCATACTGGGTCAGACCAATGGTCCATCTAGCCCAGCATCCTGTCTCTGACATTGGCCAGTCACAGTGGCTTGGGAGAAGCACCCAACAGAACACAATGTTCCCTGCTTTTTAGTGCATGATTGAATTTTCAAGACCCTTAACTCTTGTAAACTGGAGGTTTTTTTACTATGGAATATATTTTAGAAAGGAATACACTTTTAGAGGCTTCAAGTGATGATGAATTCACCAACTTTGCTCTTTAGTGATTTGTTCCTACAGTTTATTACCATCGCTGTTTAAAATGTCCACTTTTGCTCACACAATACAGTATCAGAGGATGTGGCTGGGGCAACATTTTGCAAATCAACTACTAAACTACAGAACAGCAAATACATAGCACCTCCAGGTCCCTTTCAAAAGATATATGATTTCTCTCCCATTTAAAGTATGGATTTTCAAATCAATAAGATTTCAAATTGCAGTTGGCTTCTGAAGATTGAAAGGCATGCCTAGTGACAGGTTTTGGAGAAGATAAGCATTGATCATTTGCAGCAACAACAATTATTTTCATTTCATCAATATATCTCTGCTCTAATTTAAGGTTCCGTCATGAGCCATTTTGTTTATTAATAATGCTCTCGCTGCCACCACAGTATTAAAGTCATGTACCAATGTGCCAAACCTATGTCAATTGCTTAGAAAAGAGAGGCAAGAATCCTGATTTGGTATTTGAAAGGAAGCCAATAATTTAATTGCTACATAAACCTTAATTAGAAATCATTAACTGTTAATAATGTGTTTAAAAGACTCAGAGCATTACTGGTGGTGAACTATCATCCATCCGATGAATTTGCATGCTAGACAAGCTTTCAGGATTTGTGCGAGAGGATTCAAGGTGACAGCATAAAAGCCAAGAAGAATCAATTTCTACTTTCAAGCTCTGTATTTCCTATTTTATTCATCTCTGTATTACCAGTGGCTCTGTAGTAAAGCAGCTTCCATTTTTCAGCGATCAGGGGTGGTATCTAAAACGGCAGGGTTATCAGCAAGCCCCTTCTAAAGGATGTTGGCTTTTTAATAATTTTGCACACTTTATTGCACACACGGCAATTTTTTTGCTATATGCTCTGCATGATTTCTCCCTGCCACCTTGATTATCTATAACAAAGAGGACAAATTCTAAGCCCACAAGTGAAGCACAAGTTTTAGACTAATCCTAGACTTGAGAAACCTTTTTTTTTTTTTTATAAAACCCTTTAAATTCAGAATGTTTGTACAGTGGAGTTTGGTTTGCCCCATCCACCTATCATGCAGGCTGCAGGGCTGCATAGGGCACCAATGCAGTCCTGCAACCTGCATTATGAGATTAACCTGAGATGAATATAGAATTCTAATTAAGCACTTTAAAGATAATAAATCTTCTTGACCTGTAACTATAAATAAACAAGAATTCAGAGTGTATATGCTGCCTATGGGACTAGAAGAACTATGCCAACTAGTAGACTTATTAATATCAGTTGAGTAATGCTTTTGACAGATGTCTTGTAGGTGAATATGCATTTAATTCTCTTTCTTTAAAGCTGCCTATCAGAATTCTTTAGTAGCAGGGGCATAGCTAGGTGGGAATGGACTGTGCTGCAGAATATGGAATGGCACCCCTACTGGGGCAATCCAGCCCAGTGTGCATATGTATTCTGCATGCATGTGGGCCTCAGTGTGGTTGCACCTCAGCTGTGCGTATTATAGCTACACCCCTGTTTAGTAAATTCAAACTGTGATGACCTGTGACTCAAACCAGTGGCTTTGAGGCAATGGCAGACACTTCAGTGTGACTGTAGTGACCTGGTCTGGGTCTTCTTGTTTCCCTCCAGGCCCCTTGTTGGTTGCTGAGGCCACTTCCTCATTGGCCCTGAATTGGCCTTTGCCCCATAGGAATCTGGACATTGCATTGTAAGAGAATCTTTCAACTGCTAATGCTGGGGAACATTATACAGGTAGCTCTATGCACATGCACAAACCTGAGCTCTCCTTCCAGTACGTGGCTACAAAATGACTGATGAGCTCCAGCCCTGCAGCTCTTCTACATCAGCCTTGCTCAGTTGGCTGGGCTGGATATTTGGCTATGGCTATGTGGAAGTCTGATTTGGTGCAGTTGTGGAAAACAGGCCAGTTGAGAAACCACCACTTTTCTGCTTCCTGGTGCTCAGCCATCTGGGAATTGAAATGGTCCCCTGATATGATCTACAACAACCTAATGTCTGTGCAGGACTTAAGGAGTAAAGAGACGTCATGGAGTCAGCATTCCAGTTACAACACTAGTATCCAGCATTTCAGTGGTGTTCCCTTGAATCATGGTAGCTATATGCATACTTTGCAAATGCAGATAAGACTAAGGGTATAGCTACACCACTGCTTAGTAAAGTAAAACTGTGATGACCTGGGACTCAAACCAGAGGTCCTGAGGCAATGGCAGACTCTTCAGTGTGACCGTACACTGTCCTGACCTGGTCGCTAATAATATCATGGGGTGGGGGGAGGGGGTCTGTCATGAACTCCAGCAGATGGTTAGGGGCTAGAATCTGGCTCAATGAATGCATGCTGAATTGCATCAGCTGAATATTTCACTAGGAGAGAGAGAGTCAAATCATTTACCCTCAGGAATAAGTGGTGTCAATTACAGCTCCCAGCAGATGTGGAGTGGGGGTGGAGAATCCTGACTCCACTGAAGTCAAAGCCACAACTTCCATTCTTTTTCATATGGCACACAGAGAAGCAGCAATTAGTTATCTATGCTAATCGTTGAAAGCCATTGAATAGTTTCAGGTGTCTCAGAATGAAGTCTGAGTGTTCCCATTGTACAGCCATGGAGTAGACAATTGTTCACAATGCAATCAGCAGTCTGGACTTCACAGCAATCAGAGTTGTGTGCATCCTTTCCACAGATATATGCAAAAACTAGCTGCATTATGGTGACAATGGTTTATGATTTATGTCATATGGCAAATTTATTACTACTGAAAATATACCATGTGCTATCTAAAATGCAATGTTCCTGTAACTTCAATATGCATATATGTAAATTAGTCATATTTGATTTTGTTCTAATGTTAGACATAGAAGCCGTTAAAGTCAAACAAAATTCAGCTAAGCCATTCCATAGGAAAAGGACTTGCTAAGGACTAGCACAGTAATGGAAGGTTATCAATCTGACATGCAAAGGAACCCTGAGGAGAACACTGCCACATACTGCCCACGTGCTGAATTGAATTACCATAGATTGAAAAGAAGAGTATAAATGCTATTTAAATGCCACCTTAACCGAAGTAAAAATTATTTTAGCAACTTTGTTGTAAGGTGATTTCTAATACAACCTGATCTCCCAAATGTCACATCATAATGATGTTCCACTGTTATGATGTCCTTTGGTGCCAGGTTCTTAAGGAATCTGAGTAAATGTCATCAAGTCGTATTGCCCTTCCAATCCTAATATCAGAAATCCCTTCATCTGCCCCTTCTACTTGAGAAGGCTCAGCCTCAGAGCAATAGTCACATAGATACAGGGTGATCTAGTTCTTTGTGTAATTTGCATCTGATCCCCTTTCACTGATACTGCCTTAGAGTATTTGGGTAGTTAGTTATGGAATCAAGGAATACTTTTGGTTAGGGCCATGCAGTCAGGTTTCGATAAAACACAAACAAACACAGAGATCTTTTGGGGTTCTATTTTCAAAACACTAATACTAAGGCTGTGTATTCAGGTTCTGAATGAACCCAAAATTTCTTGAAAAACATGGTAGCAATCTGAGGCCTGAAACTGGCCCCCCAAAACTGCAGTACATATCCAGCTCAGAACCAGGCTGATCTCTCACTCTCAACTTAGCCGCTTGTTTGGGGAGCCTGTAGACATTGTTTCTCACCTGCAGAGGCTGCTGCTGTCTCAGAACCGTATTCTTCAGCAATGCAGCCAGCTCCAACTCAGTGGAGAGATCAGGAGAAATGGTGAATCCCCAAGTCAGCAACCTCCCCCCAAAATGACACCCTTGAGTCAGCCACAAGTCCCACTCACCCTCCCCAAGCCAGCAACCTCCCAGTGGTGGCTGGTGAGTTCGAACGCTGGTGGGGTTGTGGGTGGGACCAGCAGTGGGTGATGCTGAAGGTAGGTGGGGCCAAGCCCCAACCTACCCTAGTCCTTCCCCAACCCCCAGAGAGCATTGCTTTTCTGAGACGGTGCCCATTCTCTTGAGTCCCCACTCCCTCTGGCCCCCAGAGGAGCAGGAGGGAGGGAGGAGTCACCATATCTGTGCTGTCTAGGGAGGCTCCAGTCCAGTCCCTCCCCCAGGAGAGAGTGAGGAGGTGCAGATGTCCCTCTGTCTCCCCGTGGTGCAGGTCCTATGTGCCACACAGGGAAGCTCTTCTAACCAGCCTTCCCCTGTTGGCTCCTGACTGCACACCAGTGCTGATTAGCTAATTGGTACTGGTGCACAGCCAGGACCCAAGAGGGGAGGGCTGGTGAGAAGAGCCTCCCCATCACATGGCACACAGGATCTACACCACAGGGAAGTTGGGGGAGCGGGCCTGAAGCAGCCGCTTGGGGCTGCATTGTGGTAATGGGGCACCCTGGGTGTGCTGGGGGGCATCCACCCTGATTCCCCAAGGGAGGATCCGCCCCTACAACCTCCCCTGAACCTCCCATACTCCATTTCTCTTTCTCCAAACCAGCAGTCCCTGCTTTAAGCCAGATCCATGCCCCATTCCACAATTTTTTACCTCCCCAAGGTAGCAACCTCCCCACCAAGCTATACATAGGCCCTTTTCATGCAGACACTTCAATACTCATATAATAATGGGTGTTACATCTTATTATACATGTTGCAGGGACACAGGCATGTTCTATGAGTGCCTTGAAACATGTATAATAAAATGTAACACCCATTTTATCAGTGTTAGAGTGTCTGTGTGAAAAGGGCCATATTCTCTATCCTCACACAAACCAGTGCCCCCCTTTTTAAATTGGGAGCAGACTTAGCAGCAGTTTTAACCAGATTTTTATTTCCTTATAGACCTGTCAAACTGGCAGAACCTCAATGCACTTCTGTGCCAAAATAAATCATATGCAAGGTCCCATTTTCATTGTGTTTTCCTCATTTGTGGCAATGGGGGCAATGCAGTGAACATGGGCAAATATACAAATACAAGTAAACACAAATACAGCAACACAAATACTTGACTGTGCACAGCCCTCCTTTGGGCAAATCAAATATATTTATTTATTTATTTATATTTTTTATCTCGCCCCTCCTGCCCACAGGGCAGCCTGGGGCGGCGAACAGCATCAATAAAACAATAAAACAGTTTTAAACAGTTAAAAACACAATAATACGGGTGGGGTGGGGGGGGGAAAGACCCTACCCCCCTCACCAAAAGCCTGGCAGAACAGCCAGGTCTTACATAAGTGCCAAAATAGCAGGATACGGCTAGAATAGCACCAAAAATATATCAGAGGAGCTTCCAACCTTTTATGACTTGACTTAGCTGAGGCTCTCCTGTGTCTTGCATCATCTTTCCATTCTTTCCCAATTCAGATAATCTAACAGTGTGGTAGTAGTGTTGGGATTTTAATCACTCTGACCTTTTTCACACAAGATGCCCCCACCCATCTCCATGCACTTTTGCTGCATGCAGATGAGTGGAGGCACCTGTGGGAATGCTGTGGTGGATGGGTGGGGGTGCATGCACGCACCTGTGCTCCACCCATCACCCACACATTGAGCAATCGGCTCCAATGCTGGTTGCTCCATGGGTGGAGATGGGTGTGCGCCTCCGTGGGAATGGGCGCACACCCACCTCACCACCGTGGGAGCACACCCATCCCCCCACCCACTGCAGCCCATTTAAAAAGGGCATCTGTTACTTGAGAAGTGTTTACTTTTCTGGGCCCTTCACACAGACACTCTAACACTGATAAAATGGGTGTTACATTTTATTATACATGTTGCAGGGCACCCATAGAGCACACCTGCATTCCTGCAACATGTATAATAAAATGTAATGCCCATTTTATCAGTGTTGGACTGTCTGTGGCCATTTTCACATGGATGCCACCCACCCATATCCACCCATCAGATGGCTGGGTGGGTGTCCATGTGAACGGGCCCAAATGGGTATGCGCACTCCCGTGACCCACCCATCAACACCCATCTACACCCATAGAGCAGCTGGGATGCTCCATGGGTGGATATGGGTGTTGAACATCCAGCCGTCCATGTGAATGGGGAAGCACACCCATGCATGGGAAGGGTCTGCCGAAATCAGCGAGAGATGGCTAGAGAAGCACCGCAGGAGCCCGCAAGCAGACACACCCACTGGGAGAGATGCGCAATGCCTGGCAAAGAGCCCTTAAAGGAGAAACAAGAAAGGAAATGGGTGCGCACGCTCCCAAGATGTCAGGCAGAAAAGGCCTGGGCAAGACAAAGGGAGCCAGCACCATGCCATTCGCAGGAAGGAGCAGGGTAAGCTGAGGGACTACAGGCCACCCAGGGGAGGGGGGTCCAGGCCACCGGCGCTGGGGAGGGCGGTCAGGATGCCTACTGACAGCTCTTCCTTTACAACACAGGGGAGTGGGTGCAACACAGTGCCAGTTGCACCCCTACTCCCACCCCCAGCAACAGCAACGCAGCCCAGGAAGAAGAATGCCTCCAACATTGAGGTAAGACAGGGGAAGCCCATCCACACAGGGAAAGGCACAGACCAGGCCCAAGCACACACCGGGATACCGCTGGGCAGACCCCTGACAGCTCCACTGCACCCTCCTCAGGAGAGCACCCACACCCTGGAGCACAGCACCACTGGGGAGACAGCCGAGGAGGGCCTCCATGGCAGTCAGGTAAAACAGCAGAAACCCTGGGGGGGGGAGGGCAAGGAACCCCCCACAGAACCAACATGGATACAGCAGGACAACAGCTCACCCAGATGCATTCCCCCAACAGGAGAGCACTTGCTTCACTGCCACCACAGCTACCAAGCAGGCCCTAGGCAGCAAGACTGGATAGCCCTCCACAGGTGCACCTCAAAATGGAAACCCCTAGACCAGGGACCAGGGATGACAGCCTGGACTTCACACATCTGTGAGGGTCTGAAAAGGTTCAGGCAGACCTGGTGCACTGCTCAAGACAACATGTCTATGAAGCCATTGCCCAGGAAATTAAGCGCATGGGGTACAATAGGGATGGGGCCCAATGCATGCAGCAGGCAAATGATTTGAGGTCAGGATAAAAAACATATCAATGGCAATAATCTCAAATCTGGCCGTGCCATGTGCACAAATGAGTTTTTCTGAGGAGCTGGGTTGTTTCTTCTGCATGGACATGGAGATCGTGGCCTCCCACATACACGGGTCAGCCTTCGCCAGGGGCACGAAAAGGGCAAAAACAACACCCCCCTGCCCGAACCCCCGGAGCAGGGGGAGCCCACTGCCCCTGGTGAGGCCAGTCAAAAAGCAGGAGGACACCCTACATCCTAGAGGTGGAGGAGGCATCCCTGGAAGCCACCACCAGCAACATCACCCTCCTCGTGCATCTCCGAAACCCACAGGGTCAGAACCCACGGGAACTGGTGGTGCATGGGGAACAGCTGGAAACCACTTTTGGTGGGTGAGTGTTTGCTCCTGGCCAACCCACACCCACTCACTGAGCAACGGACACCACTGCCGGTTGCTCTGTGGGTGGGTGTGGGTGGGGATGGGTGTTGGCTGGGAGAAAACACTCACCCACCGAAAGTCGTGTCTGGCTGTTCCCCATGCACCACCTGTCCCCATGGGTTCTGACCTGTTGTATGGTGTCCATTGTTCCATGGGTGGGTGTGGGTGGAAATGGGTGTTGGCCAGGAGCAAACACTCACCAACACCCACCGAAAGTGGCATTTACACAGATGCCCCCACCCATCTCCACCCAGCACATGAGTAACCACCCACCGGCCAACACCCATCTCCACCCCGAGGAACTGGGTGGAGGCATCATGTGTGCACAGGGCCCATGGTGATTGGCTGCAGTGGTACCCTGCAACATGTATAATAAAATGTAACACCCATTTTATGGGTGTTAGAGCGTCTGTGTAAAAAGGACCTAAGAGAACGACCCCAAGGAATGGAGGGGGGGCACTGCCCAGGACAGCCAGGGTCCCAGTAAGGAAGCAAGGGCTAACTGGCAGACTGTTATTGCCCCACAGTTCAAGGGAACCTGGAGGTTCAGGAGGAGGAGGCCCAGGAGGATGTGGAGGATCCAGAGGCCATCCCAGAGCCTAAAGACCAGGAAACCGATGGTAGGGTTACACAGACATGGGTACAATGGGGGAGGGGGAGACACACAAAGGGAACAGGGGCACAGCAGTGCAGCTGGCCCCATCCCCTCCCAAGGGACAGACAAGGGAACAACAAGGACGTTGTCTGGGAACACCCCAAGCAGATGGGAGGAGAGAACACAGGGGGAAACCAGCCATGGTGGAGGAACGGGGAGACAGGGCCGTGAAGGGGACTGGAGGCACACATTCTCAGGAATAATGAGAGCAAGGACAGGATCCCATCCCTGCCCTCCACAAGCCAATGTGGACAGGGAAACACAGTAGGAGACCGCCAACAGTGCCCAGGAGAACGAAGGAGCACCTGGGAGGTGGAGGGTGGGGAAGACCCCAGCACAGGACAAGGAGGCAGAATAGGTAGATCATTGAAGATCCTCAGTCACATGCTAAGCAAACATTCCCATGTCGTCCACAGATGAACGGCCTGGTCCAACAAGGGGTACCGCTGCCGGGAGTGCCAAGAGGAACTGGGAGATACGGGCTCGCAACTGGAGGAGGAAGAAGGACCTGGGGAGGGAACTGCTGATGGAAACTAAGCGGCTGGCAGATGGGTACAGGGAGGACCAGGCTCTCAATAGGGAAATACTGCAAGGGGAGGGGAGAAGGGACTGGGGAAAAATGGATACAATGCTCCACTGGTCCTGCATAAAGCACCTGTGGGACAGGCAACATGCTGCTGCATTCCTCTGTGAGCTGCAGTTCAACAGGGAGGAGAGGGAGAGAGCCCATGTCTCTCTGGATAGAGACACCGCAGAGACCTGTCAACGAATCAGGGAAGCCTTGAAGACTCTTCAGTGTCTCCCCCAGCACAACATGGGCCCTCCTGCCCTGGCAGGAGGGCTGGCAACACCATGGCACTCTCCCACAGGTTCCAATGTCCCCTCCCCAGTTCATCTGCCACCCTTGGTTTTCCTAGCAGCAACCCTACCCCGCCTGTGACCATCTGGGCCCCCTCCTTCTCATAGCCCCCCAGCAACACCAAGTGGGGGCTCCCTGGGCAGCCTGCATCACTCCTAGTTCCCGTCTAGCACCCTCCATGATCTCCACTCCCAGGCCCTCAGCCATCCCAGCACTTACCAGCATCCCCAGTGACCCAACCGACATGCTCAGGTAAGCATGGGGAACCAGGTGGAGGGCACTAACCTGGTGGAGGGGGGGAGAGGGGAGAACACAGGCATTTATTTATTTATTTATTTATTTATATTTTATTCTTTTAATTTCCAATACCAGAACCAATCACAAAGTGAAAGTTACCAAATTAATACTTCCAGTACCCCTCTTACAATCCTATAGTTCTAAATGTTACATAACCATTTCAACCTCTTTTTATACAGGTTTTGTTAAAAGTACCGATCGAACAATAGTGTTTTGTCACTTGGGAGCAGTGCCTCGTTCTTGATGGCTGTAATAATGCTGAACCATGTCACTTCAAAATCCTTTTTCTTGTTTTTTATTTATTTTATTTATATAAAATTTGTATCCTGTCCCTCTTGCCCACAGGGCAGCCCAGGGTGGTGAACAACAACTATAAAAACAATAAAACATTTAAAACAATTAAAAATTCCATATTATGCAGGGGAAAAAAACAAACCAAAACAAAACATTCCCTCCCACCCAACCCTTACCCCTTGCCAAAGGCCTGTTGGAACAGTCAGGTCTTACATAATCGCCAACATGACAGGCAATTGGGGGTCAACCAAGCCTCCTTTGGGAGCAAATTCCACAGCACAGGGGCAGCCACTGAAAAAGTCCTAACATCGATGGCCACTCACCTCTCTTGGGGAACCTCCAAAAAGGCTCCCATGGATGATCTCAGGGGTTTCACGGGCACATGGGGAGTGAGGAGGTCCCACAGATAAGCAGGGCCCAGGCCATGAAGGGCTTTAAAGGTTAAATCCAGCACCTTATACTTAGCCCAGTGCTTTATAGGCAGCCAGTGCAGAGCCCGGAGCAAAGGTGTCATGTGCTCCCTGCGTCCCACCCCCATAAGGTTAAGGACACCACCCAGGTACAGGAAAGGGCATGATGGTAGCACGGGAACAGGTGGTGCCCTAACGGGGCCCCAGGGAACCTATAGCTATTGCAAAGGCTACACATGTCATCCACATGAGTAACCAGGAAAACCAGCAGTGGAACGGTCGGTGGAGGAAGGAGAACCTGGGTCAGGCAGCCAAAGGCCGCAGTAGGCTGCGACTTCCAAGGCCCGCAAGGAGCCAGTCCCCGGTTGTGTGGTCAAGAAGGGAAGGGGGTTATCTCTGAAGAAATGAACACCACCCCATTGTATAGTACACCCGGCTGTCATGGCGTCTGTACTATGAGATCAAAGGGAAAAGAGCAAGCAGGCAGCAAACCTCCATGAAGTTTGATGCCAGGGATCCAGTGAGAAACAGCAGCTAGGCATGCCAGCCTGGCAGCTCACAAGTATGCCCTGCCATACAATAGGATCCCGGAGGACACAGGCCAGCGGAAAGGATAAGGGACTAAGGTGGCCGGTACAAAGGTCCGATGGATCTCCCACTGTGTGAGGGTTGATGGCCAGTTGCAGATGACCACACCCTGAAACACGGGCCACCGATGACCACTGGCTGTTGGGACCCGGAATGCACCCTTGGAGGATGGTCACCCTACCATAATAGCCAAGGAGGAGTGGGTGCACACCACAGGGGGTCCCCATCAGCTGTCAGGAAGGTACAGATCACACAGGTACGGATACAAGGGGCCCAAGAACCTGGCTGCGGGGTCCAGTAGGGAGGGCATTGGTACAGAGCAGGAGATCAGCCACATGATGGGATGGAGGAGAGGGATGGGATGCTACCCTGCAGAGCCCCAGGACCTGCCATGGAAGGAAGTGAGTAGTTTTAGAACACAGGGCTGTCAGCTGTCAGTGTCAGTGGGTCATCCATCACCTTACTGGTGGGGGATTATGGAATGGTGATGGCATGGCAATGGACACTGGCAGCTGTCATCCTGGAGACCTAGCCACTCAGTGCCCTCAGAGCCAGGTCATGGGACTCTACAGGGTGCCATACTAAGGCCACTTTTAGACGATCGCGGCAGTGCCCGCGCTTGTTTTTCAAAACTACCGGGAGGCGGGTTTACACATGACACCGCCGCCGATTATGTGCATGTGTGGGCGATGCGCGTCCATTTCTGGCCGCACATCGGCGTCTGGCTGCACATCGGCGTCTGATCGGCAACCCAGTCAGCGCGCGGCCGGAAATGGATGCACGGTGCCCACACATGCGCATAATTGGTGGCGGTGTCACATGTAAACCCGCCTCCCAGTAGTTTTGAAAAACAAGCACGGGCACTTCCACGATTGTCTTAAAAGCGGCCTAAGTCCTTTATGTTCAGATGGAATGCAGCAAGGAAGTACAGTCACCAGGACCAGCCAAGCCCCAGTAGTGGTGGAACAGCAACGTTGGTTGCACAGATTTTCAAGGACACAGGGTAGTAGGGTGAAACAATGGAGAACACTTCCATGACAGGAGGGATCAGGGAGCCAACATGCACAACACCTGCTGACAGACCATGGGGGTAGCCAGGACACACAGCTCACAAGACAAACGCAGATAAGGGGGCAGAAAACATAACTGTATTGAAGCAAAATATACAGAGGTACAGGACAGTTGGAAAAGTGCCTTCAACAGGGAAGGTTAAGTTCTCTGCCAGTTGGGCTACGATGCGCCTGCATTGGGCATCCCAATTCTCTTCAGAGATCTGCCTGAAGGCCCCACCCTGCACATGCTGGTACAGGGGCACAGGACTACTTCTCTGTAGCGGAGGGGGATTGTCCAAGGCAACCCCACGTGTCTCACATACGTTGTGTAGTACACAGGCAGCCAGGATGAGGATGGGGGTGTGGTGGAGGTCGAACTGACCCCAGTTAAGCAGGAGGTGCTACCTCATCTTGAGCAGGCTGAAGGTCCTCTCCACCACGCACCTTGCAGAGGCCAGACGCTCACTGAAGGGCACCCAGTTGGGGGTGCAGGCAATGGAATAGGCCCTCATCAGCCATGGAGTCAGGGGGTAGGGGGGATCCCTGACTATAACTGGAGCCATTGACACTCCCTCTGTTCACTCCCTGAACAGATTTGGGGCTATCTCCCCATCAAACATTCTGGCATAGAAGGGAGAGAAGCACATAATCCGAGTATTGTGGCTCCTCTCCGAGAGGTCCATGTTCACATCTATGAAGAGACAACGGTGGTCCACTACTGCCTGAAGGTTCACTGAAAATTGGCACTTCCTGTTGAGATAGTCTATTTTGCTGTGGGCAGGGCATAAGATTGGGATGTGAGTGCTGTCAATTGCGCCTATGCAGTGGGTAAAACCCATAGCCACAAACCCACGGATCACCACCTCTGGGTCCTGTAGCTGGATGACCCACTCAAGTAGCAGCTTCACAATGAGATCACAGACATCATGCAGGGCCTTGTTCACAGTCGAGGCCCCCACACCGAACTGCTCCACAATGCTCCTGCAGGAGTTGGGGTTCGTAAGGCACCACACTGCTATCCCCTCCCACATCCCAGGAGGAATAGGGTTGCACATATTCGTGGACCACCTCCTGAGGTAGGGGGTAAAATTGTCTGCTACCCAGCTCAGCAGGGAATGGGTCATCCAAAAGTGGGATGTCCATTCCTCCTCGGTCCATGTGGCCAGTATGGTCTCCCACCAGTCATTGCTCTGTGGCTGCATCCAACCCAGCCTCTGCATAGGTAGGGTCACCTGACAGCCATACACGCTATGGGGTAACCTGGAGAGGACAAGGCAGATGTGCTGTGATGCTGCTGTCCCCACTATTTCTAGGTGTCTTGCCTGCACCCTTCTTGCCCATTGCACTGTTGTCACTCTGTGCAGGTCAGCTGCCCATCTCCAGTGGAGCCCATAGGTATACCACCAGTGGGCTAGAAGCAGCATGGTGGCCCACCGCTCCTACGGTTGCTCCAGGAGGTTGAAGCATGCCGCCAGGATTACTAGGAGGGCAACACACACCTGTGGGATGCTTACAATGAGCATCATTCTCCCACCACCGTGACAACTCCCTGTACATCAAGCACCTCAGCCTGTGACCACTCACCAGGCCCCAAACAGAAAATACACCCTGTGAACAAGAACCCTGAGCCAAAAACCCCACCCGGTGATTGCACCCTTCACACATGTCCTCTCACCTGCAGGCAGCACACCACACTATCACCATCAGTCCCCCGCACACACCACAGTGTTACACACTCACAGCCTCGATCACCCTCTGTACACGCTCCATGCCTCTCACACCACTCGTCCACCAACGCACCTCACTACCACAACACACATGCAATGCTTGCTCTCCCACTGCATCCCCAGCCTCTCTCACACAGCAGGAGAGCTCAACGTGGCCCCAAATTGCTCTCTCCGCTCCCTCTATCACTTTACGAACTCTCTCCACTTCAAAAACACCACCAACTCGCCAAGTCCTTAGAGGCGAACCGGTTCCCATATGTAGATGGGTGAACTGTCACAGGGTTGCTGTGGTTGGTGTAGTGATATAGGTGTGGCCTGCACACCTGTTCGGGGACTCAGTGATGCTAACCTGTTGCACAGCACAGAACCTGGATGCCTTGCCACCACAGCTGCTGGCAGTAGCCCCCAGGTAAGGTATCAGGTGACCTACTTGGCCACGCACCCCAACCTGGAGCCCCCCTGTGGTTTTCGGGCCCCTTATTGATACATTGGGTGTAGGGCCTACAGCTGTCCCCCTCCTGTCAGCAGGACAGCTGAATTGATGCCTGCAGGCTCGGATGTGCCCTGATATGGCAGCCCCTGGGAGGTTCCCTATTGCCAGCCTCCCTCCCTCTTATCGGGAAGGAATGTGTCTGCCCTGTGTGTGTGTGTGTGTGTGTGTGTGTGTGCACGCGCGTGTGTGTGATTTCCAGACCCACCGTACCAGGCCACTATCAGCTGACCAAGGTCAACTGTCTGCGTGCCGACAGCTCCAGCTCCCTTTCAGCGCATTCCCAATCCACCTCTGGTGTGTTCCTGCTTGCTTCCTCTTTACTGGCCATGTCTAGTTGGGGATCTGGCCATGCCAGCAACCATTGGGCTAGTGAGGATTGGCCGGTGTGTGCCACCATGCTGCTGGGTACCCTGTGGAAGAGCAGCAATGTCCAGCTGTTGGTGAGCGACCCCCTTTCTGTTGGTAATGGCTTCAATCTCCTGTCCCATTATATGTGGCTTCTGGGTCACCCCTTTGGGCGTCTTGAGTGCCAGAGGCAGTCCAGAGAGCTTGGCTTCATGCCTAACACCACTGTGACTGTGGGCCCCTACCCTCTGTTATGCTGGCATGGGAAGCTCGGGAAATTTCTGCTGCTCACAAGGTGATTGGTCATCACAACTTCTCCAGGCTGGTGGTCCATATGTTGCTAGCTGCTGCTACACTAGTGTCCTCCTGCGTGCCCGTGGCTTCTCTCACCCTCAAATGGATTGTTGCCAGACTTGCCTTGAGGAGCTGGACTTGCTGGCCTCTGCAGCCGGTGGCCCCTTCCTGACCGGGATGCCCATAGAGCTGGAGATGGCTGCCCTGAAAGCTGTGCTGAGCTGTTCGGCTGTCAGGGCTGCTGCTTCCACAGGCCACCCCTTTCTGCCCCGCTTTATGGTGGATGCCCACATGTGTGCCCATGGTTACCACAGGGGCCTCTTCACCTGGGAGGGCCTTGTCCAGGGGCCCATGTTCCCTGAGCATCTGCACCATGACACTAACGTTGCTGCAACCTCCTTCATGGATTCCCGCTCCCTAGTGATGGAACAGTGCTCCTGTTTCCCTGTGTCCCATCTGCAGGCTTCTACCCCACTGCATGCACCCTCATCCTGTCCATCCATCTCCTGCTCTGTGCTCAGTGGGGATCCTTCCAGACCCTTTGCGAGCAGGTCGGGTGTGGAACCCTTTGGACCCCTTCATTTTGCTTAACTGTTCCGTGACTTCACCCAGTGGTGCTATGCCTGTGTCACTGGCATCTGCTCCCTCTGGCCGGTGATGCACCTTCCAAGCCCCTGTTCCAATAAATGTTTGCCCAGATGGGCAGTCTGTGTTCTCCTGTGGAGTCTGTGGGTCTTTTGCACCAGTAGCTCATGGTGCTGGTGCTGGGGGTCTGGCCGAGGTTAGGGGGGTTCGGGGAACTCTGACCAGTGGTAGGGCAGGATGGTTGCTCCACTGGGGTCACCTTTTCATCAGTATGCTCATCATGTTGCTGTCTTGGCCATCCGTTCCTGAATGGTGGGTTGTCTCCCAGCACCGATGTTGCCCGGTGCTCGTGCACCTTGGAGGCTCTTGTGGCACACTGTGCATTGTCGGTGGGTGTTACTGTGCTGCATGGTCCTACCTCTCACCTCCTGAAACTGGTCTGGGGATTTTGGGGCCCATGTTGCCTGGACCATGGGGGATGGGGATGGGCCATGGGCATGTGTCTTGGGATGGTGCATGTACCCTTGTCTGGCCATATGGGGTGCATTTCAGCTCCTCCGAGTGAGCAAGAATGCATTCTGGGCTATTGCCTCTCTACTGGGTGTTCCCTCCAAGGGATTGCATTTACTACCCTGCTGTTCCACTTTGTAGCAGTATTCCTTGGCTCTGTGAACCCCATGCCATGTTGCAGGGCTGCAATTACTCCCGCTGCAGCCTTGCGCCTAGCCGGCTGTGCGTTGGGGCTGTGTGCTTGTGCATGACTGCAGGTGCCCACTGTCTATGCCCCCTTGCCTTCCATCATGAGGTTCCGTCCCTGCTTGCCCCCCTGATTCCCCGCCCGGTCAGTTTTGCATTCTCCCCGGGGCATGGTCCTTGCATCTATGTGTGCTGCTGCTGTTCCTTTATGGTGCCCTGGCCTCGTTCTTGTTCCAACCCCATGGTGCATTATGTCTACCACCCCCTATTGGTCCCTCAGTCATCCATCCTCTGGCAGTATGGAGAGGCACCGCAACTAGGGGAGCTCCTGACCGTAAGCGTGGCTGGCCTGTTGGGTGTGATCCGTCTCCCTTGCTGTTCCCTTGGGGGTGGCCTCTGGGGTGGTTTCCTCTCCTGTCATGGGATGGGGGGGGCTGATGGGACCAGATGGGATATAGTGTGCTTTTGGGTGGTGTTCTCCCTGCTCCCCCCTGTCGTGACCCGATCCCTGTCCC
Organism: Sphenodon punctatus; assembly: GCA_003113815.1. Lineage (NCBI taxonomy): Eukaryota > Metazoa > Chordata > Lepidosauria > Sphenodontia > Sphenodontidae > Sphenodon > Sphenodon punctatus. The sequence continues at coordinate 2,950,886 of QEPC01011255.1, read as the reverse complement.
CTCCTCCTGCTTTCTCTTCCTCTCTAGCTGCTGTGCTTATGTTTGTGACTGTGCTCCAGCTGGGGGAGATGGCCGGGCAGCCTCTGACCTTCAACCTTTGTGCTGGTGCATGGGTGTACCAGGAGATCTGCGAGTTACCCCTCTTTGTGTGTTCCCATTCTCCCCCCACCCCCTTTTGTGTGGGCTCCCTAGATGTTCCAGCCTGTGGCCTGCCCTTACGTTGTGCTCCCTCTCTCCTTTAGTGCAGGTGATGATTAACGAGAGGACCAGGGAGCATGAGGAGGTGATTCAGCTGATTCTGCATGTCCTGCAGTGGGTGCACCTGTTGGACCATGCCCAGGCCAACGGGTGGAGCCAGGTCTATGGTCGCCGGCCCTACTGAGGATGCAGATGCACTCCAGCAGCATTTGGATTTTATGTGTCCCTGTTTGTTTAATCCCTTGAGCCTGTTGCTCCTGCTAGTTCCTTATTCAAGTTTGTTTCAGCATTGTTCCCCTCCTTGTTTGTGTGTTCTCCTTCCTATGGCATTCCCGTTTGTGTGAGCCAGGTTGGATTGGTGTGGGGTGGTTGTCTGTCAAAGTATGGATCCATGGGTGTGTGCTCCCACCTCCCCTTTGGTGTACTTTTTCTCTGTGGGTTATCTGTGTCCTGGCCCTTTGACCCCTGTCCTCTCAGTGTGGCCCCCTCCACTGTTTTCATGGGGTCCTGTGTCCCCCGCATGGGCCCTGGTGTCCCATGCCCTCTTCCCTGTTATTTTGTTGGGTGGGCATATGAGGTGGGAGGGATCTGCCTTTCCTTCAGGACACTGGTGTTTCTGCCCTACCCATTTCCTGGCATGATGTGGGGCTCTGCCTGTGCCCTTTGCATGCCCACCCTGTGCTTTGTGTGTTGCTGCTGCTTTGCTGCCAGGTTATTGCTGTTGGACAGCGCCTCTCCTCTCTGTGCCCTCCAACCCTGCCTCCTCCTTGTGATTTGCTGGCTGCCTGTGTCTCCTCTGCAGACCTGTGCCATGCATGGTGTGTTGTGGTTTGGAGGTCCTGTGTGCTGTGGCCCTTGGGGGGGTAGCTGGTGTGGCCCCCAGCCCTTACGGGGCTTGCCCGTGTGTTCTGGGCAATTTGCGGTGTCCTGTCCCCCTCCCAGTTCTGCCCCCCTGCTCCCTCACCATGATGGGTTCCCCTGTGTGGACTACGGTCTTTGGGCGGGGTCTGTGAATTTGGGGATCTGTGGTGCCTGGCTGTCTAGCTTGACTGGTCTGGGGATTTTGGGGCCCATGTTGCCTGGACCATGCGGGATGGGGATGGGCCATGGGCATCGTGGCTTGACTGGGGCTTGACTGGGGCTGCTTCTTTGTATCACTTGACCTTCCAGTTCCCTCCTCCCCTGCCCGCTCGAAGTCTGGCTGTATAGGGGTGGTGTCGTGTGCCACAGCTTCATTTGCCTTCGTTCAGCCATATTGTAACATCACTCAGCTGGGCGTGGTTTTCCCTCCAATCGGTGTATGGGCTGTTTGTGTGAACAGTATGGGTGTGTGCTCAGTGGGGGCCTGGGTGGGTGGGTGCTGGGTTGGTGCCCGGTGGGTGAGGGCCGGGCCCTCCCAGGACCTCCCACAACCCCCTGCGGTGGTGTCCATGTGAATGTCTCACTGCTTGCCACCGATGGGTGTGCTCACCCACCCATCTCCACCCACCGGGCCCTGTCAAAAGTGCCATGATTTTGACAGTAAGGGTTTTAGCTGTGAACTCTATAAACACAGAGAAGCTTGTTTTTTGTTTGTAAAAATACAGAACCAGATGCAATAGTAGATAGAGAATGTTATAATAAATTAGAACATATGTGAATGTTTTAAAATTAAAATTTTTAGAAGCCATGTTTAATTGAGTGCTGGCATTTTATAAATGGTTTGATCTCCTCTCCATTCTGAAACACCCTATGTCATTTCTCAGTCCTACACACCTTAGTCCACAACAGATTAATGTTTAGTTATTTTATTTGTTGAATTATTACATTTCAAGATGAAAATGCCATTTTTTTCATTTAGAAATTTGGGATAATGTTTCGTGAAAAAATTGACAATATTGGCACAGTGGTTTTGATAAATATTTTTAAAAAGACTAATTAAAAAGACAACCTTTCTACCAAATCTAATTCTGAGCGATTGCAGCACATTAAAATGCAATGCTTTGTTTATCCTGGAAGCACATTCTCTTCTCCCTCTACACTCCTTCTTTTACAGAATGGGTTACTCTAGGAAAGCATATAGACAGAGCCCAGGAACGGCTCTCATGAAGAGAGCAGTGTGTATGGTATATGTTTTTGGATTGCTTCGCTGGTTGCTAGGGAGCAAATGTTGAGAGCCCAGTGACTGGAAGCAGTTTGATTGCCTGGCTACAGGAAATTGCTGACTTGCATACAAAATCCTTAGACATGCATTTTAAAGGCTTTAATAAAGAGGGAGAACACAATCTGCTGCTCGAAAAGAACAATTTCCATCCACTAGATCTTAAATATCATTCAATATTATTTGAGATGGTTATAAGGATGCAGCCAATCCTACCTTTTTATTACATGCAAGCCTTGTGATAGTATTTACTGAGGGGAAATTTTTTAATATCAAGTACTGGGCAGTAAGCCACCATTACCCAGAAGTGGAGGCTGTGCAAGTGTAGATTTCAATATGGGCAGCTTTAGGCAGAACAAATAGTCGTGGCTGCCTAAACAGATGAGCAGTCAGCGCACTGGCTAGACTGCCTGTGAATGGGAGGGGCTGCCCGTGGTCCGGTCATATCGGGGCACTGAATGGACATATGTCCGACTGGGCCAGCCGCTGAGCCCTCACACACCACACCCCTGTTGGGGGAAGAGAACAAAACGTGTGGGCAGCCCCGACCCAGGTGTGTCCCCATCGTCCTGCCCCCCCCCATGATAAGCAGCCAAGGTAGCCAATCATGGGTAGCCATGGCTGCCATCCATGGTGGCCCCCAATCCATGGTAAGGGATGGCAATAGGAATAGATGTGCAGAGGCTCTCTTGACGTGCCTGGGCAACCCTTGGCCTGGACTGTGGGACCAGAATGTTTGTGGGGGACCACATCCGGACCAGCCACCTACCCTGGCTGGGGCAGCAGCAGGCCCACATCTGGTGGCCTGGAAACTCACATGACAGTGAATTCCAAACCCAGGCAGGCCCCGCATTACATGTTTTCACCCAATGACAGGGCATAGGCCGGGTCTCCAAAGTCAACTGGCAATTCTCATTCAACTCTGTTCTAGAGTGTCTCAAATGTGGGCAGCTCTTAAACTGGTCCAGTCCTCACCATATGGGAAGGCTGATTAACTAAGCCATGGATTACTCTAAACTATCCTGTGATTTCAAAATTATATAGTAAGTAATAGTTTATTAGTTTAATCATACATAACCAGGGGAAGCTTTTCAGCCATAGCCTTCACAACCTTGTCATAAAATAAATTGAATAAATTTATACAAAATAACTATTACTCAAACACTGAGTCATCATTATCAGTTGAATAGTTCAATAAACAGCAGTTATTAAACCCAGATTCTGCCGTGACCAGCAATCAAATTTATAATACTTAATAAAGTTAAAGTTAAAATTCCAGAAAACTCTTTCACATTACAATAGATTCAAACTACAGCTTGTCTGCTGCCTGAAGTCATAAAATTAGATTAATAAATTAATAAAGTTAGAGCTGTATAATAAGCCCATATAATTAAATAATCATCAAGTTCTAACCCCAAATCTGCCATTTCCAGGAGTCAAATTTCAACACATAGTAAGTCTAAACACATTTACAATCCCCATGGACTATATGGTTTAAAATTCAAGAAGCACTCATGAATTTTGAAAGCTGCACGCAGGAACTTTGCTACTGCCTGGGACACTTCTGGAACTTGATCTAACAATAGAATTTGGGTAAGCTTAGATCTTGATCTACCAGGATATCTAATCAAAATTGCATCTAAAAAGTGCTTCCTAGGGTTTTTATAGAGCTAGTATTCTATCAAAATGTGGTCTACTGTTTCAACTTGTAAAGCGTCGAATGGGCATAATCGCTCCTCAAAAGGTATTCCAGAAGTGCGACCCTCCAAGATCCTGGAGGGGAGTGCATTCAAGTGGGCCAATAGCAACTTCCTCCCCAAAATGGGGGGCATGTCATTGTGGCAGATTGCCACGGTTCTGGGATTAAATCGAGATAACATTCCAGTGATGGAAATTTAAAAGCTTTAACCGCTACAATGTCCTCCTGACATGATATATCATTAATCCTTGCATGGAGTTCCATTTGTGCTGCTCTAAAAACCTTACTTCATAGATATACTAATGAAAAACCCAGGGTTGCAATGTTATTCTCCATCATATTATGCCATACAGATTTGAAACTATCTCTGGCCAAGGCAGGAAAAAGCCCTGTGTGCAGGAATACCTCTGCCCGTAACCACAAGGACAGCGTATACTTTTGGGCCCTCATTGCCCATCTAAGTGTCCCAGTCTCAATTCTGATGGCGGCTGAAGGTATTCCCAAAGGAAGATGTAGGAGTTTCCTCAACAAAACGGATTCTACCCTATCCAGGTTTAGTGCCCGAGGGGATGCCCATAATGCTGCCCCATAAAATAATTGGGCAGCGGCCTTGGTCTCCAGCAGCTTAAGTGCCATGGCCTCACTTCCCACCCCCTTCCCTGAAAAATAATTCAGTATTGCCCTACCAGTACCTCTAGCAGGATTTAGTGCAAGTTTGACCTGGTTTGACCAGCTGCCTGACTTATCAAGAAAAATTCCCCAATACTTATACTGATTCACTTGATCAATTACTTCATGCCCTATTTTCCACTGGAATTTCTAGGGATGGGCGAACGCGTTTCGGAAGTTTAGTGTTCGGCCCGAACTCGGCCTGTTCAGATGACCGAACATAAACACGAACACAAACATAGCGAACAGAACCGAACACCAAACTGCAAAATGGCCGAACAGTTCGGTCAGTTCAGATTGCGTTCGGTTGTGTTCGGGTGGCTAAAACGTGGTCTTGGTCTACTCTACTGTCACTCTGTCACTGTCAGGTCACTGGAAGGCCAAATGTAGCAGGGAGGGGGAAGTCATCTGACTCAGTTAGGAGCAGACTTCCAGTCACCAGGGGTGGAGGGTGGAGAGTGGCTTGGAGTAGCAGTCAGCCTGCCGAATCACCATCCCTTTTCGCCTCAGACCACTGGCTTGGCAGTCTGCGATTGGCCATGGGCTAGGCTGCACGGAGCCAATGGGGCTTGCGGTGAGGCGGGCGCAGCAAGAAACAAAACTGTCTGCCTCCCCCCTTCCCAATACCTT
>QEPC01011255.1:2922290-2945450 GCA_003113815.1 Sphenodon punctatus | reverse complement strand
CTCTCTCTCTCTCTCTCTCTCTCTCTCATACTAGATGGCCTCGGCCGCCTTATCTGACTGACCTCAGGACGCAGGCTGGGCTTAGGAAACAAACAAACTGTAAGCCTGCCAGCCGGCCTATGGCTAGCCAATGCCATACGATCTTGGCCTGCCTATGTGATGCTGACTGGCTCTCTCTCTCTCTCACTGCACAGTCTTTGCTAGCCTATCTGATTGCCCTGCTGCCAATGTCCCAGCCTGTCTGCCCTACTGACTCCCATGCAATGCTGCCTGACTACCCGCCCTGCTTGCTGCCAAGCTCAAAGCATGCATCACTCCTGCCTTCCATGTCAAGGTGCCTGTCTTCCCAACCAGGTTGCCTAGCTAAAAGCCTGCCCAAGCCCACCTACCCAGCCCTACTGCCTCTCATGACATGCTTCCTGCCTGCCTGCACAGGTTGTGAACCTTGAACCCTCCCTCAGTCTGCCTGACTTCTGCTCATGTCATGCCACCTGACTGCCTGTCTGGGGCAACCAATGTCTGCTGCTGCTAGTGCCACTGGCGCTAGTTATTCCACCGCATGACAAGAGGCAGCCACTCCAGCCCCAGGACCAGCCATCACGTCACGGCCCGGGGCCAAGATACTTGCAGGGAGGGCTGTGGCCAATACCTACAAGCTGCCACCCTAGCCCTGGGAGCCACCGTGATGGGTTTGGGGCCGTCATTCATCTCACACTGCGCTGTCATTCCACCTCAATAAGAAGCAGCCACTCCAGCCCTGGCACCCGCTGCCTGGGTCCAGTGGCCAATCTACTGGCAGGGAGGGCTGTAGCCAATACCTGGAAGCTGCCACCCTAACCCCGGGACCCACAGTGATGGGTCTGGGGCTGTCATTCATCTCACACTGCGAGGTCATTTCACCTCAATCGGAAGCAGCCACTCCATCCCCGGCACCTGCCGCCTGGGTTCCGTGGCCAATCTACTGGCAGGGAGGGCTGTGGCCAATACCTGGAAGCTGCCACCCTAGCCCCGGGACCCACCGTGATGGGTCTGGGACCATCATTCATCTCACACTGCGATGTCATTCCACCGCTCAATCAGAAGCAGCCACTCCAGCCCCGGCACCCGCCGCCTGGGTTCCGGAGCCAAGCTACTGGCAGGGAGGGCTGTGGTCAATACCTGGAAGATGCCACCCTAGCCCGGGACCCACCATGATGGGTCTGGGGCCATCATTCATCTCACACTGCGATGTTATTCCACTGCTCAGAGAAGCAGCCACTCTAGCTCCTGCACCCGCCGCCTGGGTCCTGGGCCCAAGCTATTGGCAGGGAGTGCTGTTGACAATACCTGAAGCTGCCACCCTAGCCCCGGGACCCACCGTGATGGGTCTGGGGCCGTCATTCATCTCACATGGCACTGTCATTCCACCTCAATCAGAAGCAGCCACTCCAGCCCCAGCACCCACCGCCTGGGTCCTGGAGCCAAGCTACTGGCAGGGAGGGCTTTGGCCAATACCTGGAAGCTTCCACCCTACCTTCAGGACCCACCGTGATTTGTCTGGGGCCGTCATTCATCTCACACTGCAATGTCATTCTACCACTCAGAGAAGCAGCCACTTCTGCCCCAGGACTAGCCCCAGGGGATCTGCCTGCTCCTCCCCCTCCAAAGCACTAGTCACAACAATGCCTTCTTAGCTCTTTGGATTGACTCTCAAAGAGATTCTTGGGCTACCCTTTCACAGAAAGGGTTCTGTACCTTGGCCACCAATGTCTGTTTCTTCACCTGCCAAAATGGCCCCCAGGCCAGGCCTATATGCTGTCTGTGCCATGATGCCAATAGCATTAAAAAGTAGCTGCTGCTGCCAGACTTATATGCTGTCTGTGCCCAGTGTTCTGTACCCCGGGTGAGCGCCAAGCTCAAAGCAATGAAAGCATGCCTCTATTACCTCTGCCCACCTTCCTGTCTCTCATGTGAAGGTGCCTGTCTGCCTGACCAGGTTGCTGCCAAGGAAGAGAGAGAGAGAAAGTCCATCCACCCACTGCTTAAAAGAAAGACAGACACGATTCCACCCATGCTGTCACCGGCACTATATGGCCAGAGAGAGAGAGCGACAGAGAAATTCCCATTCCCAGCTAGAACTAGGGAGATGGGAGTTAGATGGGGAGAGCTCAGCTAGGTATATCCTAGCTGCCACCAGCCGGAACCTGGAAGAACTCCCATCTGTGCTGCGCCCATTAATGCCCATCGCCCACATCCAGCACACAGCAAACCTACCGAAATGAGATGGAATGGACCCACAACATATTATATGTGCCTGCCTGCCTGCCAGTGCCTGCCTGTGTGTGTCCTTACCTGCTGCCTGCTACAACCTAGTGCGGCGTGCCTGATAAAATGAAGTGTGCTCCATCAGCTTTAGGCTGTCATTCCACTATCCCCGATGCCTGCCCGTCCCAGGGACCATCAACAAGATTATAGGACCATCATTCCAGTCACTGTGGGCTGCATTCCATTCCATTGCATCCAGAAGCCTGGTGCCCGCATGCCAGCCTGCCCTCCTCCCCCAAAGCCTACTCCTCTGCACCCACCCCCAGATGCCCGCTGAATCTGGCTGCTGAAACTAAAAGCCCCTGCGACCACCAGCACCCGCCACCTCCTGCCTGCTGCCGCGAGGAGCCTGTCTCTCTCTCTCTCTGTCACTCCCACTCACACAAACACCAGCCCTGCACCTCCTGGGGGCTTTCTGCTAGTTGAGACCCTGCTGCTGGTACCGCACATCTTTGGGTTACTATGCTATTTGAGGTGGCATGTGCTGCTGGAAGGGATCTAGTAGCTGAATGAGATTCTGCCACCTGCCAGCCAGAACTTCAGCACATAGGAAGCGATAAAAGGAAGACATGTAAAATGAAGCTCGTAACAATAAATTTGAAAACTTTACTTAACACTATTTACAATACAGGAAAACAACAACAACAACAAAACAACAACAACAACAGCAACGACATTTAATAAAACAAAAGCAAACATGTAAAGGAAACTTATTTATTAAACAACCTAAGAGTCAGTGTCTCTGTCACTGGGCCTGTCCCCCCGTATTTGGGGGAAAGGCAACAGGCCTTGGGGTGGCTCACATTCTGGAGGGTCGGACACCGTGGAGGGGTCCACCATGCCATTGTCCACTGCATATTCCACCACCTCTGCCAGATTGTTATGCCACCTGGAGAGTGCCTGGTGGTAGACCTGCATGCGGTGCAGCTCGGCGGACACATACTGGCCGTATGCCACCACCCGATGCTGCTCCACCTGTACCACCTGCATCTTCGCCACCAGACACTTCTCCAGGTTGGCGGAGGAGCACTGGACTTCCTCCCTATGGCCCTGGGTGCAGCTGTGCAACCTGGCCCTAAGGGCCTTGATCGCGGCATCCTCCGGGATTCCGGGGGTCTCCACGGTGAGGCTTGAGGTGGGGGAAAGGGAAGGGCTTATATGCCTCCTTTTCCTGGTGGCCTCCCCCTCCTTTGCAGGTGCTGCGGCTCCACAGGCGCAGCTGCAGCAGAGTCCTCCTCACCCGCCCGCCTCACCCGCATTTCGTGGGTCCGCTCGATGTGGGTGAGAAACCCCGATGTTGTCCCCTTCCTCTGCCGGCGGAACACTTTTTTGCAGATCTAGAAAGAGCAGAAAAAGAAAGGAACATTAGAAGTGCCATACTGTGTCAGACCAATGGTCTGTCAAGCCCTGCCTGCATTCTGTCTCTACGAGTGTGTGAACTGGTTGGCCATCCAATCTCTCTCTGCAGGGGTCTTCCATTCCTAACAGGTGAGAGGGTAATTCATTCCCTGTTGTTCCAGTCCCCATGACATACCTTGCATGTGACGGTTCTGTCGCCCTGGATGTAAAACCGCCAGACATCCGATGACTGGCGCCGAATGTCTGGGGGTGAAGCTGGCGAGCTCCGCCTAGGGGTCCGGCGACGTGTTGTCATCTTAGGCCTGGTCCTGGAAGCAGGGCTGGGCCTGGGGCCAGAATCATCCGATTCCTCTCTGAAATGGGAACACATAAGAACACCAAGTAAATATCATGCTTTTATGATGATGCCTCTAATCCTCCCTCTTTGTGGGTGCTAGGAACGGCAGCTAAAAAAACCCATAAAGTACGTGCAAATCCTGCCCTTCCAGGGGTGCTAGGGGATGCTAGATATTGCAACTTGAAAGCCCCTGGCTGACATGTGCAAATCTTGCTGCCCTCCTTGGAGTGCTAGGGATGGCGACGCGAGATGTGACCCTGGCTGGTGGAATGAGACTGCCCTTATTTAGGGGTGCCTAGGGAATGGGATGGCAACTGGAGAACGGAGACCCTTGATAGCCTGGCACATGCTTGGGTGGGGATTGCTCATGCCTGACTCCTGGAAGAGTCCCCCACACTACAGTACCCTCTCTCTCTGTGGCAGACATCTGCTACCACCCGCTGTTGGCCACTGTTTGTGCCTGACTGATGCCCACCACCCACGCACCCACCCGCACGCCAGTGAGCTGAGCTCGCTCTAACTGATACAGTCTTTCTTTCCTTAAAAGTAAAAAAAAGGTTTACAAACCTGACAGGAATGGCAGTAGAGCCCACCGCTTCCTCCTTGTCTGAAAAGGAAGCCAGTGCCACCGGTGCCACGGGAGGTGTAGTAGGGGTAGCGGCCTCCACCAGTTCCTCCTCCTCCTCCTCCACCGGCAAATGTGCCCCCAACCAGAGGATGCGAGCAGCCTTCTGCATTTTTTTTCCCCAAAAACCCCACACAGCACACACCAACAGTCACCCACAACACACACCAACCACCCAAACACAGCACAGCCAAACCCAACACAATCACAGCCAAAAACACATGAACCCAGCAGCCACTGACTCAAACACACACACACACTCGGCTCACAGCTCCACGTGCACACGAATTTCCAGTTTCTGGACCGATTTCCAGCTTCCCGCGCGCTCGCGATATTTTTAGGCTGAACACCAAATGCCGAATGTCGAACGCCGAACGCGATCTCGGCGATCCACCCAAACGGCGAACGGCCGAACCTGAACACACGAACTGAACGTGGCCGAACCGAATGGCTGAACGCGAACTCGGTGATCCACCCGAACGGCCGAACCCGAACACACGAACTGAACGCGGCTGAACCGAACGGCCGAACCCGAACCACGATCTGTTCACCCATCCCTAGGAATTTCTTCCTGCTCTTACCAAATATCATAATTTTGGTTTTGGAATAATTTATTTGCAAGTTATTTGTGGAACAGAAGGACAGGGCTTCTCTTAGTTGTTTTTTCAGCCCTACTTTAGTTTGTGATAAAATCGCCACATCATCTGTGTATAATAGTGCTCCTACAGCCTGGTAAGTCAGCCGTGGTGGGACAAATTCTGGGGCAGATACTCTAGGGATAAGATCATTAAAAAAATAATTAAACAAGCTTGGGGCCAACATGCACCCTTGTCTCATACCTAAGCGAACTAGAATTTCATAGGAAAGTTTCCCCATGACATTGTTTGTGTTAATTCTCATGATATTGTTTAAATGAAGGAACCTAATAAGAAACAGTAGCCTCTGATCTATTGAGGAGTCTCCCAATTTTTTCCACAGGCAAGATCTATCTACCAAATCGAAGGCCACTTTCAAATCTATGAAGGCCACATATAATTTCCCATTTCGGACTACATATTTTTCTGCCAAGTATGTCAATATCAAGACGTGATCAGTTGTGGAACAGCCCTTCTGAAAGCCCGCCTGCTCCAAATAAATGATTTTTTCTTTCTGCAGCCAATCATTAAACCTCTCAGCCAACAGTTTTAATATAATTTGACAATTACACTGAGGAGACTAATGGGACAATAATTCTCTGGGTCTCCTCTCAGGCCCTTTTCATAACAAAATTATATTTATTTATTATAAATAAATAAAATATAAACGACCCAACCCACAACCAGAGATGCCAAGGCCAAATTACCCCATCTATTTTATATATAGGTAATTGAGTGTGCATCATCTGTGGATGAGGCTGCAGTTCTTATTGATATTTGGTATACTCTACATGTCTTTTTTGCTATCTGGAGTCAAAGGATAATATTTAAGTCTCAAATCAGGAGAACACAGGCAATAAGTTTTGGAACCACTGGATTAACCTTACCTTTTACTATGAAAAAAATTACACTCGAGTTATCATGGGGTAGATTTCTACCCCAAACTGATTTTAGTCTGTGGATTGATGGTGTGCAATAAAATGTAACTTTTTTTTACAGTAGCCACACAACTATTTCCAGCACACACACAGTGACATTATAGAGACTGTTTCATGAGAAATACCAGCTCCACACATGAATAAATAACAACCAACACTACTCATTTTTCTTTACAAAAACATTATTTTTTATTCAAACTACAGATTATGGGTTTTATTTATTTTTTAATTTTTACCAGGCTTGAGGTGAGCCCCGGTGCCCCTTTCACCCGTGAAGTCTGGAGGGGGGAGGGAAAACCAGGTTCCCCCCGCTCCGTCCCCCCCCCGAACGGGCTCGGTGAAACCAAACAGGTTTGGGCTGAACACCCATACCTATTCAATTTATTATTAAAGCGTAACCATAGGCCATTGCTTAACAAAGAACATATACATAACAGACAAACAATCATAAAATACAATCCATACATTAACATAAAACATATTAGGATCATAAATCCACTATCATCTGCCCAGGAAATAAAAACCCAGTATTATATAAGTAACCACTGCTTCCTAAATTTCAGCTTCAAGGGCGTAGCATGTTAATCCTGATTAAAGGCTTCTTGAACCTTTTAACCTTGAATCTAAAATACCCTACTAGTAATGGACTCTAAAATACTAAGGACAGCTTCACTATACTAAGTATCAAATCTGAACCAGAGCTAATATTAAATAATGATGTTCGTCCACCAAAACCGACAAATCAGTAAAATATCAACCTTAATATGGGAAAAGCCTTTATATGGGTTTAATTTGGGCATAAAAAACAAGCTGACGATACCCAGGGTAATACCTCTACATCCCTATAGATTACCCCTCCCCTATCCCCCAGAGGCCCCCCCCTTACATACAAGGGAAATGATCAACCTACCCCTTTCTTAATGTAACCCTATTCTAGGTAAGTAACCTAACAGATTTGGGATAAATTAATAACAACGTACGACTACCTCTACCTCAATTTACTAAATACCACCATATCCAATCCATAGAACCTACCCAGGGGAACTATTCTTTAATCCGCTATCATAAAATACCAAAATATCCCTAGGTGGCTATAATTATAAGAAAAACATACCCTCCAACGGCACCAATCACTCTGACCCTTGAACTCCATAAGGACAAACACCATGACTAAGCTGACCTCCCAGGGGTCGTTATAGCCGCCCTACACACTGCATCTACAGTCACCAGTTCATCCAATATGGATAATCTCCTACAAGGAGATCCAAAATGAGCAACAGGAATATAATTTCTCATTGCAGGACTGGATACAATAGGACACTGAGTCATCAGCAACTGATCTGATCTAATTAGACCTCCAGTGCTAGGTTCATCAGAGTTAATAGAATGTACCTCTGACAACAATGATACTAATCTCAAAGGGTCCAGTTTGATCCTTAGAGGCAGACATTGATGAAACTGCTGGGGCTATCTGTGCTCCCAAACCTAAATCTGCCGCAGCGGCAGTTCCTGGTTGGATATCCCACTGGGAGGAAACAGAATTTGGTCTTCATTCCACTACATTTTGTGATCTAATATGGACTGGGATTTCCATGGTGATAACTGGACTACTCCTAGATGGCTGAATCATACTAGAATTAGAAACATCTAAGTGAGAGGCTGGATTAGCCAGCCCTACCTGGGAGTAGCTGGTCCACTGTTGAGGGACTAAAAGCGGGGTAGTGTTAACCCTTTCATATAACCTGCTTATATTGATTCCCCATAAGGAGAAATAATGAATATGTGCTCGAATACTGTCTGCAAAGCGTGAGGAAAAGAAATACACTACAAGACGCTGTGCACCGAACGCCGGAGGTAAATGGTAAAAAAGGCGAACATAATGAAGGGGAACAAAGTAGCCCAGCAAATCTGTCAAATGGGCTGTAATCCTATATTTAGAATTCCATTGAGGGGACACTCCAAGCAATGGGGAAACAACCTTAAAAACTAAAGCCTCAGAAACCAGCTGAAGCCTCCCCTGTCTATCGATTTGGGCAAGTTACCACAAGAGGAGATCCTAGACCGAGAACTAGAAGTAAAAAGCCCTCGGTCAGATGTTGTCTGGCAGGCAACCGATACTCTATTAGCCGAATGATCACCTTTATCCCTTCTTATACCCTCATAAAGTGTAGTAACTAGCTTTACCGTAGCATGGCTTTGAGAATAAATTGCCTGAAGCTAGGAAATACATTCCTTAACACAACAGGCTAACTTTGAAGTTAAATCCGTCAACTGCCCAAATGCAAGTCCCAGGGATCTCATCTCCTCAGGGAGGGCAAGGGGCACACTGACACCCTTGTGTGGGAAAGAAAACAGCAGGGACCAAACCAATCCATCGTGTGTTTCCCCCACCACCTCCAAATCTCCCACCTCAGGGTCAGTAAAAACTGTAGTTTGCCCCTCCTCCTCAGGAAGGTTAATAGTTTGCCCGTTTGGCAAAAATTCATCCAACTTTAATTGCCTCCCTCGTGCCCTTGTAACCATCTCCTGCTTCCCTTTCTTTTTAGTCATGATATTAATTCACTAATAAATACAAGCAGCCAATCAAATCAAGGGAAAAGAAGGCTGCAAAGCCATACTATAATAAGCAACCTTCCTAGGATACCGACCTTGCCACTGAACAAACAAAAAGTAAGGCCAGTCAGTATCCCAGGGCAGCCCCCATTCCAATCTCCACTATTTCCTAAGCACAAGCAATAATCTGGATCCAGCTGGAAAGGACCCTGCGCCCAACCTGCACCTAAGGCCGCACGCCTCCAGCGCTGCGAGGGCCGCTGGCAATTTCAAGGATCCCGGGGATGTAGCCCCACTCCTCGCATACCTGGTGTTAGGATTTAAAATGCAGTAATTTCCCTCCCAAGCACAATTCCCCAATCGGGATCTTAGTCAGCCCCACACCACAAATTAGACGTTTTTAATTGGGTACAACACTATTTTATTATCCTGCTCACACAATCAGGTACAGCATGAACCCAATGCAACAGTTCTTAGATAGATCCTAGCCTGGCCTGCCTAGCATATAAAATATGTTTCTTACGTGTCCTGCAGATCACAGTGGCGAGCGTTGGTTTGGAGAGGTTGATACAGGTGGGGGCCCGGGGGTCCGTACCCAGGAAAGGTGCCCCTTGTTGTGTTGCAGAACTCCCTATGGAGGAGCTCCAGAAAGGGTCATCAGCCCACGGACACCAAGTTAGATGCCAAGCGCTGAGACAAGGACCTGGAGTATTGCTTGGCTTTTTATACTGTTCTGGGTGGGGACATGTTGTCAAAATACTGAGTGCAGGGTTCGACTGACCTTTCAGGCAGGAGGTGTATCAGCATATTTGGGAACAAAGCCTTTTGTAATCTTTTGATGGTTTGGGGCTTACCCAGTTGATATGCTTATTTATTTTCCCCCAATCTATTTCCAGAGCATTCAGACCCCAACCCTCCAGTCCGGGCCAAACCTTCTGTAATTTAGATTGGGGTATTACTCATGCCCCTCCTGGCATCTCCAAGGCTACTTTTCTCGTTGACACCCAGTCACTCTGCATCAAAGTACTAAAAAGGCCCCTTTGTCTGGTTAGGTGTTGCCGCCTATCTCCTGTTTTGCAGTACTTATAGCTTTGTTTATAGCAACATTCCTTTCTCCTCTCCTTTGTGCATGGCTCTCAACTTCGTATCACTGTGACCTGAGGATTTTGGTTTGAGGTTTAGCTGGCTAGTAGGTTCTTTAGCTTGTACCCATCATGCTCTATAATATGAACCAGTGTTTTTCCCACTTGGGCTAACATATATTCAATACTATTTATATTTAATCTACTAATGCTACAAACAGGTGTTATATAGTTACTAAAGTCATCTAAACGCAGGTTTACAATCATGTGATATGGGGAGAATACAATCAGAATGCAGCACAAGTCAGTGTACACAGTTACTAAGATAAAAACAGGTTTACATGGCCAGGTGAGATTACAATAAAAATGCAACAGTACCTGCCGTGTCACCATTCTGCTATATGGTGGCATAATTTTGCTTCTGGAGTGCTTGAGGCTTTTGAATTTTAAGGATCATTGACTTGTCTGGCTGTGAGGGAGCTCAACTCTCAGGCAGAGAGCCTATGTCCTTCGTGCCAATGGAGCATAAATGGCCCTACTTTGTAAGGTCAGTATTTCTCTCCTTGCCCAACATGCAATCCAAATGACAACAATTATTAAAATACATTGAATAGCTAAAATAACAACAATGGGGTGTATTATAATATTGAATATTCCTGTAGCAGTGGGAGACCATCCAAATAGGCTTTCCCAAAAGGAATGTTTGGTTGTGTATTCTACCTCTGTTAAAACATGTGTAATTTTATTCCCCTCTGATTTAAGGAGTAGAGCAGCATGACCCAGTGTGTTGACTAAATGGTTTACTTTTTGTTTAAACATCAGGGTGTCATGTAAAGCTTTGTGAATTGGGGCGGCTGAGTATGCGAATGACATATTCCAAAGCTGGAAGCTATCTTTATCCCACAATCGCCTCCACTCATTAGCATGCAGTGTCCAGGTGTAATTGTCAGTAGCTATTTTAGTGACGTTGCACATTACCAAGAATCCAGTAGATGGCATGACATGTTTGTACAGTTGGTTGAAGGTGACAGTGGAATTTGGGGTGGACACTATGTAGAAACATTTGTGCCCTAATGTGTATACCTGAGGCGCCACCACTCGTAGAACATCCACAGTGCACTCATAATTATCAGTATTGTAGATGCACCTCCTATATTCCCTTAATGGCAGAGGGCAATAGTACATGGTGGTTTTCCATATATTACATTGGTTTTCCAAATCGTAAATTAAAACCTGGTCACCTCTTTTCTTTTGCCACAGTCCTGGCAACTCAAATTTTAACCACTGGCCATGGGAGGTCCAGGGGTATGCTTGCACTGCGCATGCTTCTGAGTGGGTGCCTTTAGGTGTAGCTGTCTGGATGGTTAAGATTAGTCCTGCAGGGGTATCACTAATTTGGTGACCCAAGACCTTTGTCCAATTTGCATCTGTGTTTTCCCTGATCACTGGTATGGACCATAAGTGATGATGCAAACGTCCTGCTTCCAATCCCCCAATAATATTGTCTAATAAGCTTAATGCCCGTTCTTGCCATTGAGTACACAGTATTGCGGTCTTGGTTGCATTAGCTAACGATTTTAAAGTTAGTTCGGTAGCAACTATTTGCTGTTTCATTACTTGATACCAGTTCATTCTCCCAGTGGAGTGTAACATTTACAACCTCCTCCCCCCACATGTTATACTCCACTGTAGGTACACAAGTATCAACAGTTTGACCATTCAATGTACCCGAGGAACAAGGGTCTACAGGGACTACATAGGGAATAATAGAACGAGGTATAACAGGGAAAACATTATCAGCATAGCATATATGTGGTTGGGTATTCAATGTTATAGACAAAGCACACGGTGATACAACCTGATTACAGGAGTGGAGACCCGTTCTCCATGTGCAGGCAGTACGGATGTCAGAGTTCCATAGGTGTAAGTCTAAGCCGTGTTGGGGTGTGGAAGTGATGGTTCCCATACGAGTGGTAAAAGAGCATCGGTGAGAGTTCAAGGAAATGTGGATGCGTCCATTCCGGGGAATCCAAGTAAAAGTTCCTCCAGTACAAAATATAAGATGTAAATCCTTGCTGCATGGGTTGTCAGAAAGAGCTAAATGCACAGGGCATAATGCAGTGAGAGAATTCTGGGGACGTGAAATGGCAGAGCTGTTGATAAGGCTGTTGCTTGGCTCATCAGCTGATCCTCTAGGGACAGGGGACCGGAGTATCATATCCTGGGCAGTGTGTGTAGTGGAGGCAGTTATTGGCGGTGCTTGCTGGCTACCAGAGGAAGGAGGAGCAATCATTGCAGAAGGGGGAGCAACCAGGACCTGGGTCACTGAAGCAAGGACTATCACAATGGTCCACATGTTACAGGCACCTGTGAAAGAGAAAAGCACAATGATGTCCCCCCCCCCCCCCCAAACCAAAGAAAGCATCGGAGGAGTTATTTACCTTCCAGTTTCGAAAAATATGGAAGGAAGTCTGAGGCAGGGTGATGATAGGCGGTAAGTTCCCGACGGGGCTCCCTTGCCCCTCCAGGTGGGTTTGTCATGTTATAGCATCTTGTAGAGCCCCCCAGAGAAGCCAGATAGCAGCAGAGACCTTATGCTCTTTTTTAGGGGAGTATAAAGAAACATACTTATCCCAAACCTCAGATATCTGTTCTTCACTAATGGGGTTTGTAAAAAGCTGATTAGTCCAAGGGCAAGCTCCTAGGCTGTGTATGAATTCAACTAATTTTGGGAGGTTTTTTATTTTATCCCAGTTCTCCAAGGGGACCCCACCTGTACTCTTCCTCCCGAACCAAGGCATTGCCTATGCTAGTACTGTATCCAAGAACTGGAATGTTTTACAAAAAAGTGTGAGGGAGACTTAGGAGAGTACCCTGGTCTTTTCCTTTGTTGACAGTACCAGTATCACCGAGGTGTGTGCAGCACTGTTGGCCAGACAATGCAGCTCACAGTCCGGGGGTACAAAAAAAACAACGCAGAGTGTCTGCTTTGATTTTTCACGTGTACCTGTACACAGACCCCACAGACCTCTCTTTTTATGGTAGCCGTATACCGAGAGCTGTGTGCCTCGTGTCTATAAGGATCCTTCCGTGAAAAATGAAACGCAGACTGTGTACTTGGAATGCCACTCACAAGTACTGGAGCATGTCTCTCACAACTTGCATCGCTGTGTGCCTACGTGGCATCGAGTTCCACTGCTCTCAATTTTCAATTTCAACAATACTCTTGAAAGCTAACTAGCAGTTTTTAATGGGGACCAGCAAAAATGTACTTATCCCAATGGGTACTGTCAATTGTAGGAATCACAGAGCACTTCCAGCCTGCAATTCTCCACCAAATGTTAGGATTTAAAATCCAGTAATTTCCCTCCCAAGCACAATTCCCCAATCGGGATCTTAGTCACCCCCACACCACAAATTAGACGTTTTTAATTGGGTACAACACTATTTTATTATCCTGCTCACACAATCAGGTACAGCATGAACCCAATGCAACAGTTCTTAGATAGATCCTAGCCTGGCCTGCCTAGCACATAAAATATGTTTCTTACGTGTCCTGCAGATCACAGTGGCGAGCGTTGGTTTGGAGAGGTTGATACAGGTGGGGGCCCGGGGGTCCGTACCCGGGAAAGGTGCCCCTTGTTGTGTTGCAGAACTCCCTATGGAGGAGCTCCAGAAAGGGTCATCAGCCCACGGACACCAAGTTAGATGCCAAGCGCTGAGACAAGGACCTGGAGTATTGCTTGGCTTTTTATACTGTTCTGGGTGGGGACATGTTGTCAAAATACTGAGTGCAGGGTTCGACTGACCTTTCAGGCAGGAGGTGTATCAGCATATTTGGGAACAAAGCCTTTTGTAATCTTTTGATGGTTTGGGGCTTACCCAGTTGATATGCTTATTTATTTTCCCCCAATCTATTTCCAGAGCATTCAGACCCCAACCCTCCAGTCCGGGCCAAACCTTCTGTAATTTAGATTGGGGTATTACTCATGCCCCTCCTGGCATCTCCAAGGCTACTTTTCTCGTTGACACCCAGTCACTCTGCATCAAAGTACTAAAAAGGCCCCTTTGTCTGGTTAGGTGTTGCCGCCTATCTCCTGTTTTGCAGTACTTATAGCTTTGTTTATAGCAACATTCCTTTCTCCTCTCCTTTGTGCATGGCTCTCAACTTCGTATCACTGTGACCTGAGGATTTTGGTTTGAGGTTTAGCTGGCTAGTAGGTTCTTTAGCTTGTACCCATCATGCTCTATAATATGAACCAGTGTTTTTCCCACTTGGGCTAACATATATTCAATACTATTTATATTTAATCTACTAATGCTACAAACAGGTGTTATATAGTTACTAAAGTCATCTAAACGCAGGTTTACAATCATGTGATATGGGGAGAATACAATCAAAATGCAGCACAAGTCAGTGTACACAGTTACTAAGATAAAAACAGGTTTACATGGCCAGGTAAGATTACAATAAAAATGCAACACTGGCAATCTCCTCCCCCAGTTGCTCAGATGGCTGTAGCAATGATGATTCCCTCGGTCCATAGGGCAGTTCCGGGGCTCTGGGTGGGATGCGAGGGGGGTTCCTGGACGTTCTTGGAGACTCCCAAACAGTGGGCAGTACAAGCAGGCTAAGGCCGGCTGAACACCCTGAACGGGCCGTATACCGAACCCCCTGGTGTTCAGTGTTCATTAGCTCCTGCTTTCTTGTAAAACAATGCCATTGGCCACCTATTGGTTTTCTTTTACAACTATAGGTGGTGGCTAGATGGTCCAAGTTGTCCACTCCACTTTTGGTACTGTTGTAGGGCAGGATAGCTAGAGGCTTCCTCTGATCTCCTTCCACCACCATGCCATGGTGTATTGTGGAGAGGATTACTGCTTTCCCCTTCTTTGGCACATTTGACAGTAATGTGTGTTTCCCATTAAATCCAAAGATGGCGGACAGAGGTTTGTGGCAGCGAAGGGGTTAATTTTCATTGCTGCTGCCAGTCTAAAGTGACCTTGCCTTCCATGTCATCTTGCAGTCTGAACTGGTCTTTAAAAATGTTGATTTGGCTGCTTTCAAGCTGGGGTGGATTTCCACCCCAATAGGAAAACTCCATTGATGCTGGGGTGGATTTTTGTCCCCAGACCTTTTTTTGAGTTTTTTTTATTATAGAAGACAAATGGTAAGAGCTATCTGGATGAAATTTGAGTATATTATGCCCAGAGGTGCTGGTGACACTGTCCTAAAATCTCAGATTTGTAGAGCCACGAATTACCATATTTATTATGGGTTTTTCCACCGGGGGATGGAAAACAACCCCACGATGAAAGGTAAGGGATGCAGAGGAATTAGGTGCCATCATTTGCCAAAGTGTGTCATTTCTTTGTTCTTAGTGGTTTCCAAGATTTCTGCCTGTGAAAATCTGCCTGCATTTTGAGAGTTAAATATAATCCCACTACAACACCAGAGAGTCACAAAGTATCAATATCTGTCAAGATTGTGACCCCCATCTGCTAATGACCTCACTTGGGGTCCTAACCCATAATTTGGAAAGCTTTGCTCTATCATGTTAATTAATAAGAGGTTCTGTCTGTAAGTCTTGATCAGTAATCAAATTATTGGAAGAGTGGGAGGATTCTCAATGAATACAGCAAACCTGCTCCCCTGATCCTCCCTCACTGTAAGCTCCCTCACCTAGAACTGGTCATAGAATTTGCAAGGCCACGCCCTCCATAGCCCCATTCCTTTAACCTCTTCTCACAGGGTCCTGCACCCCTATCCTAGTAGGGGAGGAGAGAGGAGGAGAAGGGGCCAGGGCCCCAGAGGAAGCAGCCATCCTAGGTGCAAATAGAAATAGCCTGTCCTAAGGCTACAGGTGCTCTGGTGGGGCCCCTTCTGACTGTGGGGCCTGGGCCATAGGCCCTACTGACTGCAGGGGTGGATTCATCGGGGGGACTAAGGGCGACTTCATCCCCCCCATTGGTCAGCTGTGGTTGACATCATGCTTGACCCTCCCCCCATGTCATGGTTGGGGGCAGGGCTAGTAAAATTCTTAGAGTAGGGCTAGTAAAATTCTTAGAGTCACAATGCTGTTTCTGCTCCACTCTGTGCCTGCTGCGGGTAGGTCAGTATTTTCTAGGGGGGGGGGCTCGCTTGCTCACTGCATGGGGAGGCTGCAGGGGCAGGCAGGGCATCCTGGGGGATGCAAGTACCGGCCCGGGCCCCACTGCACCTCCTCTCTGGCCTGCACACAGGCAGCAACCCCCCTGAAGGCTCTGTATGCCCCCCCACAAGTCGCGCTGCTGTGTGCAGCTGCTGGTGCCGCCGGTTCCTTGTGAGAAGTAGGCACCATCGGTTGCACACTGCAGTACCACTTGTGTGGGGGGGGGGGTTCCGCCTGCGTGCAGACCAGACAGGAGGAGGTGTGGTGGGGCCCGGACCAGTATGTGCAGTTCCCAGGCTGCCCTGCCTGCCCCTGCAGCCCCCCCATGCAGCAAGTGAGCCCTACAGCCCCACATGGAAGCAAGCCCCCCCCCCCGAGAAGGGGAGGCACGGTGGGGACCGGGACGGTACCTGTAGCCCCCAGGCTGCCCGGCTGTGTCCGGTGCCCTGTCCACACAGAATGGAGGTGTCCAGGCCTGCTAGAATAGGGCCGTCCTGGCCCTGAGGCAGCAGCAAGCGACTTGGGTGAGGAGAGGAGGCGAGGAGGAGCAGCAGCAGCCCAGTCCAGCAGGTAGGCTGCCCAGTGCCCAGCCCCAGTAACCACCAGTTCCTCCCCTCAAACCCCAGTGTCCCCAACCTGTTCCCTTCCAAATCCAGCCCCAATAACCAGCCCCCTGCCTTCCCCCCACAAACCCATCTCCCCAAACATGGTGCCCCTGCCTTCCCCCTAAAACCAACCCAATAGCCAGCCCCTCTGCCTTCCCCCCAAACCCAGTGCTCCTGCCTTCCCCCAATAACCAGCCCCCTGCCTTCCCTCCAAGCCCAGCCCCCCAAATCTAGTGCCTCCTGCCTTCCCCCTAAACCCAGCCCCAATAGCCAGCTCCTCTGCCTCCCTGCCCAAAACCCCAGTGCCCCTGCCTTCCCCCCAAACCCAGTGCCTCTGTCTTCCCCCAATAACCAGCCCCTGCCTTCCCCCCCAAAACCCAGTGCCCCTGCCTTCCACCCCAAACCTGCATCTCCTCTATTCTCTCTGCCACCTGACTCAGCAGTGCTTATGTCACAGGTTAAAGTGATTCCCAGGTTAAAGTGGGAAATTGTGATAATTTGTGCTTTCAGCTCCTGAGAGTTTGCTGTTAGTCTTGTGATTTTAGGTGTTTTCAAAATGTTAGAAATATGATGCTTGTGATAAAATTGTGGTTTTCAAATCCTAAGATTTAACAGTTAGTCTTGTGATTTTAGGTATTTTCAAAAATTCTGGAAATGTGATTGGGGGGTGGAGGGCAGCAGCAGCAAGCCTGCCAGGCAACAATGCTGGCCTTGGGGAGGGGACATGGTGGGAGTTGTTAGGCAGGGCTGGGGGGGGAGGCATGAGGTGGAGGGGGAATGGGCGGGTGCTTGGTGGTATGGGGTGGGAGTGAGATTTTAAAGGGTGTGTGATTTTTTGGTGTGAGCATGCGCCAATCATCTAAAAGCAGCCTAGGAACTGGAAAAAGGCCACATAAACACACATCTGCATTTGGCCCATGGGCCTGAGGAGAAGCCCCAGGACTGTGCTGGCAGATCCAGTGAGTTGGGGGGGGGGGCAGTGTGTCTGTGTCTGGCCAAGGGTGAAACTGTTATGGTGCTTGCTTGGCAGGGGGCGGGGCCTAATCATCTGGGCAGGGCAATGCTAACTTTGGACTTCAGCTCCCCCATCCACATCACTTCTGGATCTGCCTGTGCTTAAAGCCAGCCCTGTCTGCCACTTCTGGTGACCAAAAACTAATGCTTTGTCTCAGCTCCCCTCATGAGGCAGTACTAATAGACTCAGCACCTTTACAGATATCTCAGCACATTATGGGAATGCATGTTTAGATGACATAATCTACATACTCCATAGGATACTCCAACAGTTGACAGTAAAAAATGGGTACACCCCTAATTTGCATAGATTTGTGTGCGCTTATGAAAATGTGTAATAACCCACTGAACAACTATGAAACTGAACTAGGGGGAGGGGGGGCAGGGGAGGCTGTCTGTGCAAGAGGCTCTGCATACACATGTGTTTGTGTGGGCAAGACTGATGGTTCAACTTAAAATCCAGTCTATTAAAAGTCAAAATTCTCCAATGTGTGCACAGATTTTGATTCTAAAGTTTTAGTTTTAAAGTCACACAGGGGATGACAGGTGGAACCAGTGAATGTCCCTTTGAGCATACTAAAGAATCATCTTTCACACTTCCATCCCTCCTACCTTCTTTTAGTTTTCATCCTGCTCCTAGACACACAGCTCCCTCCTGCCTGGGTGTTATCTTTCTTTCCTCTTTGATAACAGTGCTAAACTTGTTAGAGTGAAAATGGTGCCCCATCCCCACTCCCCTCAGCAGTGAGTCACTGCTCTTTTCCTGCTGGATTAATGAGGTGCTACTGACCCCCTTCGTCTTCTGAATCGAGTACAAAGTTTATCTTGCTGGGAGCTCAGTATAAGATGACCCAGCAAAAACATATTACTGTACCAGACAAAAAGGTTCTATTGGAGGGTATGGGGAGTTGGGAGATTCTTCAGGGAGGGAATAGTTGAAACGATGATTCAACATAAATGGGTGTTTTTATTTATTTATTTATTTATTTATTTTTATTTATTTATTTTTCAAATTTATACCCCGCTCCTCCTGCGAACAGCTTGGGGCAGCTTCCCACAATAAAATATGCATAAAAACAAATATAAAACAATTTAAAATACATCAAAAATACAGGGCCCCAGAATACATCAAAACAATAAACAATAACAGGGTAGGGGAGATAAAAACCCTAACCCACTCCCCCCCTCAAAGGCCTGGGTGAACAGCCAACTTTTACAATACCGCCAGAATATCAACAGGCTTGGGGTCAGGCGAGCTTCCTCTGGAACGGAGTTCAAAAGGTGCAGCCGGTCACCGAGAATGCCCTCTCCATTGTGGCCCCCCCGCTTTACGCGGGGAACCTCCAAGAAGGCACCCCCGGCCGACCGAAGGAGCCGCTCTGGGGCGCGGAGAACGAGGGGGTCCCTGAGGTACGAGGGGCCCAGACTGTAAAGGGCCTTGTAGAAAAGTCAAAACTTGAACCTGGCTTGGCACGCTATTGGCAACCAGTGCAGAGTCCGGAGCACAGGTGTAGTGTGCTCCCGACGACCCATCCCCGTAAGGAGCCGGGCCGCCGCATTCTGCACAAGTTGCAGCCTCCGAACCAGGAGCAAGGGAAGCCCCACGTAGAGTGCGTTGCAGTAGTCCAGCCTCGAGGTGACGAAGGCAGGATGAGGGGGACCAGGTCCGGGCCAGAGACAAGCGGACGCAGCCTTCGCACCAGATGCAACTGGTAGAAGGCATCCTTAGCGACTGCCTCCACCTGCTGCTCCAGGCGGAGGCCCGTGTCCAATATCACCCCCAGACTCCGGACCTGTTGAGCTATTGGAGGACGAACCCTCCCAATCAGGGGAGCCACTACCTCCTTCGCTCTCCCCACCAACATCACCTCCGTCTTATCAGGGTTGAGCCTCAGTCTGCTCTGCTGCATCCATTCCGCCACGGCCTCCAAACACTGGGATAGCAATGAGACAGCTGGGTCTGGGTCAGTTGAAAAAGAGAGGTACAGCTGAGTATCATCAGCATATTGGTGACACNGTCTGGGTCAGTTGAAAAAGAGAGGTACAGCTGAGTATCATCAGCATATTGGTGACACTGCACCCTGAACCCTCTCACGACCTCCCCCAAGGGCTCCACCCGCACACATGTGCGTGGGGAGTGCCCATTTGAAAAGGGCCTGTTTCTGTCTATGGTCCCAATCCTACCTGAGTCATCTGTGGTCCCGATCCTGCCAAGACCACCTATCGTACTTAACACCAAAGTGGCAAACAACAAAACCCCCAAAGTGCCAAACCCCCAAAGTGCCAAAGAATAATGAAGAAATGTGCCAAAGTAATGAATCTGGCAAATTTTGCAAGAGCAACAAATTAGAATTTGTGAATATAAAGTTACAAATTTGTTTTAACTCTACTAACAAACCCTTTGGTTTTGTTTCAATTTCAAAAAAATAAGCTTCCTCTCCTCTCCTTTATCTAAGTAATCAAATCCAAGGAAGAAATCCTATTGACTCTAGGTCCATAGTTACTCACTTATTGATTTTGTAAGCCATACTGGGCTGCCGTCACACAACCTTTGAATTCGGTCCCTTGTCTCTTAACTTCCTTCAGAAAGACCTGCGAGGTAGTAAGTTCCACACATCACTGAAAGGACAAGAAATGTATTTTTAAAATAAATTTGTATGAGAAGCAATTTGAAGATAACTTTATTTGATTGTATTTTATTCAATAGGATAACCACCAAGTTGCTGTGCCTTGCAAGTGAGACTGGAAAAATCAGGATTGTTTAGCGCTTGTGTGGGCCAGCACAGAACAAGAGCTAAACAGAATAAAAGAACTTTCATTCAATCTGGCTCCATTCACTCAGCCTTTCATTAGTTACAAATAATCTATATTTGCCTTTGGCATGGAGGATCCTTGTTTTTTATTTTTATCTTTTGTCTGACAGCTAACCAGGAGTAGCTATTACCATTGTGCTTTGTAGGAAATGGACATGCTCACTCAAACATTAGGCATGGAAGTGTACAAAAGCTATAATTTGATGAATCTCTAGCTCCAAGCTCCCAGGACATTGCTGCCCATTTACTAGCATACAATCACTTATTTTCAGTCAAATACTAAAGAATTGCCTCTGGGTCTTGTGTGTATATATAGAGAAAAAAATCCACATATAATAGGTATAAATAGGTGTTTTGTAAGAATATCAGTTGTAAAGGAATTGAATAGTAATAAAAAAAAATCGAATCTGATATTTGTAACCCATTTTTACACAGGACAATAAGACTTGGAACCTGTGAAGAACTGGCCATTCTGGTTGCAGTCCAATAAAGCTAATAAGCATGTGATCAGCTTTAAGCCAATGAGTTATTATGTAGCTTGTTGTTTACTGCAAAATCCTGGAGTCCATACTCAAGAATTTTCACTCTTATTAAAAAAAAAAAAAAATCTAGACAAATCTTCTAGTGATTTCCATAATATTAACAATAATTTAATAGAAAATGGTCTAGGCCTCAATACATATTTTGGTAAAAAATGCCCATTGGCCCATATTAATCTAACAACATGCTAGTAGTTTCTTTAAAAGGTTGAATTGCAGGATAAAAATTGCTGGCCTTGACTTTGGTTCTTGAGCTCTTGAAACTGTGGCGCAAACTGTACACCATCTTAACAGAATGGATAAGACTGGCATGAGCCAATATATAAATAAACTATTCTTTTTCTTAAAAAGACCCTTGTTAAATACATCTGAGAAAATCCTGAATTTCCAAAAGGTACACGTGTGTCAATGCACTACATGACTTGGACCCTTTTCAAATGGAAGCATACATTCACTGCAGCGCACATGACCATTGTTTTTTTTTAAGTGCCTGTGTAGGGGCCGGCTGGCTGGGGGAGTCCTGGGGCCAGGAGGGGCATTGCCCCTGCCACCCTAGGGGCCTGCCGCCCTAGGGGGCCCACCACCCCTGCTTCATAGTCAACTTGGAAAACAGAGGGACCATCAGAAACAGGAGAGCCGCTATCCTGAGACTCAATAGTAGCAAATTTAGAGGAGAAGAAATGAACTCACACAACAGGGTCTATATATGCATCAGGAGAAATATTTCTACCTTTTGATGTGCCAGCTACTAATTTCCAAAACTTTCTGCCATCCTGTTCTTTTGAAGCAGAAATCAAGTTTCCCCACACAAGTGCAACAATAACGAAAAGTGACATTTCATTATTAACTAAAATGCCACATTTTAATAATGAAAATGATAACGAAAAATGACATGGGCCCCTGGCGTACACCCCTACAAAGCAGATCACAGCAGGTTAGAATGTATGTTCTGACTTGCTGTGATCTGTTGTAAACTGGGGCCACCAAGGCGGACTGTGATTGGCCACCATGGCTGCCCATCATGGCAGGGGATGGGGTGCTGGGCACATTATGGGGACATGGCTGGGATGGCTCCCCAGCCAGGGACATTTGTAGTCAGTTCCTCAATCTGACCACAGCTCCACTGTCACTTCTATTTTTACCTTTTGATGGTAACTTGCTAAAACTCCAAAATTTACTGTAAAGAAATTCATTTTATAAAGGTAATGCTTTCAGAGTCATCAGTCAAGCTAAATTCATGGGACAAAACTCATTAATCCTCAGCAGGAGTAGTGTGTCCAATTTGGGGGGGCCCTATTTTAAGAAGACGGAAATCCAAAAAGATCTAGAATACAGCAACAAAGATGATACATGATTTAGAATGCAAGTCATATGAGGAGAGGCTTAAGAATCAGGATATATTTAATTTAGAGAAAAGAAGGGTTGTGGGGGGCAGTTGGGGATATAATAGCAAACACTGGAAATGCTGGCATAGGTTAGATGGAAGGATAGGACAAGAGGGAGATTTAGGTAAACCATCAGTACTTCCTAACTGTATGAACTGCCCAGGGAAGTTGTGTTGTCTACTCCAATGGAGGTTTTTAAGAAGATGCTGGATAAACATGTCTGGAATGTTTAGGTATGGGAAAGCCTGCAACTGTGTAGGGGGGAAGGACTAGATGACCCATCAAGTCCCTCCAAGCTCTTTTCACCAGTGTGCTGTAGTGGCTATGTATGCAGTACTTGGCCCAGGAGATAGAGGGAGGCCCCGGTTCAAGTCTCACCTTAGTCAGACACTCACTGGGTGACCATGGGCCAGTAACAACATTCTTTCAGTCTAACCTACCTCACAAGGTTGTTGTGAGGATTAAATGTTAAATTATTCTATGTGAAACACTCCAAGTGCCATGGCATGGGGGTACTAGATAAAAATTAAAAATTATTATGATTTATTCTCATGCTAATATTTAATGGTTAATACGGAATATGTCTTAAACAGAGTAATAAATTCACTCTCATCATAGTTCCATTCTATTCATCACTGGTCTGACCTCACCTGGAGAACTGTGTACAGCTTTGGGTGCCTTGTTTTAAAAAAGGATATTGACAAATTGGAGCAGCCAGGTTGAGAGGAGGATGCCAAAGATGATAAAGGGTGAAAACAGACATGACACTAACCACCCTTTAACCACCCTTGGTGGTTATTTATGCATGTTGCAGGGCTG
>QEPC01011255.1:2874825-2900281 GCA_003113815.1 Sphenodon punctatus | reverse complement strand
GGGGTGGGGGCAACAGCCTAGGGTGGGATGCAGGGTGGGTGCGGGGGGGGGGAACAGCCTAGTGGTGGGTGTGGGTTGGGGGGGAAAACAGGCTCAGCGCCTAGGGGGATGGATGCGGGGGGGGGAGGGATCAGTCAGTGATCCCTCCCCCCCTGCATACAGTCAGTGCTTACCTGCAGGCTGCTCTTCTCGCCTTCACTGCTCTGAGTCCTTCGGGAGGCAGTGGGAGAGGAAACTAGCGTGCGGGCGCACTGAGACTGTCGGGGGATTGACTGAGGCAGGGAGGAAGCACGCATGAGCGCTTCCTCCCTTCCTCAGTCCTCCGAGTCAAGCTATCTCGCCAGGGCTGTCAGCACAACCGCCCTGGCGAGATCTTCCATTGTGCCCATTGAGCACAATGGAAAGACTTTGCCCCTCCCTCCACAGCACATCCCATGCGTGCTGTGGACAGAGGAGTTCAGCTGCCCAAATCGCGTTTTCTATAGGAAAACGCTTTGGGCGGCTGAGCAGCTGAGCCTTTTTGTCCCTTCGAGGACCCACTCCCTCTCCCAGCGGAGTGGTTTGGTCCCCAAAGGGAGAATAAGTGGCGGTACGTTGTTGTTGTTTTTTTTAAAAAACAGTTTTGCCGTGGCGGTGGCCCCCGCAGTGCTTTGGGGGGCACCGCCCCAAACTCTCTGCAGGGGGAGCTGCCACTGACTGTCACAGAGTC
The DNA here is from genome assembly GCA_003113815.1 of Sphenodon punctatus. Lineage (NCBI taxonomy): Eukaryota > Metazoa > Chordata > Lepidosauria > Sphenodontia > Sphenodontidae > Sphenodon > Sphenodon punctatus. The sequence goes on along the minus strand of QEPC01011255.1, from coordinate 2,899,572 downwards.
TCCCTGCTCTGGCTTCTGGGCTCTCCAAACCACCCCGTGGCCTCAGCAGTCTCCATGGTGTGTCCCAGAACTTCTGTTCTCTGTTTAGAGCTCTCTGGTGCCGTCTCTCACTCAGCACTAGCTGAGGCAGCTCAGGGCTACCTCCCAAGGCATTTGCCACCCTTCCTTGGCTGCTAGCCCCTTGTTCAGCCTCCCTAGTCTCAATAGGTGGCTTCCCAGGAACTGCCTGCCACTAGGGTGGCCATACCTCCCCTTTAAAAGAGGTCACTTATGAAAAATACATGGTGCAGGGCAGCATTGGTTGTAGGGCAGTCCTGTACCATGTATTTTTCATAAGCATCCTGCTTTAAAGGGGAGGTATGACCACCCAATGCCTCAGCCCACTCTCTAGAGCCAACACTGCCTTACTGCCTCTACTGTACACTTCTCCCAAGGCCAAGTGCTTCCTGTTTCCCAGCACCTCCACCACCTCATTTCCCAAAGCTATGCGCCCAGGTCAGTTGACCTCTCACTGACCTGCTCTATAATTAAAGAGCTCTCATCTGTGAGACCATCCTCTTTGCACTTAAAGGGGCTGCTAAACCCCTTGTAGAGGGTGCACACCTGTAGCCCTGCTACAGGGCCATCGCCTGCTCCATCATGGCATCCTCCTAAACTCAAACAAACTTTTAAAACATTTAGGATTGAGGTAAAATAGGACTCATAATACAGTACATTCACTACCTGCTAAGGCAAATTATAACAATGTACATCTAAGGGAGATATTTTGCATACATAGAGTAAAAACAGATGTACGAACTCACCAATCCAGCCTGGGGCAGGAAACAGTGGCAGCCACTATCTGGGTTGATGGGCAGCACTGAACACACATACCTGCTGCTGGAAGAGCCGTCCCACCACCTGCATGACCTGGGTAGGGGCGGGCGCAACACATGTGTGGGTGGTCAACCCTGGCCCCAGTAACCTCCCCTCACCATGATGGGAATCCCCGTGATGGGGATGGCAGGACTGAACACATTTGTTGACCCACTATGGCCAAACATGGGTGGCCCTTGGCCTGGAATTGGTCCCGAGGTACATTCTGGGCCAGCTGCCTACCCACCCAGAGACTGTCCCAGGCCATCTGGTGGTGCATGACCACATGTGCAGGGCGTCCTGGGCCGCAGTGGGCTACAGTGGTCCATAGCAGCCCCACATCACATCTGTTTTTATCCATAATTTATGCAGGGACAGCACCAATAGGTCAGTGGCCCGTACGCTTTTTGCTTATGTGACCCCACTTTGAGACACTGATGTAGTTCTGAGACTTCAGGCAGCAACAAAAACATGTAAAGTATATCAAATATCCACAAGTCCTGCAACCACATTTAGTGTCCTGACCTGCAGCTGCAAACTTGCATCCTATTTAGTCATTTTAACCGTGACCAGAGTGTGAAAAACAGGAGTGTTATCCCAGTGTATTATCTGTAACTGTGCCTACTGACCTCATCTGAGATCAAGGCTCATTGTGCTAGCTCCAGAAAGTTTACAGTCTGACAAAGAGGACTAACAGAGGTGCAGAGAGGTGAAGTGACTTAGCCAAAGTCCCACAACAGATCAGTGGCAGAACATGAATAGACTCCAATTTTCTTGATTCCCAGTCCATGCCTTATCCACTAGACTATGCTGCCTATCAAAATGCCAACAGTGCCATTCTACACTCACTTTTCACAGAATTATATGACTATACAAGGTGCAAATGTATTAATTATCATAGAATCATAAAATGGTAAGGAACATCAAGGGCCATCTAATCCCACTCCTGCTTGGATTCAGGATGACTACAACTACAGCATCCAGGGGTGTCTTTAGATAGACCACCCCTAAACCTGCTCCAGGAGTGACCAGCTCCGCATTCCACACACGCAGCCCTGACAGTGCCGGGTTTAAATGGAATGGGCACTGCTGTGACCCACAGTCCGCCCACGCAGCGATCTTCTCCCTTGCACCATAGAGCTGGGGGCATACCAGCCACTGCTCTAGGTTGCTGTCTGTAGCTCTATGGCATTGCCAGGGCAACCCCTGACCTGAAGGGTAGCTGCAGCAACCCATCTGCCAAGTAGACAGACCATTGTTCTGCCCTCGGTCCGTGTTCCAAGTTTGGGCAGCCCGCTTCATTTGCTGTGCTTAAGGACATTCCGGAGTACCACCAGTGGAACTGTTCAGGAGCACGGACAGCCTGCTCCACCTTGCCCTCGGGCAGACTAACTTTAAACAGATCACTCACCCAGGGTGAGGCACAGCAGAGGTGGGGCTGCTGTCTATCTAAAAACATCCCATGAAAGATGACTGTCCAGGTCCCACATGCTTAAATCTAGGGAAAAGAAAGGAGAGGAGTCAGAATTTTCCCTGGATTGTTCCACTCTCCACCACCACCTCCCACACAAGTAAATTGCTGTGTGTACCAGTGCTATTAGTGCTCCATTCTCAAGAGCAATAACAAGTCAGAAATTGTAGAGGGGAAATTCTAAATATGTAGATCTGAAAACACAAAAGTACACAGCTAGCAGTTAATTGCTCCCATACCAAGTCAAACATTTGCACTGCAGCAAGTACATTAATAGTTGTATTCACTGCTCACAAGTAGTGCCTTTAGGGTAATAACGAGACCAAGCATTAGTTGAAGCAGCTGGAACCCAGCTGACCACCCTGCAGCAACACTAGCAAGTTCATGGCAGTGAGAAGCAGAGAATGACACAGCCTGGCCCTGATTTTATAGCCCCCATACGGACAACATACACATTGGATTCAATAGGGACCTTGTCTACAGAGGGACTTCTGGATAAGGACTGTAATATTATCCAGCAGGCTGGATAGTTAAAGGCAGGAGGCTAGTCCATTATAAACTCTGAAAATTAAAAATGCTTTTATGAATAAATGGTTTGAATTTTCATTCTGAAACTTTCACTGTGTGTTTTTAGGGGACGAAGCAGATAGTCATTCTAAAGTTATAACAATTTGAAAGTTAATTATTAGTGGTCAATTACTCCTGGATGCCTTTTTTTGCCAGCTGATATCTCTCTCATTTTTGCTAGTTGTGACTAATAAATTGGCAGGTATGAAGCCTGAGCTTCAGTTGCTTTGGATGGACTGATAATCTTTTGTGAAGTCTAAAAAGAGTTATTAAAAGTATAAAAATTGGTTCTTGTGCATGTGCAGTTGAGCAGGGAAGATGGGACCAGGGCTCGGGAATCAGCACTGCAGGCAGAACTATTGCATTGGAAACTCTAGGCTTCTCAGTCAGCCATTCCCCCCCTCTACCCTCTTTCTCATGCTGGAGTGGGCAGGAGGGCTGGGGCTGAACGTCTGCCAGGGAAGCAGCTGGAGAAGGCAGAGTCGTCTTCCCTGTGTTCACCGAGATGGTGGGTTTCACAAGTAAAGAGAAAGGAGTGCTGGACATTTAAACACCTCCCTCCCAGCCACATGGATGCACCATGGTACATCCAGGCACCTGAGAGGAGTTTAAACGGCCAGTGCAGCTTCCCTCTGCATCCCACCCTGACCGCTATCTAAAAACTATGATTTCTCCACAGTTGGGGATGTGATGGAGCAATCCCAGTCCAGCTGCTCTCCTCCCACAAGAAACCATCTCCACACACACTGAAGTCCTTAGAGACTGTCCTTGCCAACCAGCGATGGGGAATCCTTGGATATTTGGAGCTGGGGCCCTGCTAGTGACGCCGGCAGTGCCGAGGTCCCACCTGGCTCATTGCATGGAGCCTCCTGCCCAAAGTTGCCAGCAACAGGGGAGGACTTTCCTTGCGGAAGGTTGGGGACATTCCTCGTGCTTCCCAATGCTCATCAGTCAGCTCTGCTGCTTCTCCCAGCCCAAGACTAGTGGGTGAAATTAACAAGCAGCTGCAGAACATCCAGGCCCTGAATGCAAAGTGCCCAGCCAGTGCTTGAGGAAAGCTGGTGGGAGAAAGGCACTTGGACAACACCGGTGATTACAGCCCCAGAGGCTCTGTGCTCCTGCCTCCTTCTGGCCAACACCAACAGCAAGGCAGCACCTCAGCCACACTCCTTCCTCCTCCTCAATCCCCTCCCTCCCCCACACACCCCCAAGGAAGAAGCCAAGCAGAAGCCACCATCGCTGCTACAACTGGAATGACAGCAGCCCCTATCTGAAGGAGGCAGGGTAGCTCTGAATTGGACAGCCCAAATAGAGAGAGACCCACTGAGAAAGTTATTTCAAGGGAGCATACAAGTGACTATTATTGTAGAGTTAGCTTTCTGTTGAATAACACACAGCAGAAGTTTCATCAAAACAGAACTTTACTAAGAACTCAGAAGACATGCTTCCATACTGTACAGGCTGCATGGGACAAGAGGGAGGACAGAGAGAGGAGACAAGGAGGGGGAAAAACTGTTTCATCCACTGACCCTCCCCCTATGGACAATCCCCATATTAAACTTGCAGGGCTTGCAATGGACTTTTACTTGTGACTGTTGCACATTCCAACATCCCTTCTCAACAGTCACTAGTCAAACCCACTAGGTTCATTCTTCTTAATAGCTTGCAATGACGTCCCCCTGCTAGTGACTTCGTGAACAGATCCACTGTCATATCCTCTGTAGGACAGTATGGCAGATCTATGAGTCCTTGTTCCTGTGAGTCTTTCAGGAAATGGTATTTTACATCAATGTGCCTGGTTCTGGGGTTGATTCTTTCTGTTTGCAGCAGCGCTATACATCCTTGGTTTCTTCCAGGATTGGCATGGGTCTGTCCAATTTTTGCTCCAGATCATTCAGAAGCTGTCGCAACCAGATAACGTCTTGGCTGGCGTGTGCCGCTGCCACATACTCTGCCTCGGTTGAGGAAAGTGTCACAGAAGCTTGTTTCCTACTGCACCAGCTGATGGGTCCTCCACCAAGCAAAAACAGGTACCCACTGGTAGATTTTCGGTCTGAATGGTCTCCAGCCCAATCTGCATCCACGTACCCTATCAGGTCTGACACGGAAGTTACTGGGTGCCATAGCTTAAGGTGCACAGTCCCTTTCAGGTACCATAAGACCCTCTTCACTGCGTTCCAATCCCTTTGGGTTGGGGCTGAGACTTGTCTACACAGTATACCTATTGCCACCGCAATGTCAGGCCTNCTTCACTGCGTTCCAATCCCTTTGGGTTGGGGCTGAGACTTGTCTACACAGTATACCTATTGCCACCGCAATGTCAGGCCTTGTGATTGTGGCAATGTACAAGAGCTTTCCTATCGCCTTTCTGTATTGCTTATTGTCTGGCAGCAATAGGCTCGCTTCTTTGATCTCCTTTGGGTAGCTGATTTCCATAGGGGTATTTGGTGCCTTCGCACCCCCCATGCTGAAACTTTCTATCATCTCTTCTATTGCCTGTCTTTGGTTGAAAAGATAGCTTCCGTCATCTTCTCTTTCAATTTGTATTTCAAGGTAGTGCATTATGTTACCCAGGTCCTTAGTTTCAAAGTCTTGATTTAGAGCTCTCATTGTTTCACACTTGTCCCCTTCTTGCTCAAAGCATATGATAAGGTCATCGACATAAATTAATACAAAGATCCACCTGCTCCTTAGTCTCTTTGGGTATAAGCAGGGATCTGCTTTGCTTCTGGTAAAATTTTCCCTCATGAACATCTTGTTTATTTTAGCATTCCACGCTCTGGCGGCGTGCTTAAGCCCATATATGCTTTTGTGCAGTTTGCATACAAGATCTGCCCTTTCAGTGTCTGCAAACCCCAGTGGTTGGTCCATGTAAATATCTTCCTTCAACTCACCATTTAGGAATGCCATTTTCACGTCCATATGCTTGACTTGCATTCCTCTTCCAGCAGCTATATTTAACAATGTTCTGATTGTAGTGTGCTTAACTACAGGTGCAAATGTTTCATCGTAGTCTTCTCCGTACTTCTGGGAGTATCCTTTTGTGACAAGTCGGGCCTTGTACCGTTCAATATTTCCCTGCACATTGTACTTTATTTTAAATGTCCATATACAACCTATAGTCTTTCTCCCTGTGGGCAGTGGAGTAAGTGTCCACGTTGTGTTGTCCTGCATGGACTTTACTTCTTCTTTAGGCACTCTTACCCATTTTTCTGCTTCTCCTTCTGACATCTGCAAGATGTCATCCCAGGATGCTGGCTCTGACAATTTACTGGTGCTGAGTTTGTAGGACAGATGAGTGGGGGGGGAGGGGGACATGGCAGGGAATGCCTCTGTTAGACCTTGTCGACTGCCTTGGCTCAGTATCAGCAGCCGACTGTGTCTGTTCCTGCACTTCTGTTACCTTTGTGCTGATTTTGACTATTTGTTCAGAGGATTGCCCCCTTTCAGTGGTTTCATCTGTGGATGATTGTTCTCCTTCGCCTGGACCTTGGAGAGTCATCACACTGTCGCTTGAGTTTTCCACAAAGGTCACACTGTTACTAATAGTTATTCTGTGTGTGTGTGGATTCAGGATCCTGTAGCCTTTGGAATGCTCACTGTATCCTACGAGGATGCCTTCCACTGCTCTGTTTTGCAGCTTGGTACATTTCTCCTCTGGAATATATACATAAGTCTTACTTCCAAATACTCTGATGTGGCCCAATCTAGGTTTTTGGCCATGTCACAGTTCATATGGAGTTTTCCTCACTGTTCCAGAATACAGCTGATTTTGTAGGTAGGTAGCAGCAACTGCTGCTTCGCCTCAGTATCTTTCTGGTAGTCCAGAGTCTGTTTCAGTTAGCGTTCTGTTTTTCCTTTCAGCTGTTCCATTCTGCTTGGGTGTATATGGCACTGTCTTTTAGTGCTCAATTCCATGGAGTCTCAGGAAGTCCTCTACTTCCTTTCCTGTGAACTCACCTTCATTGTCAGTTTGCAGTGTCTTTGGTCTGTGCTGAAACTTGTTGCTTGTCATGGTCACATAGTCCTGAAGTTTGTCGAATTCTTCATCTTTACTCTTCATGATGTACATGATCGTGTACCTTGAATAGTCATCAATGAAAGTTACCATATACCGGTTGCCTCCTGGCATGGGAACCTTCATTGGGTCACAGACATCGCTGTGTACAAGATCAAGTGGTTTTGTGGCTGTATTCTGACTCTTCTTAGGAAGCGTAGCCCTTGTAGCTTTGGCTTTGATGCAACAGTCGCATTTCATGATCATGGGACACGTTGATACCTTAAGGTCTTTGGTCAACTGCTTGTGCATTTCCTTGATGCTGTCTGGGTGTCTATGTCCCATGCGTCTATGTTACGGTGGATGCAGTCATCATGTGGTTTGTGCACAGTGAGCTTTGCCTGTTCTTTCGCTGTGCTCAGACAGTACAGGTGCTCATCTGCAGTGGCTCTGGCCACTACCAGTACTTTTGTCCCACTTTGAATTGTGCATTCGTCTCCCTGGAAATGGATGGTGAGCCCCTTCGCTGCCAGGCGCCTCATGGACAGGAGTCCCCCTTCTAAGTTGGGCACATAGAGCACATCTTGCATAGGCATGGCCAGTGTGCCTCCCTGTGACTGGTTGCAGTACAGGAATCCTTGTTCAATTCCTTCCATGTTAATGCTTCTCCCATATGCAAGGTAGATCCTTTCTTTACTGCTCATATCCAGCCCTGTGAAGAATCCTTTATCGCTACTCATGTGGCTTGTTGCCCTGGAGTCTACACACTAATTTTGGGATGAGCTGTCTTGCATTGCTCTGAAGCACCCACTCAATTGCTAAGCGACAGTGTTGCTGTTTTTGACTTTAACCCTCTGCTTAGGTGTTTGTGGATACAGTTTCTGCTGTTCTACTTTCCATATATAGTAGGGATGTGCAAACAGAACACAGTTTGGATGTTCGGTTGTTCGGCCATTCGGTTTGGGAATCGGGAACTGAGTTTGGGTTTGGTTGTTCGGTCCGAGAACTGAGTCCGTATTCGGTCGTTCAGTTCAGCGACGTTCGGCCAAACGTTTGGCGGAGTTAGATACTGGGATCGGGATCGTTTGGTCCCGGGATCGCGCTGGAAACTGGAAATTTGAGTGCTTGTGGAGCATTTGTGGAGAGAGAACGTGTGGAGTGTGTATGTGTTGTGGCTGTGTGATTTGCTTTGGTCTGGTTGAGGTTCGTTTGTTGAGGTTGATTGTGATTGAGGTTTGGTTATTGGTTGCTTGGTGGAGGATGATGGAGGAAAGAAAATGAAAAAGAAGGAAGGTGAAGGTGGAGGTGGAGGAGGAAGAGGTCCAGCCTGGACCATCTGAGGTGGTGGAAGTCAGCTCCTCACCAGAGGAGGAAGAGGATACAGGAGGTGCCACTGCTGCCAGGTTTGTGTTCAGGTACAAATAGTGGGCATCGGTGGGTGGCAGTGGATGGGCAGGATTTGCATGTGTCTGATTTAGGGGTCTGCCACAGAGAGAAAGGGTGGTGGTGGTCTTCCAGAAGACAGGCACGAGCCAAAGCACCCTCCTACACACGTGCAGCCAAGGTCTCTAATTTGCCACCCCCAACACCCCAAGAAGGGCAGGATTTGCACGTGTCTGATTTAGGGGTCTGCCACAGAGAGAGAGGGTGGTGGGGGTCTTCCAGCAGACAGGCACAAGCCAAAGCACCCTCCTACACACGTGCCAGCCAGGGTCTCTAGTTGCTCTTTGAAGGACTTCAGGCATCAACATAAATGAATGATATTATTTAGGTGTTTATGTGTTCCTGTTTCAGAGAGGGTGATGATGATGCTGCCGCTGGTGTCAGGCCCAAAATACCATCCCGGTGGAGGTCGCAGCCGCAGGAGCCGCCAGAAAGCAGGACGATGAGGTCCATGGTCTGGCGGTACTACGATACACCTAAAGGCGGATTTTCCCAATGCAAAGTAAGGCACGGGGGCTGGAACAGCAGGGAATGGATTGCCCTAAGACCTGTTAGGAAGTCCTCTGCAGAGAGATTGGCCACCCAACCACTTATGGAGACAGAATGCAGGCAGGGCTTGACAGACCATTGGTCTGACAGAGCATGGCACTTATTATGTTTCTATCTTTTTATGTTCTTTAGATATGTGACAAAAAAAATCAAAAGGGGGTCACAGGGGACCTCCTTGGGGATTATTGCCCATGTGAAGAACATCCACTGACTGAAGGTGACGCAGCAGGACATGGCTAGCTCAGGGTGCAGGGACTCTGGTGCAGAGGAGCATCACTGCAGATGGAAGCAAGGGGGGAAAGGCATGGCAGTAGCACCGCCACCACAGTCCTTCCCTCTCTAGCTTCACTGAGGAGTCTCCAGCCCTCCGGGGAGGAGTCCAAAGGATAAGGGCTTTTCAGGCCCAAATGGAGAGGCCCACTCAGACCTATATTGAGGTCAATCAAAAATACATTGATGGCCTCAGGCGCCAACCCTCACAATGGAGGACCGATTGGTGGAATGATTCCAGGAGCTGGAAATAAGGGAACGCAAGGTGGAGGCATATTCCAAGTAGAGATTGCAGATGTTGAACTGTACCACCAGTCAGTCTCCAAATGGCACGCGTTCCTTGGTGGAGGTCCTGCACTTTGCCTGGCAACAAGGGTTTGAGCCATAGGAGGACTTGATGCCCGCCCCTCACTCCCACTCACCCCTTTCCCCCAGGTTCCAGGGGACAGGCCCACAGACAACTACGTTTCCTTTGTTTGTATATATATTAAGGTTTGTTTTTTCTTTTATAAAGTTGTAATGTGTTGTTTAAAAAGTTGTTATGAAAGTTACATTTGTTACCTTACTAGCTTTGTTTAACTTTCCAATCTTTTATCCCTCAATGCTGCTTCTGGCAGGTGGCAGAATCTCATTGTATATACAGCTTGTCAGATCCCTACCTGACAGCAGCAGCACATGTAGCGTATTAGCCCCAAGATGTGCCAGCAGGGTCTCAAACTTGCAGACAGACTCCCAGGAGGGGCAGGGCTTGTGTCTGTGTGGGTGTGCCAGAGAGAAAGAGAGACAGTCTCCTTGGTAGCGGGTGGTGGGTGCTGGTGGTTAGAATAGACAGTGGATTGCTAGTTTTCAGGGTACAGAACCCTTTGCACTTTATGGGTCCGGTGCGTGGGGTCCTTTGGCGGCAGGAGGTTGCCAGGGTACAGAACCCTTTGCACAGACAACATATAGGCGTGGGGGTGGGGTGGCCTTTGGCTGCAGCAAACATGGGTTGCTAGGGCAGGCAGGCAGCATGGCATGAGTGGCATTCAGGCAGGATTTGAGCTTGGCAACCTGGGCGGGCAGGCAGAATCCCTCCGTGCTGCTTCTGGCAGTTGGCAGAATCTTATTGTCAGATCCCTACTGACAGCAGCAGCACATGGAGTGTATTAGCCCCAAGATGTGTCAGCAGGGTCTCAACTTGCAGACAGCCGCCCAGAAGAGGCAGGGTTTGTGTCTGTGTGGGTATGCCAGAGAGAAAGAGAGACAGACTCTTTGGCAGCAGGCAGCAGGCGGTGGGTGTTGGTGGTCAGAGGGGCTCTTTCAGCAGCTTCAGTAGGCATCCATGGGGAGTAGGAGGAGTAGGCGGAGGCGGAGGAGTAGGCTGGTGGGGGGGCCGGCTGGCATGCGGGCACCAGTGGCCACTGGCCAGTCAGGCACGAGCAGCAGCAGCACCCAGATGATGGATCTTGGAACTGGAGTGACTGCTTCTGGATGCAGTGGAATGGAATTACATCCCCCCCGTGACTGGAATGATGGTCCCAGAATATCAATTATGGTTCCTGGAACTGGCATGACTGCTTCAGGTACAGTGGAATGACAGCCTATGGGACTTGAATGATGTTCCTGGAATTAGTGCTTGGTTGGGCACACTTCACTCAATCATGCGATAGGTGGTAACAGGTACAGGGAGGCACACAGGCAGGCAAGCACATATAATTTGTTGTGTGTTATTTCCATCTCATTCTGGTAGGTTTGCTGCTGGATGTGGGCATTGAGCATGAGCACAGATGAGAGCTCTTACTGGTTCTGGCAGCTTGAGCTAGATACACCCCTCCCCCTCCGCCCCCATCTCTCTCGTTCTAGTGGTTAGCCTCTTTCTCTCTCCCTCTCTCTCTCTCTGGCCATATAGTGCAGGTGACAGCATGGGTGGGATTGTGTCTGTCTCTTCTTCTAGCAGTGGGGAGACACTCTCTCTCTCTCTTTCTCTCTCTCTCTCTCTCCATGAACAGAAGTTTGCTAACTCGTAAAGAAAAGGTGGAATGACAGCATCCCATTTGCGGAATGATGGACCCCAGAACCCTGATGCTGAGTCCTGGGACAGGAGTGGCAGCTTCTGGATGCAGCATTATGACAGCCCTCCCTGCCTGTAATGTAGGCCCCAGATGGTGGGTCCTGGGGCTGGAGTGGCTGTTTGTTGATACGGTGGAATGACAGCTCCCTGTGAGCAGAATGACGGCCCTCGAACCCTGATGGTGGGTCCTGGGGCTGGAATGGATGCTTCTTGATGCCTTGGAATAATCACTGCCAGGTATGCATGCTGTGCATTTCTACTTGACCACAGGTCTGTGGTGAAGTGTATGGTGGCACCCCCAGCCCCTGCCAGTTGCTCCCTCACCCGCTCCTTCAAAGCCCTGTACAGGGCTGGCACCACCTGATGACTCAGGGTGGTGCGCAATGGCAGCTGAAACTGGGGGGGCAGGAACCCAATCAGCCATCTAAACCCCATGTCCTGTACCATGGAGAAGGGCTGCCCATCGAGCATGATCATTTCGTCCAACAGGCGCATGACTTTCACTTGAAAGCCACACCACCCTCCAACTGCTGATGGAGTTGACAGCTGCCCCCACCCCAGCTCCTCCATGGTGGACTGATGCTGCTGCATCTGCTGCTGTTCCTGTTGCTCCACCCTAGCAGCGATACTGTTGGTGCTGGATGCTTGCCCACTGAAAGAGACGGACGACCGGCTGCTGCAGTCGGGAACCCGCTGGCATCCACTGCCCCTGCCTGCCTGCTTAGCAGCAGAGTGCTGTGGCATGCCTGCAGGTGCTTCGCCATGGCAGTTGTCCCAAGGTTGGTGAGAACCTGCCCACGCTTCACCACCTTATGGCACAAAGTGCACTGCACCTCCCTCGGATCATCTGTCCGCACCAACTTAAAATGTGCCCAGAAAGAGGATTTTTTACCTCCTGTTTTCTGACCCACACCAGGTGACACACTGCTGCCAGCGCTGCTGGGAGGGGCAGAATTTGGTGGTGACACAGCTCTGGGAGGGAGAGTCATCGCCTCAGTTCCAGACACCTCCTCTGCGGGACTAGTGTCTGCCTCACTGTCCCCAATCACAGTGATGTTCCACAAAGGGGAATATTGGAACCCTGAGGCTTGACTGCCCACCATGTATATGTTTTGAAATATAAATGTTTGGGATATAAATGTTTTGAAATAAAAATAAAAAAAAATGTTGCTGCCACTCTCCCTGAACCCCCTATAGCTGCTACTGCTGGTGCTCCTCCTCTCCCTGCTGGCATTGTCTGGGGATCGGGCCCTGCCTCTATCAGCCAGGGTGGGATCCACCAGCCCTGGACTGCTGGGGATCACCTCAACAATGGGGGACATTGGTGGCCCTGGAAGAACATCCGAAGAACCTGCTCCAGGAGCAGAGACAGCACAGCCTCATGTCCTCCAGGCCTTCCAGTGCCCTGCGTGGCAGTGGAGGATGCTGGCAGGAGGCGCTGCTGAACCACCCCCAGGTTAGTGCCACTGTTGGGACCCTTCGAAGCCTGTCGCCCAAAATCAGGCCTGTGAAGTTTGGGGCGTTGCGATGGGCTCTGGCTGCTGCCTTCTGCCACTCTTCTGGCATGGTCCCTACCCCTACCACCTCTGCCATGTGCCCCATTGCCTGTCTTACGGGTAGCAGACCTGCCTCTCCTGCTTCCCTTCTCCATTTGTCCCTTCCAAATAATGCACACAAAGATTTTATATTTTATTTTTCCCAAAAAAATTTAATCTAGTATTATATATATCTAAACTAAGTCTAACTGCTATTTGTTAACTATTCTAAAACCTATGGAACTAAATGGAATATTATCTAATATCTATCTACAAAGGCCTAGTCCTACAAACACACTATCAAATATTAAAACTGAATCACAACACACTATCTCTATATCTAAGTTAACTCCTATCTATCTATCTATCTATCTATCTATCTATCTATCTATCTATCTATCTATCACACAGGGATGGGGGGGCACAGACAGCTCATACCATACAACACAGGGAGGGGTACAAAACTGAAATGAAATGAAACCTAAAGCAATCTAATCCTACTCTAAATAAATCCAAAAACAGGGGAATGGAATCAAGGATGGAATATATAAAGGGAGGAGAGAAGGATTCAGGGGGGTAGGGAGAAAGAACACAGGGATGGGTAAAAAATAAAAATAGCACCTAAATCTATCTAATCTAATCTAATCTAAATAAATGATACTAGGGAGGTAAATGTGTGGGATGGGTGAAATAGGAGGAGGATGGCAATGGATTAGGAACCCAAACTGCTGGGAGACGGAGACTTCTGAAAACACCTACTGTCAGGAACAGTGGTTAGCTCAGAAGGGGTTGGAAGGGGGGAGGGAAATGCCTTTTATTACTTTCCGCACCCATCTTACCACAAGCCCCATTGACTATGTGCATCCTAGCCCCCCCATCCCCCATGTCCAATCACAGACTGTGAAGCCAGTGGTCTGAGGAAAATAGGGATGGTGATTGGGCAGGCTGGCTGCTACTCCAAGTCTCTCCACCCCTGGTGCCAGGAAGTCTGCTCCTCAGCTGCTTCTTCCTCCCTGGGCCTTCCAGTCTCATTTTTCCCACCTGAACTCATCCAAACATGTCCGAACTGTTTGGCCATTCAGAGTTCGGATCGAGTTCGGTTCGTTCAGTTGGGGTTCGGGTTCCGTTGTTCTCTTCGGTCATCCGAATGGACCAAGTTCGGTCCGAATTCCAAACTTCCAAACCGAATTCGCACATCCCTAATATATAGCAGTCTTTTTTTAAATGTTCCTCCTTTTTGCATCTGAAGGCTTCCCTCTTAGGAGCTTTGTCTGAGGTTTTCAGTGCAGTCTCTTAACCCTGCTTTAGCTCATTCTGCAGGTTCTCCTTTCTGCACTGGAATTCATCCGCAAGTCTACCTTTAACAAATTCCAGCTTCAGTTAAGCCTCTGGCCTTGTCTCCAGGGCATTGATGAGGGCACTAAGATTCAGGGAGGCTGCAGAGGAGTAGAGCTACCAAATGGCTGTCCTTTATATCTTCTCCAATGCCGCGCAGCTGTGCCACTACTTCCAACATGGCATTTATATGCTCCCGCATTTCACTTTCTTTGCCAAGCCTCATTTTGTATAGTTTCCTCAGTTGAAACAGTTTGCTATTCAGGCTAGATCTCTCATGCAAGTTTTGCAATGCAATACACATACCTCTTGCTGTGATCTCACTTTTTATATGGATTAGCTGGTCATCTTCTACCAATAAACTTATTGTAGCCTTTGCTAACCTGTACTTTTTATCCCATTCCTCGTGATTTGCTGCTGGTCTGTTTGTGGTAATCACCCTCCCATAGATCATCTTGAGACAGCAGCATTTCCACTTTAAACTTCCACAATTGGTAGTTTACATTGTTCAGCTTTCCTACTGAAAGTCTGAGCTCTGAGCTGCGTGCCATACTTGCTTCCCTCAGTTTCCCCTTCTTGTATTTGTCTTCTTACTCACAGTCAGTAGGTCTCTCTGTCTGGGAGTTTTCTTTCACAGTCTGCAATCCTTCTGGGCTGCTTCTAGTCTTCAAAATTACCTTGAAGATGTCCTGGGCCCATAACCTGTTGTAGAGTTAGCTTTATGTTGAATAACACACAGCAGAAGTTTCTTCAAAACAGAACTTTACTAAGAAGTCAAAAGACATGCTTCCATACTGCACAGACTGCATGGGACAAGAGGGGGGACAGAGAGAGGAGACAAGGAGGAAAAAAACCTGTTTCATACCCTGACCCTCCCCCTACCGGACAATCTCCATATTAAGCTTGCAGGGCTTGCAGTGGGCTTTTACTTGTGACTGTTGCACATTCCAACAATTATCTGTCCGAGTGCAGAGAGATATTTTCCAGAGTAACCAGCGTTCACTGCCCTTACACAACTCCCTGCTGCTGTCCCTTCCTCCTTTCCAAATAATAACATGGCCACACACACACACACACGCACACACACACACACGCACACACACACAAATGCAACCACATAGAAGTCATCCCTTCTCCCGCCCCAGATAACATTGGACATGAACAGCACCTTAGACCCCCTGCAGCAATCCCTGGAGTCTCTTCCCAGACTGTGGGTGGGGAAAGGACTTTTTACACTCTCCGCTACCTTCTACCTCCTAGAAGTCAATTGGCTCCTTGAAATGGAGAGGGGACCCCTGGCTGGAGTCTCTTCCTGGTGGAGGGTGTTCTGTGTTGCAGGTGGCTGCAGACAAAGGCTTCCCCACATTGCTACATCCGCCACCCCTTCCCAGGTATTGTCATTTTGCTCCCTCCATTTCTGAAAGGTGTGTGTGTGTGTGTGGTGGTGGTGGTGGTTCATGACAAGGAACCCTTATCAAATTACTGAAGGGGAGGGAGGGGGAAACAACGCACTGCCAGGCTGCACAGCACTTTCATCACATCAACTGCCCAGGAGGCAAGGAAGCAATGACATCCACAGGGTAGTGGCGGGGGCGGCGGGAGCAGAGTGGTTGATGGATATGACACTGCTAGGTGGAAGCAGCTACAGAAGTTTAGGGTGGGAGAGGCTGCATTTTGTGGGAGTGCAGCAGGCAGTCTCCTCTCAATAGCTCCTTGGGTAGTGCACTGCTGTCATAGGCGAGTCATTTGCTAGCATTACTGCTGTGAGCAGGGCATCTGTGGAACCAGTGTGCAGCAGCAGTACTTCCCCTTTGGCTAGGTCTGCGCAGAGGTTGCTGTTCTGCCCTAGCCTGCTGGTGCAGATGGGTTGTCTTGTTGCTTCCCTGCCTCATCCCACTCCCACATAGGTAGGTAGGCAATAGCAGCAACTTCAGGGTTGGCCCTCTAAGAGCCTCCACACCACTAATGTTCCATTGATTCCAATGCAAGTAAGGAGATAGGCAGAATTGGGAGCCAGGTTCTCTGAAACTGCCATCTCTAGTTCTTTACCTTCAACCTAAGGCAGCAGGGCAACCAACAACGCAAGGGACAATTTTACATGCAGCAGATTAAACCTGTGTGTGTGTGGAAGAATCAGCCAAAAAGGGAATGTCAATGGCAGCTGAGCCATTCATGGAGGATAGGGATTGCAAGAACACAATCAAATGATCAGCTGCCTTTCACTTTAATGAGTGAGAAGTGCACCCATTGCAACAGACTCACATCGTAACTAGCCAGTAGATCTTAATTTATTTTGTGGAATTGACTTTAACGTAATTGCCCTGAGGTGCCCGAGGATCACTATGATGTCTTTAGAGAATAACAGTAATGCTCCAGATTAGAGGTAACTTGCTAAACAACTTCATGCTTTAAAGGGCTTTTCTTCCCTTTGTTGGTTCCTCTAATTCATTTACTTCACTGGGAGGTGGCAGATGCCCATATTAAAGGCATCCTTTTAAAAAAAGGCCAAAAAGGCATCCTTTAAAAAAATGGAAAGCTCGTTCTAATGAGGAAAATAGGAAAGATCGTAAGCACTGGCAAGTTAGTAAAGCATCTAATAAGGCAGTCCAAGAGAGAATTTGAAGAGAGACTCACTAAAGAGGTAAAAACTAATAATTTGTTGTTGTTGTTTAAGTACATCAGAACAGGATGCCTGCTACAGAGTCAGTTGGGTCAATAGATGACCAGGGGATGAAAGAGGTGCTCAGGGAGAATAAGGTCATTGTAGAAAAGCTGAATGAATTCTTTGCTTTGGTCTTCACTGGAGAGGATGTTGGGGAGATACCCGTGCCAGAACTGTTTTTTCTAGGTGATGAATCGGAAGAGCTGTGACAATCCTACTACTGGTCATTTGTAACCAATCGCTAAAATCTGCTACTATACCTGAGGGCTGGAGGGTAGCAACTGCAATGCTGATATTTAAAAAGGGTTCCAGGGGGGGTCACATGGTACCTGTGAGGCAGATGGCTGCCTAGTTCCTGAGCTCCTCACTCCCCTCAAGATAATCAATCTCTAGCTATTATTTTTATCGCAAACTGGCAATAAGTTTCTGTCAGGAAAGTTTAAATTAGTTGTTTGGATTAATATTAAGCTGTGGGAAATGGATAAGAGTGAAAAAGCAAAACGCAACAAACAGTTTAAACCTGACTCCCCTCAAAAGCTGAAGGAGGCTGCTGCTTCAGCCCAGCAGAACTTTACTCAAGATATTGCAGTACTGAAGTAATTCCTCACAGATAGACTAGATACAATATCAGGTGATATTCACAGTGTTTCTAAAGACATTTCTGATATACAATCATGAATGACTCGTTTAGAAAATGAGCTGCAAAAGACTGCCATAGAAACCAATGAAATTAAAGAAGACAATGCTGCCTTAAAACTCAGATTGGAGAAGATAGAACACAAGCAAGACGATTTAGAAAACAGTTCGCAAAGAAACAACATCTGCCTTCTAGGTGTTGCTGAAGGTGCAGAAGGCAAGGACATGATTAGCTTTCTCCAGATGCTGCTCTCTGATATACTCAAATTGGACATTGAGAGGGCTCACCGAATACCTGGTTCTAGAAGGCAAGGGTCTGATAGGCCCAGGCCCATTATCTTCAAGCTGGTGAGATTCAGTGACAAAGTCTTGCTAATGAATGCTGTCAGAAAAGCTGGGAACCTCAGTTACAAAGACCACAAAGTTTCTCTTTTTCCAGACTTCTCAGCAGAGGTCAGCAAAAGAGGGCTGCGTTTAATGGCATAAAGCAAATTCTGATGGGAACTAATGTGAGATACAGCATCAAATACCCATCCACATTCACAATGGACCTAGAAGGCTCCACAAAATTCTGCAGAACCCCCTCAGAGGCTGGGACACACTTCAGAGGCTAAGGCCAGATCTCACCAAGGACAACAGGATGGCTTTTTCATCATAAAAAAAATCTCAGGCTCACTAAAACTCAGACAATAACATATTATTTAGTTATTGCTTACTGTGTAAGCAGTAACCGGGATTCCACTGAAACAAAAGGCTTAGTTGATTTCTCCTAGTGCTTATTTTTGATAGGCAGGCAGCTAGGCCTAACTGTTTAACCCCTTCAGACATGAAGCAGCTGCTTAGCTATAATTGGAGGGTTTTTTTATATCACCATCTGCTGACAGAACTGTAGATTACACTAACTGTCAAAGTAACTGGTCAAATAGAGTCTCTAAGTCCTGTCTCATGAACTGTGCTTTGGAACACTGCTTTGAAGTACTGAAGCGCTGAAGATCCTAGCCAAATATTCTTTTGTTTATTTATTCAGTTTGTATATTTAATACATTTATCATCATACATTGTTTTTAATTGCAGTTGATATGTCAATTAGTAGAATGAATGGTAACACTAGTCATTCAGCTTTACATGATGTTTGGTATACTATAAATTATCTAACAGTGCAATTTTCTTCAAAGTGTTTATATTATTCTGTATTTGATTAGTTAAAATTAATTGTAAACTTTTTTGTGGTTAACATGCCACTGTACATAGATGAATATTTCTGTAACTAGAAACTTACATGCTTACATAGACTGTTCAATGATATTAATTTCATACAGTTAAAATACATAGGGATGTTTAAGATATTGATAGATAATATGAGGAAAGATAAAACAGATGGAACTGGGCCCATCTGGGATCTGAATGTCCCCACATTGACTTATTTTAAGTTTATTTAGTTGTTTACTTTTGAAAACATATGGTCCAGGATTTGTGATGTTTACCTATAGGTGTTTTTGTTTACCTGATATCCCAAAAGGCTCAATTGAGGGCATACCTTTTCATAATTTAAAACAGTATCTAATATGCATAAACAGAACTCATATCTTGTTGAGGTGGTTCCATAGTGTCAGCATGGAGGCATATATTAAAATAGGCTTTTATGCTTGTAATCATTTATTGAAATCTTGTCATGAGTATCCTTAAAGTGTGCTCGTGGAATGTGAGGGGACTTAATGAACCCTCTAAAAGAATTAAAGTTCTCAGACACCTCAAATTCAAAAGATGTCAAGTAGAGTTATTTCAGGAAACTCATTTATCAGAAATAGATGCAGGTAGAATCAAGAAAATGTGGGTAAGTGTGGAGTTTCATTAATCTTGGAACTCTAAGAGTAGAGGCACTGCTATTATTATCCATTAAAATGTAGCCTTTCAGCTTATACAATCTTGGTCTGATCCTGAAGGAAGATATGTTCTTCTTGAAGGCTGCTTTAACACAAAGTGACTAATTTTGGGAAGCATTTATAATCCAAGTGGAGGGAATGCTGAATTTTTCAAGGATATAGCAGACATTATCTCTATGAAAAAAGATATTCCAGTAATACTGGGGGGGTGACTGGAATAATACACTTGATAGACATCTGGGCAAATCCAATTTTGTGAGATCCAGCTCACAAAAAGCTATAGGACAACCATTACCATTAGTGAAAGAGCTTAATTTAAAAGCTATATGGAGGCTGAGAAACCCAAAGGAACGTGACTATACGTATTTTTCCACAGTTCATTCATCTTATTCCAGAATTGATTTTTTCCTTGTGTCTTCTATGTTGATCCCTGCATGTCTAGAGGCAACTATATGTAATATACTAATTTCAGACCATGCCCCAATTTTGCTTACTGTAGATACTGGTTATGCTTTTCTAAAGTCCTCTAGATGGAAGCTAAACACTTTGCTCCTAAAGGACCTAAGTTTTTGTTGCACAATTGAACTGACAATTTCTAACTTCTTGCAAGAAAATACTCATTCAGTTGCTTCAGATGTCATTCTGTGGGAAGCAATAAAAGCTACTATCAGGGATGAATGTATAAAATATGCCTCTCAAAAAAAGAGAGACTCAAGCTGCTAGATGCTTTGACTAAGGAAATAGGTGCCTTGGAGAAAATTCACAAGACTGACTCAAATAATGAACGCATACTACATTATTTAATCAGCTCCAAATATAAATACAATGAATGTCTGTCCTCCCAAATCGAGTTTATGCTCAATAGGGTAAAACAAAACTACTATGAATGGGGAGACAAAGCTGGTAAATTACTTGCTAGAAGGCTGAAGACAGAGCTAGCCAGCAATAATATCTCATCCCTCATACAAGAGGGTGGAAGTTCCATCTTTGAACCAATGGATATAAACAAGCAATTTTACCAAACTCCATGGTTGTGTAGGAGTACATAGGGATCAAATGTGCTGCCATAACCCCCGAGAAGGGTAAGGTAGAACTCAAATGTTATATAGGGGTCAGGGTGCCATTATAAGCTCTGAGAACTAATTAGGGGTGACCTACAAGGCTGTTTACTCAAATGATGGTTTCATGTGGAGGCGTTTAAAGGGGTAAAAGTGTGGGATGAGACATGAGAGAAGGATAATTTCAAATGTATCCACAATTATGTGATTTTATATTTTGTATACCAAATTATTGGATGTTTTGATATTTTGGTTGGTGCAATTTTATGTTGTTATGGCCAATGGCTAAGGCAAATAAATTATCTATCTATCTATCTATCTATCTATCTATCTATCTATCTATCAAACTTTGTATAAATCAGACAATCAATTTGATACTAACAAATTTGATCATTTCACTGAAGGTCTGCCATTTAAGACCTTAATTTGAGAACAGGCATCTCTCATGGACAAAGCGATTTCAATACAAGAGATTGTGCAGGCTATAAATAACATGAATTCTGGCAAAACCCCTGGATTGGCTGGCTTAAGTATTTTGTAATAATTATCTCCCATTCTTTCAAAAGTTTTCACTGAAATGTTCCAAAAAGCAACTGTGTCTCGTGACATGAGAACTGCCTTGATCACCTTAATATTGAAGAAAGAAAAAAATGGGCACAGTTGTGGTGACTTTCGTCCTATTTCCCTATTGAACACAGATTATAAAATCATTGCTAAAATTTTAGCAACAAGGCTGAGCACGTTATTCCATCAATTGTACATGCAGATCAGGTTGGTTTCATAAAAGGAAGATTGTCTGCTGACAATACAAGAAAAACTTCCACTTGATCCAGCAAGCTCAAATGTCAGAAGCTTCTTATGTGGCCTTATCTATGAATGCAGAGAAGGACTTTGATCTAGTTGAATGTCCCTTCCTGATGTCAGTCCTACAGAAATATGGATTTGGACCAGCATTCCTAAACTGGATTAAGATATTATACAACTCGCCTCTTGCTTCACTGTTGACTAATGGTCTGCCATTATCTCTTGAACCACTAGCAATGTATATTCGTCAGTTACCAGCCGTACAAGGTGTGACTATAAATAAAAATGAGTACAAAATTAGTTTATATGCAGATGATATTTTTGTAATTTTTAAGAATCCATCCACATCAATTCCACCATTAGTAGCAGCAATGGACATTTTTGGAGAGATCTCTGGCTTTCGTATTAATTGGAATAAAACCAACGTAATGGATGTGTCCAAAAGATCAGATCCATCACAGTTCCAGCATTTCCATTTTCAAATTTGTAAAGAAATTACTTACTTAGGTGTCAAGATCAGTTCTACTCTCTCAAAAATCATCCCTACAAATGTAGACAATGTCTTAAAGCAAATATCCAGGGATATAAAAAGATGGCGTCTCATCCCACTATCTTTATTGGGGAGAATAGAAATAGTTAAAATGAATATTTGCCCAAGACTAACATATATGTTTAGCTTACCGCCTTTAAAAGTACTTGCCTCGCATTTTGCTTGAAAACATAAGCTTATTAGACAATTTATATGGAACAGGAAACCACCTCGGCTGTCACACAAAATTCTTTAAAAGTCCTGGACAACCAGAGGTATGGGTCTGCCAGATCTATATCTCTATTACTTGACATTTCACATGCTCTCTATTGCAAGATGGTTCATCTTCAATGTCTCTCCATATACACCTGTTTGGTTGGAGATTGAAAAAAGCTTAGCTATGCCTTTTCATTCTCTCTTTGCTTTTCCATATCTTAAGAGGCTACCACCACCGCTACGAAGGAATCTAGTTTTTTCATCCTCATGGAGCATACTCCAGCATGTCAAGGGACTTACAGGATCAGTCCTTACAAATTCTCCTCTTGTTCCTCTATGGGATAACCCACATATCAGGATCAAAGGCAGTTCCACACTGAAAGCAACATGGACCGAAAAGGGGGTAACAAAAATTAAAGGTTTAATGGAAGGTGATAGTCTGGCCTCATTTGATTATATTCTTAACAAGTATCAACTACCAGCATCACACAGAAATTTCTTCTATCACCTATGCACTGGGATTCAGAAACAGCTATGGAATACCTGGTCTGATGTAAGTCTTTCATTTCTAGAAGAGCACATTAAGAAATATGGAAACAAGAGTCATTTTGTAGGAATTACTTATAGATGGCTTGATGCTTCCCGGTACCCTATCAATCTTAACCTAAAAGAAATGTGAGAAAGAGAACTAAGTCTTAAAATATAATTAGAAACCTGGGAAAATGTTTGGCTTAATATCAAAGAGACTTCTAGCTCTTTAGCTTTGCGATTTTTTCAGAACAAAATATTAAACAGATACTACTGGACTGCGGAACGCATGTTTAAGGCTGGATTGACAACACAAAGTGAGTGCTGGAGATGTAAGCAGCCACATGCTAATCTTTCGCACATCCTTTACAGTTGTCAAAAAGTGTAAATGTTCTGGAACACTATATTCAGTGCCCTATCAAAAACTTTGAGTGTTACTATCATTCCTTCTGTGACCTTATGTGTTCTTGGTGCGTTTGATAAGTTAATTTTACCAGTTAACAGGAAATGGATTGCAGCAGCTATTCTGGTAGCTAAAAGAGTTATCCTGAGAAAATGGAAGTCTGAATATCCTCCAGTATATTCTGACTGGTTGAGTGAATTCTATTACACAATGGGTGATTTCAGACGAGAGGGGGTGGCATTCGCCCCGTCCCGGAATCACCCACATGATTCCCCACCGGGATCACTCCGCCACGTCCAACAGACTTATCCCGGCGGGGAATTGGGGAATCAGGGAGGGGGCAGGGCTGCATGGGCCAACGTGCGGCCGCACGGCCCCGCCCCCCCACACTCCCCCACCGCCCGCCCTCTGGGGAGATGGGCAGGCACCATGGCAAATGCGGCTGTAGTACCCACCTGATTTGACCACGGTCCAGAATCCTGCCGGGGATTCCGGCCGTGGGTGCTGGCCAGATGTTACTTTTTGTTGGTTCCTGCTGGGGATCTCTTTGACCATGCTTGCGGTGATTGTCCGGTGGGGAGCCCCAGAAGCGTGGTTGAAATTGACCCCATGTGGGACTCGACTGTGGTGAACATCTGGCAGCTGCCTAACAGACGTTCAGGGCGCTATGGCCCCATGTGGGAATTGACCGTGGTTCACGGTGATCTCGTCACGTCTGAAAATACCCAATGTCATTTTTTCCACTAATGCAGTTGTAGAGAAAGGCTTGGAAAAAAAATGAGGTTGTTTGGTCACACATGCAACAGTTGCATAACATTTCATCTAATTAATAATATTTTATAACATTCTTTGCAGATTGTATTTATCCATTGTGCTCTCACATTCATAGGTATTTAAGTCTATTAACAGTTGTTGCCTTATGGGATCAGTTGGGTTTTTTTGGGGGGCGGTGGCAGTTAGGGGGCTGGTAGGGTTATTAAGTTTTTGCATAATGAAAATTGAATTTTTCTATGTGTGATTCTTGTTATGTGTTTGTACAGTTACATATAAACAATAAAAGAAAGATTTTGTTTTTTTTTAAAGGGGTGGGGGGTGGGAAAGGGTTCCAGACACAATCCTAGAAACTACAGGAAACTTATTTTTATTGCTATGAACCTGATATCTGTGCCAGACAAAATGTTGGAAATTATTAAAAAGAGAATCATGGGGCATATTGATAGTCATGGATTAATGGGGAAGAGTCAACATGGACTTAGCAAAGGGAAGTCATGCCTCACTAATCTATTGGAATTTTTTGAGGGTGTGAACAAGCATGTGGATAAGGGAGAGCTGGCTGACATAATGTATCTGCATTTTTAGAAAGTGTTTGATAAAGTCCCTCATGAGAGACTCTTGAGGAAATTAAAAAGTCATGGGATAGGAGGCAGTGGGTATTTTCAGACGTTATGAGATCACGCTCAACCACAGTGAACCACCCTCAACCCTGCGGTGGGGCCAAAGGGGCATGAACGTCTGTTCGGCGCGTGCCAGATGTTCACCACGCTGAATACGCACATGGGGTCAAATTCAACCACGCTTCCCGGGCTAGCCGGGGGAATATCCCGGGAAGCGTGGTCAAACAGACCCCCACCGGGAACCAACCAAAAGTAACGTCTGGATGTTAATCCCCGGGCGGAAACAAATGAAACGAGCCCCAGCCGGGGACAAGACACGCAGCATCGCTGCCAGGCAACCAGCACCAACACAAACACCGGAGGGAGATTTAAAGCAAAATTGGCAGCAAGCAAGCGTGGCGGGATGGAGTGAGGAAGGAGGCAGAAAAGAGCGAAGGCAGAGACAGCGACAGTGGCGGGGCAGGAGGAGGTGGAGGCAGGGGCAGTGATGCAGGTGGAGGGGGAACAGGCGGAGGAGGGGGGCACATGGGTGCACCCGACCAGGGAGGCGGCCCAGGCACAA
>QEPC01011255.1:2837601-2855054 GCA_003113815.1 Sphenodon punctatus | reverse complement strand
GAGTCAATGTAAGGTTTAAAAGAGAGGTGCGTGTCAAAGATGAAGCCCAAGCTACGGACTTGGAGAACAGGATGGATGGTGACTCCATCGATGCAGATGGGCAGGTTAGAGGGAGAGGAAGAGGAGGGAGGAAAAATGAGGAGTTCAGTTTTGGCCATGTTGAGCTTGAGTTGATGTCGGGACATCCAGGTGAATGTGCCTGATTGGCTTCCTGTCCTACCCCTCCCCCCGTTTAAGCTGCCCTTGCGCACCACCCTGAGTCGGCAGGTGTTGCCAGTCTTGTTGCCAGGCTTTAAAGGAGCAGGTGAGGGAGCAGTTGGCAGGGGCTTCCTCTGCCAACCATCCACTTCACCACATACCTGTGGTCAAGCAGAAATGTGCAGCACACCTACATGGCAGTGACGGTGCACTGGTGGCAGGACCCGGAGGCAGCATTTGGGAGTGGCAGGAGGGGTCCCGAAGCAGGGTATAGGTGGGCCCTGCTTCGGGCGTAAATCATGGATGGCCCCCACACTTCTCGCAATATCGAGGCTGCCCTGACTGCCATGGTGAGGGAGTGGGCCACGCCAGGTGCACCCTTCACCAAGGGGTGCGTGGCGACCAACAACGCAGCCATCATATTGAGGGCAATCCACGAGGGGAGCTTCACAAGCATCCCTTGCACCACACACACCCTTCACCTGGTGGTCATGGATGCTCTGGGCTTGGAGGAGAAGAGGATTGGGGCTGGCACCCTTAGCTCCTTGATTGAGTGGGGGAGGAAGCTGGCCGGTTTCTTTAACTGGAGCATGAAGGACAGTGACCTCCTCCTGGCGAAATAGGCCAAGCAAGGCTCCCCAGTGCACCAGCTGGTGCAGAATGTGTCCACCAGGTGGAATTTGACGTTCCTGATGCTCGAGCGGCTTCTCAAGCAGAAAGCTGCCCTGCATCAGGTTCAACTGGTGACGGACATCAGGGCACCTCCAGGCCAAGGCATAATGGGGCAGAATGGGAAATCCTGGCTCACATTGTCTTCATTCGGAGACTGTTCCTGGCCTTGACAGAGACCATCAGCTCCTCCACGGCAACCATCAGCCTAGTGACCCCTCTGGTCCAGAGTCTTCTGAGGAGGTTGGAGGAAATTCTCTAGGGGCGGGATTGTGGCCCTCAGGGCAAGAAGCTGGTGGCTGAGGCAGTTGCCCTGCTGAGGCAGCTGAAGGCAGGGATCAAGTTGCGGTTCAATGATCTCCTGCAGCTGGATGAATATGTGTTGGCAACCATTCTGGACCCTAGGATCAAGGGCAGTGTGGCACGCCAGACAAAGGTCTATGGCCACTGGAAGGGTGAGCTGGTGAAGAGGGTGCGGCAGGCAAAAAGAGCTCTGGAGAGTGCGCAGCAGCAGCAGGACGTCCCTGGGGATGCTCAAAGTGGGATCAGCCACCCCTTTCAGCTGACAGGGTCTATCCCTGCTCCCAGCCCTAGCAGTAGCAGCACCAGCAGCAGGCTGAGCAGTAGCAGCACCCCTATTGTCAGCAGCAGCACCAGCACCAGCAGCACCAGCTCATATGTGCAGGCCACTCTGCCGAGCATGGGCCTGTGCACAGCAGGACAGGCAGCGTGGCTGAGGGCAGTGGTGGAGATGGTGCCCAAGCAGAGTTACCCGAGGGAGTACGACAGCGCCTCATCAGCAGTGGAGAGCTACTTGGAGGAGGATCCATGAATAGATCCCAGCAGCGAACCCTTGGCCTACTGGTCCGGCAAGACCAATATGTGGCCGTCCCTGTCCAAAGTGGCCAAGGGTCTGTTGTCCTGCCCACCAACGAGCGTCCTCAGTGAGCGGGTGTTCTCCATGGTGGGGGGCATTTTATTGCTGCACCGCCTGAGACTGGGGTTGCAGTTGCTTTTCATCAAGGTCAACCTTCCACTGCTGGGATTCCCCGAGCTGCCCCTGGACATGGATTGATGATGCAGTGGCACACGCCATCCCATGCCAGGGGCAGTCTTGGGATGGGACTCCTCCTCAATCTGGGCCGCTGCTGCTGAGTAGGGCTGAAGCAGCAGCAGCTTTTACCATGCCGTGATTCCATTCCGCCATTTCGGAATTGCCCGCACCACACCACGGCTTTTCTGCCCACATTCCACTAATTCCGCCGGCATTCTGCAAATTTGAAAACTATCGGAAAAATTGCGGAATTGTCAGAAACTGTCGGAAAACTGCTGTTCTGCTATTTTGTGGCACTGGCTGAAGTAGTGAAAATGGCATGTTTGTCCTATTTGTGAAGCCTGTGTAAGTAGCGGAATGAAATTAGCAGAACTGCGGAAGGAAACTAGCGGAATGAAAGCCTCTGCCACGCCATACCACTAATTGCGGAAACGCTGTTTCAGGTGGAAATAGCTACCGCTGCAACTTTCCACTACAGCCCTACTTTCTCCCAATGCCCATCGCCCACCCTCTCTCTCTCTCTCTCTCTCTCTCTCTCTCTCTCTCTCTCTCTCTCTCTCTGTCTAGACGGCCTTGGCTGGCTTATCTGTCTGACCTCGTGACGCCAGGTGGCATTGGGAAGCTGTAAACCTCCCAGCCGGCTTCTGACTAGATGATCTTGGCCCACCTATCTGACTGACTCTCTCTCGCACTGCACAATCTTTGCCAGCCTATCTGAGTACCCTGCCAAGGTCCCATCCTGCCTTCTCTACTGCCTCTCATGTCACACTGCCTGTCTGCCCGCCCAGGTTGCCAACCTCAAATCCTGCCTCAGCCTGCCTTCTCATGCTCATACCATGCTGCCTGTCTGCCCACCAAGGTTGCCAAGATCAAAGCCTGCCTCAGCCAGCCTTCCGATGCTCATGCCATGCTGCCTGTCTGCTTGTCCTGGTTTCCAACCTTGAACCCTGCCTCAGTCTGCCTTCTGATGCTCATGCCATGCTGCCTGTCTGCCCTCACTGGATTCCAACCTTGAACCCTGCCTCAGCCTGCCTTCCGATGCTCATGCCATGCTGCCTGTCTGCCCACCTAGGTTGCCAAGATCAAAGCCTGCCTCAGCCTGCCTTCTTATGCTTATGCCATGCTGCCTGTCTGCCCGCCCTGGTTGCCACCCTCATACCCTACCGCAGTCTGCCTTCTGCTTATGCCAATGTGTCTGTCTGCCCACCCTGTGGGCAAAGCTGAAGCCCTGGCCCAGCCTGCCTGCCTGTCATGCTAAGGTGCCTGTCTGCCTGCCCTGGAAACCCTGGGTGATGTGCCCCACTGGCCTGGCAATCCCACCGCTGCTGTCTGCTGGTCCATGAGTGCTCTGCCCTGGCAAATCCAAATGTGCCCATCAAATTCTGCTGCTGCCATCTGCTTTTGTATGGGAGCTCTTCCCTGGCATATCCTACCATCCTGGCTCCATGGGTGCTGCACACAGGCAAATCCTGCTTCTGCCATCTCTGCTGTGCCACAGGTACTGTGCCTGGGCAATCCAATGTCTGCTGCTGCTGTCAATGCTGCCTCTGCTGTGCCATGGGTTTTGTGCCCTGGCAAACCAATGTCCGCTTCTGCTGCCTTTGCTGTGTCATGAGGTCTGTGCCCAGGCAATCCAATTTGTG
The DNA here is from genome assembly GCA_003113815.1 of Sphenodon punctatus. Taxonomy (NCBI): domain Eukaryota; kingdom Metazoa; phylum Chordata; class Lepidosauria; order Sphenodontia; family Sphenodontidae; genus Sphenodon; species Sphenodon punctatus. The sequence goes on along the minus strand of QEPC01011255.1, from coordinate 2,851,490 downwards.
CTGCTGCTGCCTCTGCTGTGCCACAGGTACTGTGCCCTGACAATCCAATGTCTGCTACTGGGTGGCCTCGTGATTCACCACCGGGCAAGGCTTGACCAATTTGCAGTAGAGTTTCTTGAAATCAGTTGAGTATGATGCCAGACTCCAACACCTGGCCAAGTTGGCCCCACCAAGCCCTGGCCAGCCAATTCCTGCTGCCGCTGAATGACACATCTGCTGTGCCACAGCAATCGTAGATTAGAATCTCAGATCAGAATTGATTCCTTGAACAGCTAGAGAATTAACATTCAAGCTGAATCGGGAAGTGTACAGAAATCAGAAAAATAAGAATTAAAACAGGAAGACATTTTAATGATAAGTCTGGAAAGACCTATTTAATCAACTGTTACACAGAGACTGGCCACAAGAATCCCATAGCCTGAATGCATTATAAATCTTCACTTGCTTTAAGAAAAATTATATAGGATCAATTGGATGAAATGTAATCCAGTGTCTGCTACTGTGCCCCAGCCATCCAATGTCCGCTGCTGCTGCCAGTGCTGCCCTTGCTGTGCCATTGGTTGTGTGCCCCGGCAATCCAATTTCCACTTCTTCTGCCTCTGCTGTGCCATGGGTTCTGTGCCCTGGCAATCCAATGTCCACTTCTTCTGCCTCTGCTGTGCCATGGGTTCTGTACCCGGGCAATACAATGTAGGCTGCTGCTGCCTGCCTCTGCTGTGCCATGGGTTTTGCCAATGATTCTGTCAGCAGGCATTTTCAGAACTCTCCCTCTCCCAGAAGTTTGTGTTCCTCCCAATCAATTGCCATCCTCCTCCTATTTCACACATTTACTGTATAGTTTCATTTATTTAGATTAGATTAATTTAGGTGTTATTTCATTTTTTTATCCCTCCCTGTGTTGTGCAAAGTACCTGTCTGCCAACCCTGTGGGAAAAACTCAAACCCTGCCTCAGCCTGCCTTCTGATCTCATGCCAAACTGCCTGTCTTCCCACCCTGTGGGCAAAGCTCAAACGCCTGCCTCAGCCTGCCTTCCTAGCCTGCGTGGCACAAGGGGTGTAGTTTGGAGTCGCCCCCTGCCAGCGTCCTCCACTACCATGCAGGGCACTGGAAGGCCTGCAGTCCAGGAGACTGCAGCTGTCTCTGCTGTGGCTGCATGAACTGGTGCAGGTGCTTCAGGGTGGGATATTCATCATGGACCACCAATGTCCCTCATTATTGATGTGATCCCCAGCAGTCCATGGCTAGAGGATCCCACCCCAGCTGCTAGAGGCAGGACCCGATCCCCAGCCAATGGCAGCATGGAGAGGAGCAGCAGTAGCAGCAACAGCAGCAGCTATAGGGGGCACAGGGAGAGTGGCAGCAGCATGGGCAGTCGATCAGCCTCAGGGTCCCAGTACTCCCCTTCACAGGACATATCGCAAATTGGGGACAGTGGGGCAGATACTATTCCTGTGGAGGAGATGTCTGGTGCTGAGGCAATGGCTGTCCCTCTGAGAGATGTGTCACCATGATGTTCTGTCCCTCCCATCAGCGGTGCATCTCCCGGTGCGGGCCAGAAGAGCTTGTGGAAATCCAGAGAGTAGGATGCAAGCCTGTAATGCCTGGCCAAGTAGGGGTGCCAGGCCTCTGCTGCTGCTCCACCGATGCCTGGCAGCCTGCAACACCCAGCCAAGTAGGGTGCCAGTCACCAAGCCCTGGTCGGGCCTCTGTCACTACTCCACCAATGCCTGGCAGTCTGCAACGCCTGGCCCAGTAGGGGTGCCAGCCACCAAGCCCGGGCCGGGCCTCTGCCGCTGCTCTACCAATGCCAGTCAGCCTGAAATGCTCTGCCTCTTCTTCTTCTTCTGCTGCTGCTGCTGCTGTGTCTCAGATGTCCAGCCATGTCCCAACAGGCACCCCCAGGGGCCAAGCATTGGGTCTGCCTTCCCAGGAAACCTGGGGTGCCAAGCCCCAAGCTTTCCCAGTCTCTGCTGATGCTGTTTCTTTGACAGCCTGGAGCACCCCAAGCCTCCAGGCGGCCAAATTTTCTGTATGTTCGGGGGGGTCCGAACTCCATGGGACCGAACCCACAAGCCCAAACTAAGTTTTCAGTCTGAACAGTAGGGGTGGGAATTCCAGTTCTCCAGAGATCCGATTTTGCCGGTATTTGGGTGTATTGGCTTAATCTAATAAATCAGATATTTACCTTTACCGGCATACCGGATTTTTACATTGGCTGTGGTACCGGATTTTTCACATTGTGGCCATTGAAGTCAATAGCTGCAATGTAAAAATCTGATACTGCGGCCAAAGTTAAATATCCGGTATGCTGGTACAGGTAAATCCGGTACCAGGGAGATCCGATACCAGTATTTCCAGTATCCGGTATTCTCCCCAGTGTCCCACCCATACCGAACAGCCAAACATCCAAACCCCATTCTGTTCACACATCCCTATCAAACGACCCTGGTCCAACTCCCAGGACAGGTCATCGACCAAGGCCACAAGCACAGTCTCCATGCCATATCCCGGATGAAAGCCAGACTGTGAGGGATCAAGAAAATTAATCCGGTCCAGATGCTTCTGCAGCTGCCGAGTCACCACCCAGCCGACAGCTGGCCAGGACGCCAACATCCAATGATGGCTGCTTGAGCAGGGGCCTCACCACAGCCTCCTTGAGACAGTCCTGCACCCTGCCCTCCCCAAGGGAAGCATTGACAATCCCCGCCAGCAATGGCCCTAATGTCTCCCAGCTGGCCTTGTCCAGCCAGGATGGGCATGGATCTAATTCACAATAAGTAATTCGAACAGTCCCAAGAGCATACCCTGCATCCGAGGGCGACTTGATACAAATACATTCTCAGTCAGAAACTGTTGGTTTGTTTTAAAAAGTTATTTTTCTTGAGATATATATATATATATATATGTGTGTGTGTGTCTCTGTGTCTGTGTCTCTGTGTGTGTCTGTGTCTGTGTGTCTGTGTTCATAAAAGATGTCCTCAGTGCAAACATTTCTTCTCAGAGTTGTGATTATTACTCTCTGGCTTTAAATCTACAGTTACTCATCTGAGTCTTCAAAACTGCAGATCACAGCCAGGTTGTGCAGTGTCAGGGGACTGCTTTAAATCTACAGTTACTCATCTGAGTCTTTAAAACTGCAGATCACAGCCAGGTTGTGCAGTGTCAGGGGACTGTCTCTTATACACATCTAGATGTGTATAAGAGACAGAGGTTGTGCAGTGTCAGGGGATTGTTCAACTTTTCTTTATAGGCTATTTTACTATAAAATATATAATTAAATTATCATTTACATCACAAAAACCACAAAAAATTACTTAACCAAAAAACGTTAAAGGCAGGATAATTCATACTTTGTGGTAGTTGTATTGTCTATTTAAGGGAGCGTGAGTGAATACTATCATTAAATGATCTTCTGTAAAAAGGCAGAGTTAAGGGTGTGGATGAATTCAGATTTTGTGTGTCTAATTTGAAAATGAAGCTTTAACAATTCATTTTGATGTTTTTTGGCATGTAACTTGTGCTATACTGAACGTTTTTAGATAGAGGTCAACAGGAATTATTCTGCCTTTAATGGATTTTTTTAAAACCAAAGTTATTCTTCCGTTTAAAAGCATGAGAGAGCCGAGAATCTCAAAGGAGCTTTTCCCTCTTCTCTGTAGGCATATTTTCTCTCTATCCTACTTTCTTCCCTTCTCTGTACTTTATCCAATCCTGTGAAATTATGGACATTTAAATGGAAAATATATTCAGTGCATAAAAAAAAGTATTTTCTGCTATGGAACAATTCACATCGGACATGCACACACACACACACACACACAAAGATGGAGAGAGCCCCATTCTGCTCTCCAAATATTTTATTTTATTTCTTTTAAATCAAGCATACATTTCAGTCTCCAATGTAATTATAATCAACGCCTTCTTCTAGGGAGATAAAAAGGGAAAGTGGGAAGCAGGAAAGGGGAAACGTTAGACGCCTTTTTATTAGGCTTTTAAGCATTTAAAGAATTTACATTTTTAACCAGTGGCAAATTTATTTAATACCACATAAGCACTAAGAATTCTTTGGGATAAACAGCATGAACGCTGTTATTTCAGAACAATTGTCTATTTTTATGTTTATTGAAAGTTTGCTTTTTTAAAGTGTTTTATGCATTGATGGAAATATTTGTTCCAAGTACTCATTTTCAGGCAGCTTTTTCTGGCTAGAACTGATTTGGAACAGAGGGCCTATTTTATAAGAACAATATAGGGGGGAGCACAGAATGGTTGTCTTGTCATGAATCCCAAGAAGAATCCATATCAGGTAGGAATGGGTATATAGTCTAGTCTAGGAAGAGTGGGCGTGTAACCCACTTAAGATTGGGCTATAAGTACTAAATTGTTTTCCTGGCATGAAAAAAGACATGACACTAACCACCCTTTAACTAGGGATGGGTGAATGTGGTTTGGAAGTTCGGAGTTCGGCCCGAACCCGGCCTGTTCGGACGACCGAACTCGAACCCAAATCCGAACATGACCAGACCGAACCGAACTCAGATCCGAACGTTGAAATGACCGAATGGTTCATTCAGTTCGGATCACGTTTGGGTGAGTTCGCATGGCTAAAACGTGGTGTAGTGTCAGGTCACTGGAAGGCCAAATGTGGCAGGGAGGGGGAGTCAGCTGACTTAACTGAGGAGCAGACTTCCTGGCACCAGGGGTAGAGAGGCTTGGAGTAGCAGCCAGCCTGCCCAATCACCATCCCTTTTTGACTCAGTCTACTGGCTTGGCAGTCTGCAATTGGTCACAAGCTAGGCTGCATAGAACCAATGGGGCTTGCGGTGAGGCGGGCGCAGCAAGAAACAAAACTGTCTGCTTCCCCCCTTCCCAACACCTTCTGAGCTAGTCACCGTTCCTTAGGGATGGGCGAATGCAGTTCGGAAGTTTGGAGTTCGGCCCGAACTCGGCCTGTTCGGATGACCGAACGCGAACACGAATACGAACATACCGAACAGAACAGAACACCAAACGGCGAAATGGCTGAACAGTTCGGTCAGTTCGGACCATGCTCGGGTGAGTTCGGGTGGCAAAAAAAGGTTCACTGTAAGGTGACAGGGAGGGGTGGTACTAGTCACTGAGGAGCAGACTTCCAGGCACCAGGGGTGGAGAGACTTGCAAGAAATGAAACTATCTGCCTCCCCCCTTCCCAACACCTTCTGAGCTAGTCACTGTTCCTGAACAGCAGGAATTGAGTAGGATTATTAGATTGCTTTAAGTTTCATTTCAGTTTTGTGCTGAAATGAAACTTAAACCTTAAACTGAAACTTTGTGTTTGTGATTCCCCCCCATCCCATATAGAAAGAGATAGAGAGATATAGATATAGAGAGATAGAGAGATAGGTTGGGATAGTAGACAGTTGTAGGAGCTAGCTTAGTGATAAAGATAGCGTTAGTGATTTAGTTTTATTTAGCTTAGCTTAGATAGATTTAGGCGTTATTTTTATTTTTTGCCCCTCCCTGTGTTCTTCCTCCCCCCTCCATTGAATCTTTTCCCTCTCCCTCTATATATTTTTTCCCTGATTCCATTCCCCTCTTTTTGGATTTATTTAGAGTAGGATTATTAGATTGATTTAGGTTTCATTTAATTTTTTACCCCTCCCTGTGTTCTTTGTGTTTTCCCCCCCATCCCTGTGTAATATTGTATATAGAGATACATAGATATTAGATATAGTTAGTTAGTGACTATAGATAGATACATAGTTGTAGGAGTTAGCTTAGAGATAGATAGAGATAGTGTGTAGTGAGTGATTGTTTTATAGTGTGTTTGTAGGACTAGACCTTTGTAGTTATTAGGATATTCCATTTAGTTCAATAGGTTTTAGAATAGTTAATAGTTAATAGCAGTTAGATTTAGTGTAGATAGATAGATATAATATTAGATAAAAAAATTGAATTTTATCCAGTCTGCGATTGGACATGGGGGACATGGGGCTAGGCAGGCGCAGCAAGTAACAAAAGTCATTGCCCTCCCCCCTTTCAACACCTTCTGAGCTAGTCACTGTTCCTGAAGGCTCCCTCTCTCCCACCAGTTCTTGTTCCTTCCTATTCCTAATCCATTGCCATCCTCCTCCTATTTCAGCCATCCAACCCATCTACCTCCATAGACTCATTTATTTAGCTTAGCTTAGATAGATTTAGTTGTTATTTTTTGTTTTTATCCCTCCCTGTGTTCCCTGTGTTCAATCTTCCTTCCTCCCTCCCCACTCCATTGAATCCTTCCCTCTCCCATATATTTCCTGATTCCCTTCCCTTCCCCTGTTTTTTTTATTCATTTAGAGTAGGATTATTATTATTAGATTGATTTAGGTTTCATTTCAGTTTTGTACCCCTCATTTTCTTGTTTGTGATTCCCCCCATCCAAGATAGATAGATAGATAGATAGATAGATAGATAGATTAGATTAGATTCGATTGTAGGTTAGAGATAGTAGACAGTTATAGGAGTTAGCTTAGTGATAGTGATAGCATTTAGTGATTTGGTTTTAGTGTTTGTAGGAGTAGTCCTGTGTACTTATTAATCCATTTAGTTCATAGCATATAGAATAGTTAATAGTAGATGGATTTAGGGATGGCTGAACGTGGTTCGGAAGTTCGGAGTTCGGCCCGAACTTGGCCTGTTCGGATGACCGAACTTGAACCTGAACCCAAACGCGGACATATATATATATATATATATATATATATATATATATATATATATATATATATATATATATATATAAAAAAGATAAAAATATATATAAAAACAGAAGGGAAGGAGAGGCTGATCTGCTGTCCGTAGGGGACGCAATGGGGCATGTGCCAGAGGCGGGAGGGACTGTCCCAGGGGAGCAGCAGCAGGCAGCAGCAGTAGCCAGAGGCAGAGCACATTCCCCCCTCCCCCAAACTCAGCAGACCTGCTTTAGGGCTATAGGCTTCAGCAGCTCAGCGCCGCCTCCTGGCAGTGCCCTCCTCCACTGCCACGCAGGGCACTGGAAGGCCTGCAGGACTTGAGGCTGCATCTGTCTCTGCTGCTGGTGGTTCTGGTGCAGCTTCTGGGCTGCTTCCGATGTTCCTCCAGGGCCACCAATGTCCCCCACTGTCAAGGTGATCCCCAGCAGTCCAGAGCTGGTGGATCCCACCCCGGCTTCTAGAGGAAGGCCCGGATCCCCGGGCAATGTCAGTACTAGTGAGAGGAGCAGCAGCAGCAGCAGCACTAGCAGCTACAGAGGGGGGGCACATGGAGAGTGCCAGCAGCGTGGCGGGCACGGGCAGTCTAGCCTCAGGGTCCCAGTACTCCCCTTCACGGGACATCATCGTGATCGTGGACAGTGATGAAGAGGCAGACACTAGTGCCACAGAGGAGATGTCTGTACCCGAGGTGATGTCTGACCCTCCTCCTAGAGCTTAGTTGCCAGTGCCACAAAATTCTCCCCCTCCCAATAGTGCTGGCAGCAGTGTGTCCGCTGAGGCAGGCAAGAAGGCAGGGGGTGGGGACGGGAATCCTCAGTCTGGGATCATTTTAAGCCGTTGTGGACAGATGATCCCAGAGAGGTGCAGTACATGCTCTGCAATAAGGTGGTGAAGCGTGGGCAGGTGCTCACCAACTTTGGCACAACTGCAATGGCGATGCACCTCAAGGCATGCCACAGTTCTGTGCTGCTCAGCGGGAAGGCAGGGCAAGTGGATGCCAGTGGATTCCCGACTGCAGGAACCAGTCGCCCGGCTCCCTCAGTGGGCCAGCGTCCTGCACCGACTGCTGCTGCCTCTAGGAGCAGGAGCAGTATGGGGGCAGAACAGTAGCAGGAGCCTCCCCAACAACTCTGTCAGTCCACCATGGAGGAGATGGGGTGGGGGGATGTGTCAAGGCCATTGTCAGGGAGCTGTGGCACTGGCTTCCAAGGGAAAGCCAAGCGTCTGTTGGCAGAAAAGATTGCCCTGGATAGCCAGCCCTTGTCAATCGTGGAGGACAAGGGTTTCCAGTGCCTGATTGGGTTCCTGGCACCCAACTTTAAGCTGCCTTCCCTCTCCACCCTGAGTTGGACTGTGGTGCCATAGTTCTACAGGGCTTTGAAGGAGTGGGTGAGAGAGCTGCTGGCAGGGGCGGGGGGGGCACGGTCAACTTCACCACGGACCTGTGGTCTGCCAGAATTGCCCAGCATGCCTACCTAGCTGTGACTGCACACTGGTTGCAGGATGCAGAGGCAGCGCTTGGCAGTGGCAGGAGGGGACCTGCAGCTGGGTATAGGTGGGCCCTGCTTCACGTCCAAATCACGGACAGCTCTCACACCACAAGGAACATCGAGGCAGCCCTGGCTACCATGGTGATGGAGTGGGTCACTCCAGGCGCGGACTTCACCTAGGGATGTGTGGTCACGGACAACATGGCCAATATACTAAAGGCAGTCCATGATGGGGGCTTCACAAGCATCCCTTGCGTCGCACACACAGCCTCCATCTTGTGATGAAGGACGCTCTGGGCTTGGGAGAGAAGGGGATTGCTCCAGGCACCCTTAGCTCCCTGGTCGAGTGGGGGAGGAAGCTGGCAGGCTTCTTCAAATGAAGCGTGAAGGGCAGAGAGCTCCTCCGGTAGAAGCAGGCAGAGCAAGGGTCCCCTGTGCAGGTGCTCCAGGATGTCTCCACCAGGTGGAATTCCACCTTCCTGATGCTTGAGCGGCTTCTTGAACAGAAAGCCGCCCTGCATCAGGTGGAACTGGAGACAGATATTGAGGCCACGGAGGAATGGGAGATTATCGGTCACACAGTCTTTGTCCTGAGACCATTCCTGACTGTCACTGAGACATTGAGCAACTCCACCGCGACTCTCAGCCAGGTGACCTGACTGGTCTATAGTCTCCGCAGCAGCCTGGATGAGATTCTTGGGTGGGGGGGCGGGATCGTGGCCCTCAGGGAAGGAGAATCTCAGATGAGGCAATTGACCTTGCACGTAAGCTGAAGTCGGGGCTGATTGCGCGCTTTGATGAGCTCCTATGCCAGGAAGAATATGTCCTGGCAACCATGCTGGACCACAGGATCAAGGGCAGCATGGCACAGGAGACAGCGGTCTATGGCCTCTGGAAGGGTGCACTGGTGCAGAAGGTCTGGCAGGCAGAGCGGGCCATAGAGCAGGACGCCCCTGGGGATGGTGGGAGTGGGAGCAGTGACCCCTTCCAGCCATCTGGGTCTATCCCTGCCCCCAGCCCTAGCGGTAGCAGAAACACCAGCAGCAGGATGAGCAGCAGCAGCAGCAGGACCCATACTGCCAGCAGCTCCTCCTCTGTGCAGGACACTCTGGGGAGCATGGGTCCCAGCACAAAAGGGAAAGCAGCATGGCTGAGGGCAGTGGGGCAGGTGGTGCCCACCCAGAGCTACCAGAGGGAGTATGATGGCACCTCTGCAGCAGTGGAGACTTACCTGGAGGAGGAGCCATGTATTGATCCCAGCAGCGATCCCTTGGCCTACTGGGCTGGCAAGGCCAACGTGTGGCTGGCCCTGTCGAAAGTGGCCAAGGGTGTCCTGTCCAACCAGCGTCCCCAGCAAGAGAGTGTTCTCCATCGCGGGGGACATTTTCACCCCGCACCACATGAGACTGGGGGCCAAGTTGCTGTTCCTGAAGGTGAACCTTCCACTGCTGGGATTCCCTGAGCTGCCCCTGGACAACGAGTGATGGCGCTGTGGCACACGTCATCCTTTGCCCGGGGCAGTCTTGGGATGGGGCTCCTCCTTCTCCATCTGAACTTGGGTACTGCTCCTGTTCTGCTGAGGTGCTGTCCCTCCCTCCCAATGCCTGGCACCCGTCCTGCCTCTCTCTCTCTCTCTCTCTCTCTCTCTCATACTAGACGGCATCGTCCGCCTTAGCTGACTGACCTCATGATGCAGGGTGGCATTGGGAAACAAAGTGTAAGCCTGCAATCTGGCCTATGGCTACATGATCTCGGCCCGCCGCCTATGTGACACTGACTGGCTCTCTCTCTCTCTCGCTTCACAGTCTTTGTTGGCCTATCTGAGTGCCCTGCTGCTAATGTCCCAGCCTGCCTGCCCTACTGACTCTCATGAAACGCTGCCTGTCTGCCCACCCAGCTTGCCGCCAAGCTCAAAGCATGCATAAGTCCTGCCTCCCATGTCAAGATGCCTGTCTTCTCACCCAGGTTGCCTAGCTCAAAGCCTGCCTGCCCAGGTTGCGAAGCTCGAACCCTGCCTCAATCTGCCTGACTGCTGCTCATGCCATGCCACCTGACTGCCTGCCCCAGAAACCAATGTCTGCTGCTGCTAGTGCCACTGGCACTAGTCATTCCAACGCATGACAAGAAACAGCTACTCCATCAGGGTCCTGGGGCCAAGGTACAAGCTATTCAGGACATTCCAATTACTTTCTGTATCTCCAATGTCAACACTCACTGTCTGACTGAATTACTGTTAATTTAACTTTAATTCCTAGTTTTTCTCTCTCTCACTTTCATGACCATTAACAGGCATGTATATCTTAGTTTTGTTTACTCCCACTCAGCTGTATGCTCCAGGTAGGGCATGATATAGATGTTACTTGATAACAGCTACGGAGGTCAGACAATCCAAGGCCATCACTGTGATAAAATTAAAGTTGCTTGCGGAAGTTCAGACACTACCTGATTTTAATTTTTCTTTCTGCATAGGAACGCTTCCATAGAACCCAGAGAGGGTTTGCTGGTCTGACACAACTCTTCACACTCATCAATCCCTATTCACCACTGGCACAGAAAGGGGGTTCTTTAACAAAGCATTATACATAACACCTCTACAGGGAGGACTGTGGCCAAGATCGACAAGCTGACACCTTATCCTCGACACCCACCATGATGGGTGTGGGGCCGTCATTCCTCGCACATTCCAATGTCATTCCAAAGCATGACAAGAAGCAGTCACACCAGTGCAAGGACCCATCGTCAGGGTCCTGGAGCCACGTTACAGGCAGGGAGGGCTGTGGCCAAGATCTACAAGCTGCCAACGTAGTCCCAGCACCCACCGTGATGGGTCTGGGGCCATTATTCCACTCAAATGCTGCTGAAAGCACATGTCCTGCTGGGCTGCCCTTGTTTATCTCCAGCTGTCAAGCACAGTTAAACCTCTCAGGCTGCTTCCTGGGAAATTGAACTACTCAACAACAAAACAAACCCCACTCCCAAATCCCCTGGATAAGCAACCCCAAGTCTTTTGTCACATAAGGAGTAATGCATCTTGCTTTGGAAGATTTTTTCCTGGAGATCCCTTGGGGTATTGTGAACTTTCCAATCAAGTACTGCGAGGAAGAGAAACTCAGCCAGCACTTCCTCCAGGTATGTGATGCATATCTTTCATTATCTGTGAGGGTCTTGAAGAAAGAATGGTGCTGCTTGCCTGACACATGTTCAACTGATGTTCACATGGAACCCTTCTCCACTTTGACCTTCAAAGTTCTCCAGCCCCAGGACCCACCATCAGGGTTCTGGGGCCTACATTACAGTGTGGCTGGAAGGACTGTCTATCTACTGTATCTAGAAGCTGCCACTCTAGCCCCAGGACCCACCATCAGGGTCCTGGGGCCCGTCATTCCACTCACAGAGATCCATATTTCTATCCACTGTCTGTCTATCCATCTTTCTATCCACTGTATCTACAAACTTGCCTTCGGACAATTTGGAGCTGGCCCAGGATGATCGTGTACCCGACTACCTTTCGATCGGTTGTTGGAAACGGAGACTATCGACAATCGCCCGTCCCTTCTCAACAACGCTCACCTATCTCTTAGAATCGACTGTCTAAGAGATCCTTGGCCTATATGCTATCTGTGCCAAGGGTTCTGTACCATGGCCACCAATGTCTGCTTCTTCCAGTGCCAAAACTGCCAATGGTCCCCAGGTCAGGCCTATATGCTGTACTCTCTCTCTATGCCTCTGTACTATGATATCATGGCATAAAGAAACAACTGCTGCTGCCAGACCTATATGCTGTCTGTGCCAAGTGTTCTGTACCCCAGGTTGCTTCCAAGCCCTAAGCCTGCCTCAGCCCGCCTTCCTGCCTCTCATGCCAAGGTGCCTGTCTGCCTGCCCAGGTTGCTGCCAAGAGAGTGAGAGAGAAAGTCCACCCACTGCCTGAAGGAGAGACAGACACAATCCCACNGGCCCTGTCGAAAGTGGCCAAGGGTGTCCTGTCCAACCAGCGTCCCCAGCAAGAGAGTGTTCTCCATCGCGGGGGACATTTTCACCCCGCACCACATGAGACTGGGGGCCAAGTTGCTGTTCCTGAAGGTGAACCTTCCACTGCTGGGATTCCCTGAGCTGCCCCTGGACAACGAGTGATGGCGCTGTGGCACACGTCATCCTTTGCCCGGGGCAGTCTTGGGATGGGGCTCCTCCTTCTCCATCTGAACTTGGGTACTGCTCCTGTTCTGCTGAGGTGCTGTCCCTCCCTCCCAATGCCTGGCACCCGTCCTGCCTCTCTCTCTCTCTCTCTCTCTCTCTCTCATACTAGACGGCATCGTCCGCCTTAGCTGACTGACCTCATGATGCAGGGTGGCATTGGGAAACAAAGTGTAAGCCTGCAATCTGGCCTATGGCTACATGATCTCGGCCCGCCGCCTATGTGACACTGACTGGCTCTCTCTCTCTCTCGCTTCACAGTCTTTGTTGGCCTATCTGAGTGCCCTGCTGCTAATGTCCCAGCCTGCCTGCCCTACTGACTCTCATGAAACGCTGCCTGTCTGCCCACCCAGCTTGCCGCCAAGCTCAAAGCATGCATAAGTCCTGCCTCCCATGTCAAGATGCCTGTCTTCTCACCCAGGTTGCCTAGCTCAAAGCCTGCCTGCCCAGGTTGCGAAGCTCGAACCCTGCCTCAATCTGCCTGACTGCTGCTCATGCCATGCCACCTGACTGCCTGCCCCAGAAACCAATGTCTGCTGCTGCTAGTGCCACTGGCACTAGTCATTCCAACGCATGACAAGAAACAGCTACTCCATCAGGGTCCTGGGGCCAAGGTACAAGCTATTCAGGACATTCCAATTACTTTCTGTATCTCCAATGTCAACACTCACTGTCTGACTGAATTACTGTTAATTTAACTTTAATTCCTAGTTTTTCTCTCTCTCACTTTCATGACCATTAACAGGCATGTATATCTTAGTTTTGTTTACTCCCACTCAGCTGTATGCTCCAGGTAGGGCATGATATAGATGTTACTTGATAACAGCTACGGAGGTCAGACAATCCAAGGCCATCACTGTGATAAAATTAAAGTTGCTTGCGGAAGTTCAGACACTACCTGATTTTAATTTTTCTTTCTGCATAGGAACGCTTCCATAGAACCCAGAGAGGGTTTGCTGGTCTGACACAACTCTTCACACTCATCAATCCCTATTCACCACTGGCACAGAAAGGGGGTTCTTTAACAAAGCATTATACATAACACCTCTACAGGGAGGACTGTGGCCAAGATCGACAAGCTGACACCTTATCCTCAACACCCACCATGATGGGTGTGGGGCCGTCATTCCTCGCACATTCCAATGTCATTCCAAAGCATGACAAGAAGCAGTCACACCAGTGCAAGGACCCATCGTCAGGGTCCTGGAGCCACGTTACAGGCAGGGAGGGCTGTGGCCAAGATCTACAAGCTGCCAACGTAGTCCCAGCACCCACCGTGATGGGTCTGGGGCCATTATTCCACTCAAATGCTGCTGAAAGCACATGTCCTGCTGGGCTGCCCTTGTTTATCTCCAGCTGTCAAGCACAGTTAAACCTCTCAGGCTGCTTCCTGGGAAATTGAACTACTCAACAACAAAACAAACCCCACTCCCAAATCCCCTGGATAAGCAACCCCAAGTCTTTTGTCACATAAGGAGTAATGCATCTTGCTTT
>QEPC01011255.1:2776510-2837501 GCA_003113815.1 Sphenodon punctatus | reverse complement strand
CCTTGCTAGATGTGTTTGGGTGGGTGCTTCCTTCGGCTCATGCCTGACTGTTGGAAGAGCCTCCCGCAGTACCCTGTCTCGCTGTGGCAGACATCCACTGCCACCCGCCGATGCCCACTGTTTGTGCCTGACTGATGCCCACCACCCACACACTCACCCACACGCCAGTGAGCTCACTCTAACGAATAGAGCCTTTGTTGTCCTCAAAGTAAAAAAAAAGTTTACAAACCTGACAGCATCTTCTGAGCCCGCCGCTTGCTCCTCATCCGAGGAGCCGGTCACTACTACCGGAGGTGTAGTAGGACAGTGACCTCCACCTCCTCCTCCTCCTCCTCCTCCTCGACTGGCAAGTTGGCTCCCAGCCAGGTGATCAAAACTGCAGCCTTCTTCATTTTTTAAAAAAATTCTTTTTAAACACACACACACCCAAAAAAGTCACCCACACAACACACACCAACACTCACCAACCACCCAAACACACAGCACAGCCAAACCCAATACAAACACATCCAAAACACACAAACCGAACAGCCACTGAGTCAAACACACACTCACTCGCCACACAGCTTCGCACACACTCGAATTTCCGTTTTCCAGCGCGATTACAGCTTCCCGTGCTCTCATGATAATTTTTTCTGAACAGCCGAACCCAAACCGAACGGCTGAACTGAACGGCTGAACCCGAGTCCGGCGAACCGCCTGAATGGCCGAACCTGAACGCACAAACCGAACATGTCCAAACCGAACAGCCGAACCGCGATCTGTTCACCCATCTCTACTTTTAACCACCCTTGGTGGTTGTTTATGCATGTTGCAGGGCTGTATTGGTGCCCTATGAAGCCCTGCAACATGCATAAATAACCACCAAGGGTGGTTAAAGGGTGGTTAGCGTCATGTCTGTTTTCACCCCTGTAATGGTGAAACGAGGCCATACAAGAGGTTCTAGCCTGTTTCATAGGTGACTGGCAAATGTTGATAGTGGGGTGGGGGCACAGGAGTGGGAGCTGGGCAGGGGTTCTATAGGGCTTCCACAAATATGGGGAGCACTGTCCCCCATCTGCCCCACACGAGTTGCCCATGAACTGCTCCTTGCCTGAGTTAACAACCTGCTTTTCAAATACAGGAGAAGCTTTTGTGCCAAGGTGCACATGTCCTTGGTTCAATTCCTGGTGTGTCTGCCAAAAACAAGATCATACATGCTGTGCACAGGATGAATATGAAGCCTGCCTGAGTGTGGAAAGTGACATCAGTCTGAGAGATAACAACTTGACCTGATCCACCTCAGGACTAACAATATGGGTAAGGGGGACTGGATAGTTCATGAGACTGAAATTAGGATAGAGTCTTTTATTATCTAGACAAAAAACCCTCAGTTTAAGAAGCTCATTAAGGTGGCATTACAAATTATACTCAAACGTTAACATGACAGTAAATTGTAGGGATGGGACACCAGGGAGAATACCGGATACCATATTTACTGGTATTGGATCTCCCTGGTATCAGATTTACCGGTATCAGCATACTGGATTTTTAACATTGGCCACTTCACCGTTGTTTTTACATTGCAGCCATTGACTTCAATGGCTGTAATGTAAAAAAAACTGGTAAAGCAGCCAATGCTGAAAATCTGGTATGCTGATAACAGTAAATATCAGATTATGGGATTAATCTGATACACTTGATTATTGGGTGTTTCGGATTTATCTGGTACCGATATTCCCACCCCTAGTAAATTCTATGTTAAGGCAACTTTATTAAATATCAGACCAATCTATACATTTTTCTTTTCTCATTCATTAATAAAGGCACTGACCCTTTTTTGAGCCAAGGTATTGTCTCAGGCCCTCTATGCAGCGCCTGCATGGTGCCTAGACCATCTAGACGACCTGGAGAGCTTACAGAATTCCTTTTTGACCTCTGTTCTGGGGGTCCCTCAAGGCCTGCTCCAGGTGATTGCCAGATTGGAGACCAACTCGCAGTTAAAATGATGGCGCTGCAGCAGACCATCAACTATTGGGTCAAAGTGGTGCTATCCCCCTCGACTGAAGTTTCTCTATTAGTTATGGCATGGGAAGCAGGACTATTGAACCCATGACTGTCCCAGGCCAGCCTGCAAATTTGACTATTGGGGTTTTCTTCTGAGGATCCGAAAAGGGTGGGCCCAAATATTTTTAAGAAACTTGTGGCCCAGAGATTTAAGGACCAGTTCTCCCAGATTGAGCAAGCGGCTCTTACCTCACAGAAAGTGGCCCCGGTGATAGTTTGTTGATCCACAGGCCTCAGAATCCACTTATCTCTTTAATTGGTTGGATCCAAATAGGTGGATAGCCTTTACTAGGCTTCGTACTAATACCTTCCCTTCAGCTGTTGTAGAGGGGAGGTACAGGGGTATTCCCCACAGCCAGAGGGTCTGCCAATTGTGCGAGTCTGGCAGGGAAGATACAGTGACACATCTTTTGCTGGACAGCTCGACTCTGACTGGGCCAAGGTTGAGATATTTGGGAGATTTTCTCAGGGGGCTGCAGCGGGGCTCTCGATTTAGTCTTCTGAAGAAGATGCTGGGCCTGAGGGATATCCCATTAACAAGGGCAGAAGCAGATTTTGCACGAGCAGTGCTGGTAATAAGGGCATCTATTCTGGGGAAACAAGGGTTTTGAGGCACCTTCGTGCTGGGAGTTAATGAGTATTTAAGGAGTAAGTCCCCCCTCAGCTTTAAGGATTGGAGGGTCTAACTGTCCCCTTGACACCCCCTTTTGACTAACATTAACCTTAGGAGGATTTAGGGCCTGGGCTTCAGTGAAGATTGGCCCGGAGAGCATTTAGGTAGGATCTCAAATTTTTGTGACCAATTGACCAGGGTATACTGGCGTTTTGTATTATGATGTTTTTATTTCTTTATTTCTTTATTTATTTTAGACCTGGACACTTATCTCTGTAACCCGTGGGATTCCTTGGATATTTGTATTTTTCTGTTCATCGTTTTATTGTTTTATTGTATTTGTAAAAGTCAGTGACTATACAAATAAAGAATTTACTATTAATTCATTAATTAAAAAAATCATGACAAGTGAAATTAAGTTGCACGTGTGTGGTATGGTGGCTGAACAATACTTATACATGATGAGAAATGTATACAATTTAATTTCAGTTAAGTCATTATTATTTTCTTACTAATGAATGAGAAGAAAAATGTATAGATTGGTCTGATATTTAATAAAGCTGCCTTACCATAATTTACTGTCATGTTAACATTAACTTAGAATTTGGAATGCCACCTTAACGAGCTTCTTAAAATGAAGGGTTTTTTTTCCAGATAATTTGCCCTTCTGTTGAAACGTAATAGTTTTGTATGCACACACAGGCGCTCACCCATCCCCCCAAATCCCTCACATGGAGCAACCTGTTTTTCAGCAGGTTTCTCTGTGTGAGGGTGATGGGTGGAGGTGCATGTTACACAGGAGCTCACAAGCAACTGTTTTCATATGAGACGCACCCACCCATACCACTGCATGGGTGCGTCTCGTATAAAAGAGGTCACACACTCATTCACACACATGCTCTCAGCTCTCTCTCACACACACATACACACACTCATTCTAACTGATCACACACACAATCATTCAGACACAGTACACCCATGCTCTCATCTCACACATTCATTCAAATTGATCACACACACATTCATCCATACACACTACGCACACATGCTCTCACCTCACACTCATTCAAATTGATCAGTCATGCACAGTAGACCAGGGGCGTAGCTAGGGTGCAATGGGCCCCTGGTCAAGAAGTCAAGATGCCCCCCCCCATTTGTGTCCTGCCAGCGGGCCTAGGGGCACTGCCCCGCTTGGCATGTCTGGGGCCGCAGCTATCAAACACACAAGATACCCAAAATGCAGCCAGCCTATTAAGTGCATTATGCCATGAAGAGATATATATATAACCAGTTCAGTTGTGCCCCGATAATCAATTCATGCTGCCCCCACCCCATAGCCAGTTCATTTGCACCCCCGCCTCCATATAAGCAGTTCACGCCGCTCCCCCAACCATAACCATTTCATTTGCGCCCCCAGGGCAGTGTGAATTATATGGAGGGGGGGCACAAATGAACTGGTTATGGGGTGGGGGCTGTAAGACAGTATTCCTGTTAGAAAAAACTGCATTGAGAAGAATTAGTGAAATAGCAGCCATAATAATCCCAGAACCATGTTTGCAGATTTTCCAAGATAGAATAGATATTGCTTTACATCCTAAATGTCTACCTAAGATAGTATAAGAAAGACAGTTGTGAGAATGTGGCCCTTTTTACACAGGTCTCTCCCACCCATGAACATGCAGAAATCTGATTTCTTCGTGTTCATAGGTGGGGGAGCCCTGTGTGAATGATGTGGTGTGTGCACCTGCGGTGAATGGGGGTGCGTGCACTTGCCTGCCTAACATGCATACCCACTCACCTGCTACTCATCCCCACGCCCCCCGTGGGTGGGATGAGTGGCAGGTGAGTGGGGATGCATGCTCGACCATGTGCCCTGCCCACACACCAGCACACCCATGGAATCCCCTCACCCGACATAGCTGTGTAAAAACGGCCTGTGAGGAGCTACTCACAGAAGGTTGCTGCATTGTAAAGAAGGTTCTTCAAGAGGATTCCAAACATTCTCACAACACCCATCCTTCCAGCCCCGCATGGATTTTTCCCCCCTTATATTCCTATAAAGGGTTGGAACAACTGTCATTCTGAGGGGAAGAGTGCTTTTTATGCTAGAGGAGCTTGAGACCATCACGTGGTCTACTGTTTGAATATAGTGAGCATGCACAACTCAGTTGTGAGAATGTTGGGAGCCCAAGCCATCTTGAAGAACCTTCTTTACAAGGCAACAACCTTCTGATCACTCACATGGGGAGGAGTTGTTTGTAAACACACAGTTTTATCTCCCAGTCTGATCTTTGTCCCACTGCTGCTAGAGGACTAGTAGCAGGCAGAGGCAGGGATGGGGACCCCCCACCATGATCCGCCCCTGGACTCCTCTTCATTGTTTGTAATCACAAAACATGTGTTGGTGAAGAAAAGCTAGAATGGTCACCAACCAGAAGTTTTTTTCTCTACTGACTCCCACTGAACAGCATAGGCACTGTTCGATGAGAGTTTGCTACCACCTTAACAGATAACTTCAAGACTGTTTTAAATCCCTGGGTAGCTGTGACTGAAAATTATTGATAATGGATGGCTGTTTTCCTGCAAAGACTGGGGCAGATCACTGGAATTGGCAAGTTGGTTCGCACCTCAGTTATGATCAGGGTAAATGCAAAGGTCAGTGCAAACCACCCTAATCAGACCTGATTTACAATTAGCAAACAACAACAACTTCCAGGCACCTCTAAGATGTGCCCTCAGAGGTCAATTTGGCCTGCATATCTGGTGGAGTTGCCTTTAGACAGACAGACCACCTGGGGGGTGAAACAGGCTGATGGGGCAACCCATCTGTGGACACGGCTGCATCCCCTGAAGGGGAACCCCCTTTTTAGGGAATTAGCTTTGGGGTCTTTTCCACATAAAATCTCTCAATCTCATGTATATATCTCAGCCCCCTCTTCCGGGATACGCTTCAAAACAGTTTCGCACAAATTGATACCTCAGGATCAATCACCCCAGATCAGGGCTTATGGCCCTCCAACGTTCTCATCTCCCCTTACAGCTGGCCCATTCCACCGGGTAGGGGCTTCTCCCAACAAGTGAGCTCTGAATATAAATATGAAGAGTCTTAAACAAAAAGTCCTTCTTGTTTGAGTAACAAAGTCTCTAAATGGTTGAAGTTCACCTTGATCTCCCTCACAGTCTGCGAAGTCAAATCATCTAGGCTTAATTCAAGGTCCTCCAAGCTGAGGGATCCCTTCCTTAAGAAGCAGTAGGCTTGGTGGCCTCCATGCTATGGCTTTCCAGCTGGCAGCAGCTCCTTCCTCCTTGGGAGCCCATGACAGACTCTCTCTTATTGCCTGAAGTTCTCCTTTATATTGTCAGTAGCTCCGCTTCTCTGCTTCCACTACAGGGTTCTCTTTCTCCAGGTTCATTCCTTTTTAAAGGGCCAGAAACCTTGCTATTCTTTACCCTGATACACCAGCTCTGTGAAAACACCCTTTGTCTAAATTGTCTCTGGTCCAAAGATTTCTGTGTCTTTGGATGAGGCCCTAAAAGTGGTGGGCACCTTGTGGTTCGGCATCATCAGCTTCCATTGACTTCAGTGGGAATCAAGGGCAGAAAACATCTTGCAGGATCAAGCAGCACTTAGATTCCTTCCAGGACAGTCACTGCAGCATCAGTGCCGACAGCTCAGCTCTCAATCAAATCTAGTCTCAACTCAAGTCCCAACACATATTTTTTTATTCCATCAAGAAAGAATTTGAAGGGGGAGCTGGCAGCACTGCTGTCATGCTAACAAAAGATATGGCTGTAAAGCTCTCAAGTGATAGCAAAATAAGCGTCACATTTGAGAGCAAGCAGCAAGTGCTGGCAACTTCCCTAGCTCCCCTTCTACTCTGAGAGCATCACTAAGGGCATCTTTCTTCTTGTTGGGAAGTATGGAGCATTTGAAAGATGCTCTCTTGTGAAAACCCTGAGATGTGCAGACAGCAGCTACTTCAGGGCAAACACAGGAAAAGGCCAACACAAAGTCTCCATCAATGTGTTGTTGATGGCATTTCTTTGACTGCTTTGAAAAGCCTCATTCTCAATAATAGTTGCTTACTGAGTGCGCATCTCGTTTTTGTGTGCTGAAAGGCAAATAGTTCTGTCTTGCCTGCAGCACAGTGGCTTGGTATCCTGTAGGGATAATGCTGGTTTATCTGCTAGTCTAGTGATTACTCCTTGATCCAACACAATGGATGTTTTCAGATGGATGGTCATTCCCGCCTCTGCGCCACCTCACCCCCAGGTGGTCCTTCCATCTAAAGACCGGCTGCCAGATGTGCAGGTGAAGCAGGCTGTCCCTGCTGTGGGGAAGCCCCCTGGCGATGCTACGGAACATCCTGGAGCACCACCAAGTGGAGTGGGCTGGCCAAACCTGGGGCACCAGTGTGAGGCAGAGCTGTGGCCCAGCTCCTTGGCAGATGGCTGCTGCAGCTCCACTTAGCTGGGGGTTGCCTAAGGAAACACCATAGGGTTGTGGGCATCAGCTCAGAGTATCGAGCAATCTGCCTGAAACTCTATGGTATGGCGGGAGGGGTGCTGCTGCATGGGCAGACCATATGCTGCAGCAGCCACCAGGTCCATTTAAAATTGGTGGATGTGGGGATGCAGATCCAGAGTGACCAGTCCTGTATCCATCTGAAGACACTCAATGAGAAAGGAGTACATTCTGACCACACTATAAAAAGCTGTAAAGAATTGCCTTTGAGTTCAGTTGCAGGGGGAACTCTCAGTCTTAAAGGTGACTATTACGTACTACTGTAGGAATGGGGAACCCCTTCCTTCCTGTGGGCCACTTTGAAAATTAGTACAGCTCTGAAGACCAAGTAGGAGTTGGGGCAGATAGGATGGAGGTAGGGAGGGTAGGGTCCAGATTATGTATCTATGCCAAGAACTCATTCCTTCTCCTTGAGTGCGCACCCCACCTCCTGTCCCTTCCCCTGAGCTCATTTGGGGATAGATACTGGGTTGAATCCAGGAATTCAAAAGGGACCAAATAAAAAACATCCCTGGGCCAGATTTGGCCCCTTGCAACTGCAGGTCCCCCATTCCTGATGTATTGTCTATTTCAATCAATATTCTTCCAGGATAACTAACATGTTTGAAACACACTTTGGGTGAGTGACACAAACACTGTATTTGACCATGTTTTCACCATCCTGATTGTGAGACTAGGGCAGTTTATTCAGAATGTCTGATCATGACGCTAGACTACTGCAACATGCTCTACATGGGGCTTCCCTTAGTTCTGGTTCAGAGGCTGCAGCTAGTGCAAAATGCAGTGGCCCATCTCCTTACAGGGATGAGGCGGCGGGAGCATATAACACCTGTGCTCCGCACTCTGCACTGGCTGCCTATAGCGTACCGAGCCAGATTCAAGGTGTTGGTGTTGATCTATAAAGCCCTATACGGTCTGGGCCCCTCATACCTTGGGGACCGCCTCACCTTCCGTGCCTCAGGGCGATCCCTGTGGTCTTCCAGGGGCACCTTCCTGGAGGTCCCCCGTTTTAAACGGGGGGCCACAATGGAGAGGGCATTCTCAGTGGCCGGGCCACAACTCTGGAACTCCCTCCTGGAGGAAGTTCACCAGGCCCTGGGTCTGATGACTTTTCTCTGAGTCTGTAAGACCTGGCTGTTCGCCCAGGCCTTTGGAGGGGAGCATAGAGGGGGGGATTTTTGGGGTGGGGTTGAGGGTTAATAATTTATATTTGATGTTTTATGTGTTTTATTATTGTTTTATTTGTTGTGAGCTGCCCCGGGATGCCGTAGGCATGGGAGGCGGCCAATAAATATAAATATAAATAAATAAATAAATAAATAAATAAATAAGAAGAACACACCCTTAGAGATTTCACTCTGATTATGCTTCGGCAGAACCTTTATATTAAGATTCTCTAACACAATGTGCTGTGTGATCATCTATAGCACATGTTATTCATGTCTGCAGTATGCTTATCACATCTATCAACTGGTATATTATACCTTTATAAACCATTTATGGATGGAAACTAAATGACATTTAAAACTTATTAAGATACTGCAAGTCTTGCACTAGTATCCTTTTAATCTCCAGCTCTGAAAGCTGTGTTTGGCATTCCTGCTTCTTTCCCTGAAGGGGTGGCAGATTGTAGAACCTTTCAGGGATTTATTTCCTTTCTGAGAGGAAAGCCCAGAAATCTTGTGTTGGTTTGTAACAGTCAGTTTGTTTGAACTTTAACAGGTTGGAGAGGAATGGAGATGAGGCAGAAATCAGCTTTGCCACTAAAACATTTGTAAAATAGATAAATAAAAAGAAACATGCAATCAGTTTATCCACTTTTTTCTACTATTTATTTTTTTAAAAAAAAAATCATTCTATGGTGATTTCACTGTTCAAAGTGCTTGACAATCCTTACCTAGTTCACCCACACACAACCCTGTGAGTCAGGTCATTATTATTTCTATTTTACAGATGAGAAACTGAGGCTGAGAATGAATTAATAGCTAAGACAGAATTTGAACCTTGATCTCCCAAGTTAAAATTATCCCTGAGGGTCTGGCTATACTGGCTCTCAGCTGCCATTTGCTGTCAGACGTTACTGGCTCAGTTGTATGTCGCCATTTTACACCAAAGGTAGAAACTGTTTATCTAATTCAAATCATGCTCCCTCTCACAGGACAACCACACAAGAGACAGTGGGTGTTTTTAGTCAGACACAAGAGCACCCCCATGCCCACTGGGTCTCAACCCCACCTGAGTCCACTTTAGATAAACCCAGTGGGTTCCCCTTGCCATAGTTCTCCCATGTGGCACCCCCCCCCCACCATAGAGTTGTGGTTGGATTGCCCAGTGCTCTAGACTGGCATCCACAACTAGGATGTTGCTGGGGCAATGGCTGGTTGAGAGTGAAGCTGAAGCCTGGGTCAGGCAACCAGATGGACAACCTGGCGGGTGTCCCAGGTCCACTCTGGGTGGGTGTCCCAGGTTTTTTCAGCCTGTTTCACTAGCAGCACTCCAGTTACTGCCCCAGAGCAGGCTCAGCTTGCGTCACTTCCACATCTGGTGGGCCACCTTCAGATAGACTGGGCAGCTGAGGGGTGAAGCAAGCTGCTGCTGCTGCTGCTTCCTCCAGAGCTGTGGTCCATCTGTTTACACCTATTGGTGATCCCAAGCCCTGCATGCGCTGCCACATACATGCAGAAGCTGCCATGAGGTTTATGCATGCACTGCGGGACCCATGCTGGGTGTGTGCGTGCATGCCACATGTGCTCTGTGTGCTGGTCTGGGAGTTTGGGATCAGTCCCATTGTGTTTGAACCAATAAATTTGGCATAAATTTCTTTCTAGAATGTCTTGTTTGTTTGTTTGTTTATTTTATTTAAGGCTCTGGCTCTCGCCCTGGCCCAAAAGTGAAAACAATACAATGCAATTTTGCAGATAATGTAAAATAATGATAATAGTAATAATAATAACATAACAGATAACACATAACACAACAACACATAACATATCATGTTAGTGAAAAGAAAAACAATATAAAAATTAACAACCTAAATCCAAAGAAAAGGGATTTCTAATAGTCATAGACTATTGAAAAAAACCCCACCAATAATAACATTTACAAAGGAAAACAGATTCTAAATCAAATTACTAACTTCTAGCAAACATAGTCTATGTACAACAAAAGAGACAAATCAGTAGAGAAAAAAAAGAAAAGAAAAAAGAACCCCACCTGCACAATTCCCAATTTTGCACAATAAATCAGGTCTATTAGCCTGTCTAATCATCCTTCCATAGTATATCCAGATATTCCTATAGGCACCCAGGCAATAAATATCATTACAGAATGTCAGTACAGACTCAGAGTACTGGCCACATTCTATTTTTCTGTCCTATCCCAGGTCTCAATTTGAGCAAAATATTGTTCATTATGTACTCCATGGATCAACTAATTCTTGTAACAGTACTGGGCAGAGTTGCTCAAGAAATGGAACATCTGTCATGCAGGAAATGTGGATAGTTAAAAAATTATATCGAAGACATTACAGCTCTCCACAGAAGTAAAATTCCAAAATTTTTGGTTCAGCCTGAAGTAAAAACCAACATGAAACCAACATGGAATTGGATAGATTTGATTTGAAACGATTAGGTACAAGTGTACTGATGAGCACCATAGTGCATTATGGGAGAGAAATATAGTGACCTGAGAACAATGGTACTAGTCAGTGTGGTGTAATGGCTAGGTGCGCAGTACTTGGATCAGGAGGTAGGGGACCCTGGTTGTAGTCTCGCCTTAGCCAGAAACTCACTGGGTAACCTTGGGTCAGTCACAATATACTCTCAGCCTAGCCTACCTCAGAGTGTTGTTGTGAGGATTAAAAGTTTTGTGAAACAGGCCGGCCCCAGGCATGTGCCACATGTGCGGCGGCACATGGCCCCACGGCTAGCTGGGGCCCCTCAGTTGCCTGGCTGGGCAGCAGGCTGCAGCCAGCTTCTCCCCCAGTAAGTGATTTTTCCTCCCCTCCCTGGCTCCAGACCCCATCCCTCACCTGCCTCTGTCTCCTAGTAGTGCTGCAGCGGTAACAGCAGCAGCAGCAGTGGGGGACACTGGATTGGGCTGGGAGATAAGGCTGTTTACAAACAGCTCCTCCCCACGTGCTGATCAGAAGGTTGCTAAAGAAGAACCTTGCAAAGAAGGTTCTTCGAGATGGCTCCCAACATTCTCACAACTGGGTTGTGTGCGCTCACCCTATTCAAATAATAGACCACGGGATGGTCTCAAGCACCTCTGGTATAAAAAGAACCCTCCCCCTCTGAATGACTGTTCCTTCCAACCCTTTCTAGAAATATAAGAAAAGAATTCCATTCGGGGCTGGAAGGGTGGGTGTTTGTGAAAATGTTCGGAGCCATCTCAAAGAACCTTGTTTACAAGGTAGCAACCTTCTGTTCTTCTTCGAGTGGCTCCTCACATGATATTTTTACATGGCTCCGCCAGGTGGGGAGTCCGTGGGTGTGCCAGTGCATGGATGGGGCATGCACACAGCTGCACACGCATCCCCACTCACCCACCACTCATCCACACCCACATAGTAACCACCATTTCCCCTGGTTGCTCCATGCATGGGGATGAGTGGGGGGGTGAGTGGGGATGCGTGTTAGGCGAGCGTGCACGCACCCCCACTCACCATGGGCGCATGCACCATGTCATTCATATGGGGTTCCCCCACCCATGAACACACAGAAATCTGCGTGTTNTAAAAAGGGCCACATTCTCACAACTGTCTTACTTATACTATCTTAGGTAGGAATTTAGGATGTAACGCAATATCTATTCTGTCTTGGAAAATAAATCTGCAAATATGGTTCTGAGATTATTATGACTGCTATTTCACTAACTCTTCTTAATGAAGTTATTGCTAACAGCAACCCGCACCACAGAACCAGTTCATTTGTGCTCCCATATAATCAATTCACGCTTCCCCGTGGACACAAATTAAATGGTTATGGGTGGGGGCAGCATGAACTGATTATATGGGGACGGGGGCACAAATGAACTGGTTATGGGGTGGGGGCAGCATGAACTGATTATGGGGGCACAACTGAACTGGTTATATGGCTCTTTTCATGGCATGATGTGCTTAATAAGCTAGCTGCATTTTCGGTGTCATGTGTAAGTGATAGCAGCACCTCTGGACTGGTCACATCGCATGCGTGCACAAGGCACAGGTGGCACTGGCAGCAAGAAGCAACAGGCCCTGGAGGCCAGACTGGCTAAGCTCACCCCCTGGTCCCTCCTCCAGTAAGGCAGTGGACGGAGTCAGTCTCTCTGTGCCTGCCTCACTGCCCGCTTGGCTGCCCCTGCAGTGGAACCACTTCTGGGGAGTGGTGGTAGACACTCGGCTGGGGAGGGGGGGAAGCATTAGGAGACCATGCTTCTCCATGGTTGCTCGGAGGGGTGGAGAATGGGAATCCTTCCTGTCCATAGGGAGTAAGTTTTATGTAAATGTATACATTTGCATAATTAGGTGGGGGCTAATTATGCAAATTAGGCCCTGAATCAAGACTTTGCACATGGCCTCACAAACCCTGGGGCCGGCCCTGTTGTTAAATTGTTATATGTAAAGCACTCTGAGTGCTATTACAGGGGGGTGCTATATAAAAATAAATATTATTATTAGATATACATATTCTACAATGGATTGTAGCACCTGGTCCCTAGCAATGCACCAGAAATGAATGGCTGGATCTAGCTCAGATGTGGGCCGGTCAGATGACACTTATGTTATCTATGCTATAGTAAGTGAGAGACTTTGCCTAAGGCAATATCAATAATAATTTTATTGTTTATGCAAAAGCCGTAACAAGATATACAGGAAAATACAGCCTAACCTCAAGCTAAAATCAAAATAATTAATTAAATAAAATGCCTAAAATGTTACAATCACCTTGCCCTTATAGCAGGGCTGTCGTTCACAATATTGACAATACCCTCTACTACCCTATATCAACACTTACACACAATTTAATGCAGAATATTGCTTTGCTCTTCAGCGGGGGTTGCTGTCATGGAGCTTAGCCCCCTGTAACATCCTGTTCATCAGCTTAAGAATGAGCTCAAAATTTACCTTGCCATGATGGCTTAACGGCTAACAGGGAGCTAAACAGCATGTTCAAGCACCTCATATTACCTTGCTTCTTCTACGGTAATTGCAATGGCCAAGCTTGGCCTCTATAAATCATCAGTATTCCTTTAGCCATCTAATTTAACCAAACGAGCTTCTCTTAATCGTAGGAAGAGCAGGCAACCCTACCCCTCACACCCCCTCAACACACAAGGGGACTCCCATGCTTCAGTCTAGTCACACAGCCCATCAGTGGCAGCTAGTGGCTTTCAAGGATGGTGGAGTGCAGGGCAGGGCCAAAAGTGGGAGGGGCCAGGCAAACGGTAGGCAGAGCCAACTGTAGGTGGAGCATAGCCAACAGTAGGTGGAGCCAGCAGTGCACATGCAAACACAGAGTAAGCAAACCAAACCATCTTAAACCAACAATATTATGTGAAGTCCTTAGCACACCACAAAAGCATCAGCATGGAGTTCAACTTGTCCCCAAACCATGCTACACAGCTTTCCTGCAATGTAAAAGGCATCTGCTACAACCAGAGAGGGAACATTCATGCAAAGACCATGTGGTATGGTGACCTTCTTGCAACAGAAAAGTCTTGAAACTGACACTCCAAAGGGGTCATTTTAAGTGCAGCAAACATTCCAGCAAAGATTAGAAACCCTTCCATCCAAGCTCTCTGGTCCCCCCCAGCCAGAAACCAGAAAGCAAACAGTTTAGGCATAAAACAGCAAAGGGGCTATTTTAACCAAGAGTAGCCATGACCAGCAAGGGCCTCCAAAAATGGTCACTGCCTTTGCCCATGCTTGGTGCTTGGGAGAGGAGACAGCAGTGCACATGCAAACAAAGATCAAGCAAAGCAAACCATCTCAAGCCAACAATATTATGTTAAGTCTTTAGCACACCACAAAAGCAGCAGCATGAAATTCCACTTGTCCCCCAGAACATGCTACACAGTTCTGTTGCAAACTAAACTTTCAATGTAAAAGGCAACTGCTGCATTATCAAACAGGGAACAAACATTCATGCAAAGACTAACCATTAGTGAACCAACATGTGGCATGGTGGCCTTCTTGCAGAAGAAAAGCCTTGAAACTGGTTCTGAAAAAAAGGGTAATTTTAAATGCAGTGAACATTCCAGCAAAGATTAGAAACCCTTCCATCCATCCCCCCCCAAAAAAAACCCCAAACCAGAAAACAGACAGTTAGGATGACAGGGTCTCACACAGGGTGAAAAATAGCAAGGACCAAGAAAATATTTTAAAGAATAGGAGGCAAGGCAGCACAGCCTTTCCAACTGGGCTCACAAAATTAGTAATTACTAATTACTAATTATTTAGTAATGCATGGGGGAGGGGGAGAAAAGAGGACAAAAGAAAGCACAAGCAAATAAACAATGTACAGGAGATCAGGGCAGGGGATTTGTTTTTTCAAAACTTAACAGGTTTCTGAAAGGATAAGACCTCCTGATCACTCTAGTCTGACTCTGATAACCACCTTCTGTTGTTCTTCCCTCCAAACAATGAGGACAGGGACTCCAAACAAGTCCCTGACATCTCCCCTCTTGTAAAAAAGAGGGGCGGAGCTCTCTCCCTCCCCTACAGTGAACCTAGGGAGGAAGGAGCAAGGAAAAGTGAGCTATTCCCCTCCCACTCTGGTAGATGAGGGACCAGGGGAGAAAGAGGAGCTATGGGGTGGCCAAAGAGTTTAGAAAAGGCACCATGACATGCCCCCTAGGCCTTGCTGATTGGCTGGGTTTCTCCATAGGAACCCAGGCAAGGAGCACATGGCACCTCCCCCAGTCCCTCCCCAATCCTCCAGAAAATGCTGCTTTTCTGGGCCGATGCCCAGCGCATGCTCCCTGAGGGCTTGGGGAGATCCTCTAAGTCCCCACCTCCCTTTAGTTCTATGGCCAGTGAGTGGGAAGCTAGAGGGAGGGGGGAGCAGCAGGAGGAGGATGTTTGTCCCCTCTCCCTCCTCCCCTTGCAGAGTGACTCACAAGCATAGAAGTTCTTTCCCTGCAGGCTTTGTTTACATATGATTCATCAGCTCTCCAGGCAGTCTTCAAACAAGCGGGGGAAATGACAGTACTGGATCAGCTCAGGAGCAACTCCTGGCTCCCCAACAATCATGGGGGGGACCCCTGAAGGGCTTGGGGGGCATCTTCCCCAATGCCATGGAGGAGGGACCACCACTGCAGCACATAATGGCCTGGAGCTGCTACCATTGCTTCCTTTACTGTAGCTACAACCTCTGCCATCAGAAGCAATCTTCAAGTAGGGTGATCAAGGAAGCTGCCCTGTGGCTCACACATCCTAGGGCCTTAGTGCTGATGTCAGTATCCTCACACCCCACCCACCCTGGCTGCCGCTCCTGCTCCTGCTCTTGCTGGGGCTGCCATGGCCCCAGTCCTACTCCACCCCCACTTGCTCCTGCTGAGCCCACCACTAGACCCCTTTTCCACACATTGTGTCTCCCTCCAGCATCTGAAACTGAATTCTCACCAGTTGGGGCCTGGGGGAGCAGGCAAAGTCACCGCCACTTCTCCCCAGCTAGTGGGATATTTAAATGTTGAAGCAAGGCAGATTGCATTCTCCCTCATAACTCCAAGTCTTAGGGGGTCTGCGGCTCCAGTGGTGGAATCGGGAGCCAGAGTGATGTGCAGTTGGGATAAAGGCACTGCTACTGCATGGTTTTGGCCATACTTTGCTTCTCCTGTCTCCCCACCTTGACTCTGGGTGTTTTCAAATGTGATGCTACCATGACTGGCCATGCTTACCCTGGTGTGGCCACTCATGGTGATATCACGCTTGTTCCGGACTGCCAGATGTTTGCTGCCCCCTCCCCAGCCACAGCCACAGCCACCATCATGTTTGTTCAGTGGCAGAGCCAGATCCTGCCTGGGGTGAGGGTAGAGTTGTAATGAGAATACAAAGTGTTCTCACAAGAATCCATGTTATTCTTGCAAACCCTCGGTGAGATCTCGCACGTTCTCACCAGGGTGTGCAAGAATCTAACAAGAGGCTCAGAAATGGCACTGCAGAGGTGCAAAATGGCCATTACAGCCATTCTGCATCTGTTCAGGCCCTGGTGGCCATTTTTCACATGCGCAGTGCCATTTTTGAGGATTGCATGGCCACAAACTGGCACTACACATGTGCAAATGGCTGCTGGGGCTCACACATACGCAGAATGGCCATAGAAGCCATTTTGAGCATGCACAATGCTGGTTTTTGGCCACAAGAATTCTGCATGAGAACAGGTCAAGAATCAGCTGATTCTCAACTCATTCTCATTCTCACATAATCCCAACAATAAACTGTTTCTTGCTGGGATTATGCGAGAATGTGAGGGTGAGTTTCAGCCCTAGGTGAGGGCTCTCACCACAGGCAGCATCAAAACATGGTGGCAATTAGCACCCTCACATGTAAAAATACCTTCTAATACTGGCCATCTCCTCTTTCAGGCAGCAGACAGGAAGAGGTATAACTTATGTGTCCTTCCTCCCCCACCCCATGCTGCTTGATGGAATTGATTCATAGTAGGTTGAACCAAAATTTAAATGATTTGTTTTAGTCAAATACATGTTTCCTAATGGCTATTTTTAAAAATTATTATTATCAAAAGAAACCCTTTCCTGGGGAAAATCACTTTAAAAAAAAAATGAAACTGCATTTTCTGCTCAGAAAATGTTTAACTGGGTATTTTCCACCAGTCCTATTGTTGACATTACGCTACAGCATGACAGGTCAGGAACATACTTCAGTGAAATCATAACCATGTTCCTATCATGGAATCCTTACCCACCAGAGTAGTTGTTTCTTCAGCAAAGTGTGTTACTGCCAATCTCCTTACTAGCTTAGTTCTTTGCTGTCTGTGAGTCTTGATAAAAAGAATTAGCTACATCCTGCTTAAATGGCAAATGTTGGGTTATGGCTCTTATAACATTTAATGTCTGTGCTGATACTACCTTTCTAGGTAGCAGAAGCAGTGATTGGATTTAATTGTTCTCTTATCTGTAATCTCTGAAGCTACACTCTGCAATAGCTGCATTAACAATGAGTCTATCTGCAGCAGCATCACTACAAGATGTTAATTTGAGGCTGATGGTTATTTTCCTGGCCCCATTATCACTAGGCATTGATCCTGAGAGTACTGACAAAATAGTTAGACATTTTAAGAAAGAGTGACTTCTATGCTGCAAAGCAGTAATTAAAGTGTAAGGTATGAAAACAGGATTGGGACGGTGCCCTTTATGATGAAGAGGAAACATTTTCTGACTCCAAAATATAATAGTAAAAATCAACAGCAAGATCATCCCAGCAGGCTTAGTGGTGTTTCTAGGCAACCTTTCACATTAGCTTTAAAATGTTTGTGCTGTGACATGAGTGGGAAAGACATTGTAGCTAAAGCCTTCAAGGAAAAAAAAGGCTCAATCAAAGTTTTTTGGTCACACATATATAGCAGCTGAAAATAAATCCCAGTAAAGGTCAAATTAAGACAATCATGACAACTGTGGGCCTGATTCTGTGAGATCTTAATCACCACCACCACCACCCGCCCTTTTCTTATTTTATAATAGTTGTAACCGGTTTTTTAGAACAGTTTGTAATTCTTAAATGTATTGCCAGGAAAATTGCTAAGCAGAGAAGTCAATAAATATGTGGTACACATATAGGTATATATTAGAAATTGCAGGCTTTTGTTTATAGTTGAGGTATATTATTGGACAGAATCAAGATTGCAAATGGAATGATTCCTCTAAAGGGGTAACATGTAAATATATATTTATTATTAATAATATATATAGAAATTTCGGTACTCAAAGTGCTTTACAATGCTAATCCAGTTCACCCTCACAACAAGTCCTGTGAGGTAGGTCATTTATTCCTGTTTTACAGGTATGAAACTAAAGTCACCCAGTGAGTTCCTAAATAAGAAAGAATTTGAATCCATCTTCCAAGGTCCACAATAACACCTTAGCCACTAGACTACATTAGGTGTGTTTGCAAGTATGTACATAAACATAGACTGTAGGAACATGCATACTGGAGCAAATTGACTGATTGGTTGATGAAAGCATTCTGAACAGAGTCAGATACAGAGCATGGATGACAGGAATATGTTCACTGGGTAAAGAATGGTGCATCTTTTACTCCAATATATATTCCCAGTTAAATCAAACATTTTTGAGAAGTTTAGAACCACTTGTTAACATTCACCAAGAAGTGGTTTATGGTTTTATCCTTGAGAAAATTTCCCAGTTATGGTTTGTTGGGCTGAAGAATTCAACCCAAGGAATCTATTAAATCACATGCCATGAAAATCAGGAGCCAATTGATGGGCACAAAGAGGAAGACACTATATTCTGAGTAATGGGCAAGGTAAATAAATGTAGACCTCACTCCTTCAAATACTTCCAGGCACCTATTCTCATTGAAATCACTCCATCTGCTGATATAAAGGGAAGGAGGATATGACATAAATAATTTAAAAAGTAATATGAGGGAAAATGAAGTTGTGAGTGTAGGCACATTTTAAATCGATTTATGTCATGGTGAATTATGATGCTCTTTGACTACCCACAACTCTGTGTGTGTGTGTGTGTGCAGGATGAGGAAGTTAGAGAGAGACAGGAAGCATGGGCTGGGAGGGCCAGGCCATGACCAAGAAGGTAGGATTAGAGATGCCTGTACCTTCGCTTATGACTATTCTGGTTGCACTCCTGGGAGGAGGCTATCCAAGAGGTTTGCTGTATTATAAAAGGGACTGGGCATGGAATGGGTGACCAGAGTATCCAGTACAATATCATTCAACGTTACCTAATGTTAGGAAGGACATGCAAAACCTCTGAGCTAACTATTAGGCTGCCTTTAGATGAGGGGTGCGTGCTCATAGGATGACATCACCTGACTTTTCAAATTACTGCAGGTGGCTTTTAGATGAGACTTCTCATGCGTTATTGCCGCTCTTGCATTAATACCTCGATGTTGAGGTATTTAAACCACGGTATTAAAAGAATGCATGAGCAGCGATAATGCATGAGAAGTCTCGTCTACAAGCCGCCTGCAGTAATTTGAAAAGTCACGTGATGGTGCACACAGCTCATCTAAAAATGGCCTTAGAGATGAGGAAGAGGTACTTAAGAGGGTAGATTATATCCCACAACTGCCTACTGTTAATTTCTTGCATTTGTGCTAGCTGCTATCAGAAGCATGCCATTGGCCCTTTTTACATGGGCAGCAAACACCCATAAACACTCAGAAATCTGAGTGTTTGCTGCCCATTTGAACCATGTCGCAGCTGTGTGGAGGTGTGTGTATGTGCGTGCGTGTGAGCTCCCATCACCCACCCACGGAGCCATCTGGAAAAATGGAGGATGCTCCATGGGTGGCGGTGGAAGGAGGTCGGTGTGTGCCAGTGTGTGCCCATCAGAACCTCCTGTCCACCCAGTGCACACCGACCACAGCGCATACTGACCTCCCCGTGCAGTGGCCCATGTAAAAAGGGATATTGATCTTGGTGGACTATTGATCTATTCAGTCTGGTAATTTCTCTGCTCCTGTTTATCTGATCCAAACATTTCAAGGCAAAGATTAAAATTACTGGTGTAAATGTGTTCAGAATCAGGCCCATTGTTCACATCATGCCAATGCTCCAGAGTTTACTTTGGCTACCAATAGCTTTCTGAGCACAATTCAGGGTGCTGGTTTTTACCTATAAAGCCCTAAATGGCTTGGGCCCCAGGTATCTGAAAAACTGCCTCTTCCCTCATGTTCCATCGTGGCCTCTGAGGTCAGCCAGGAGTGCCTTCTTGGCAGGTACCATGTGCTGTGAAGTTTCTACAACAAGGTTCACTCACTGAGAGGTGTTTTCAGTGGCTACCACATGATTATGGAACTCCCTTCCCTTAGAGATTCATCTAACCCCAAACCTGTTCATCTTCTAGTAATTATGTTGTAAGTTGAGCCAGGCATTTTTAAGGCAGGGATAAGGTTGGGGGTTATAGAAAGAGTTGTGGGTGGTTAAGGGGATTTTTTAGATGTTTGTATTGGTTGTAAGTCACCCTCAGCCTTAACGTGAAGGGTGGCATATAAATTTGAATAAATAAATAATCAGTAAATAAACATTAAATGAGAATGAGTGCTGGATTCTGGAAAATTGGGCCCTGTGCAAAATAGTGATCCCCTCCCACCCCACCCCGTTGATCACACCCCCAGTCAAGCACCCTTGGTCACTCCCCCCCCCCATCTTGTCATGCCATGGGCTCAGGAGGCACTGGGGCCAGTGCCCACTTCCTAACCTCCAGACTCCTCACTGGTAGGGTTGTTACCTTCTCAGAAGCATTGGATGTTTTTACACACACATTTCTCCTTCATGTTTCCTGTTACATCCTGAACTTTCTGTGTGTCTAAATTAGGAATGGGAAAACGCGGTTCAGAAGTTCGGAGTTTGGACCGAACTTGACCAGTTCGGTCGACAAAACCGAACTTCCGAATCGAACTTGATTTTTGAACGGAACCAACCGAATTACCGAACTCGGCTCTGTTCGCCCATCCCTAAAATATAATATTCCATTTAGTTCAATGCGGTTTGAATTTCTGAACATTATTCGGAAGTTCGGAGTTCGGACCAAACTCGAATAGTTTGGTTGACCGAACCAAACTTCCGAACCGAACCGAATTTCCGAACCAAATTTCCAAACTCAGTTCTGTTCGCCCATCCCTAGTCTAAATCACTCACCCAGTTCTTAAACATCTGGCTCTTTGAACTTCTGCATAGAACTTCTCCCAGAATTTTGGTGTGTAAAAAGTTCCCCTGGTAAAATGTTTTGCTCCAGACAGTTGTGGTCATTTGATTTCCATGGCAGCCCCTCATGACTACAGCTGTGGCTACTTTAGGCTGCCTCAGGGCAGTGTTTGTGTGAAGAATGTATCCGGAATGCACTTGTGGACTTGTAAACCCAGAAGATTGAAAGACCAGCACTTTAAGGTGTGTGTAAACACGCCCATTGACTTGGAAAGGGGTGGGGCAAATGGACTCTACTGCCCCATTCCAATGTGGCCATGCTCCCTTCAGGTTTCCATGACTTCCTGGCATTCACAAAGGCAAAACTATGGAGAGTTTTTAAAATCCCACTGCAGCGAGAGCATTCTTGCTGTTTTTCTCCCAACCACCACTGGGGCTAGATGTTCCAAGACCTGGGACAACTGCCAGGCAGCTAAGCAGAATGGTAGGCTAATAAAGTGGGGCTTCTGGGGGCTTCTGTAGGACTTTTTGACCAGGGCTGCCGTATATGCAAATGTTTAGAGGGCACTTATGAGAAATACAGACTGCAGGGCTCCATTGGCTCCAATATGCAAGAGGTCTTGAGTCAGGCAACCTGCTGCAATTAAATGGTGCACAACAAGAGATTCACAGTTGTCAGTACATAAGGGCTGAGAATTTAATTGCAACGGTAAAGTAAAAAAGCAGTAAAGTCCCTAACTTCCTGCTCCAGATGAACAGATCCTTAACACTTCAGCTAATAATAAAGCCTTTCTTGGTTAATGGCATTGACACCAATGCAGCCCTGCAACCTGTATTTCTCATAAGTACCGTCTAAACATTTGCATATATGACAACCTTACCTTTAACACATGGGACCCTGTGATGTTGCATAGTTTGCATGTACCTGAATCTAGCCCTAATGAGAATATAGTATGGGATCTTTAGCATAACATACAAATATGTTCAGTTAAGGTGACAATCTAATTGTGTTAAAGATTCCACAAAAATTTAGGTCACAATCTTGAAACCACTTGATCTAGAACAGTCCCATGAAAGTTAATGGATCTGCTCTGGAGTAAGTAGTTTCAAGACTGCAGGGTATTTAGCAACTAAAATGTATTTACAGGAGAAGGAAAGAAACATCACTGAAATTGCAGCACAAAATTAGATCAACAGCTAAAAGCCTAGATGTGCAGATTCTGAAGTGGTGTACTTGATTACAAGTATGCCATGCCATCAAAGTTCAATAGACTATTGATATTTAGACAGATTGCAGAAATGCCAAATATTCATCATAGCAGCTGACTGCAATAGGGTACCATGCCAAAAGCGGAACAATTGGAGTCAGATTACTTTAAATGACAAGCAACAAATGTAGGGAGATTTAAAAAAAATAGTAGGGTCCTGAAAAATTATCCTGGTAAATATTAAAACATTTGACTTGTCTCAGCTGATGGGATTATTTGTTTAATGAATACTTGTTTAAATCTCTTAGCTGGTCCCATCCCAGTCAGCACAGTGGCCACTTTGCATACGATATCTTTGAAGACTAAAAAATGAAAATGGGGTCATAGTATACATTTGAAATACACACAAAAAATGAGAGGCGACATCTCAGCCGTTGGGCCTTCTTTGGGCTGCAGGGGGGGAAAACACAGAAAAAAAGGTTAATTTCAAGGTTAGAACTAACCTTGTTCTATTTTTTTCTCCAAGCCTAAGGCAAAGCTCATGGCCAACATGTCACCTCTAATCTTTTCTGCTATATGTACTGTGGGTTTTGTATTAACCTTTTCTCTTAAATTTTGCAGCTGGAATGCTAATGCATGCTGGATTTTGCTGCTGTGTTTAGAGACTTTGGTTTGATTTTTTTAAGCACTGGTTAAGCAACAAAGTGAGTTGTAAATGTTGATAAACGTTGTAGCACTCGTTGTCCCCAAGTGTGTGAGAGAAATCAAAAGGGGCACAACTAAAGAGTCAGTATAGTCACACAGGTGAGGTGTTGGACTTATACATGAAGGACTAGGGTTCAAAGCCTTTCTTAGTCTTGAACACACCAGATGACCTAGGGCAAACTGCTATCTTTCAAATTCAGTCCCCATCTGTAAAATGGGAATGTGGGGGGGGAGAAATGGTTTGTAAAACACTTTGAACACTGGATCTGCTCTATAAATTATGGTAAGGCAGCAGAGTGGTGTTGATGAACTACTGGAGGTCATCAATGAACAACAGAATGAATGAGTCAGTTACCCAGGAGAAGGGTGGCATTCCTTTATTGGACAGGGGATAATTTATTTATTTTATTTATTTTATCAATTTATATCCCGCCCCTCCAGCGCGGGGCAGCTAACAATTTCAAAAGCATAAAAAATACAATAATATAAAATTTAAAACAATCTTAATAATATAAACAATTAAAACAGGGCTAGGACAAAATAAAATGATAAATAAGGGTAGGATGGAGATAAAAACCCTAACCCACCTTCCCCCCCTCCCCAAAGACCTGGGAAAACAGCCAGGTTTTACAAACCCGCTGGAATGTTAAAAGGCTTGGGGCCAGGCGAGCTTCCTCCGGGAGGAAATTCCAAAGGCGCGGCCCGGCTACCAAGAATGCCCTCTCCATTGTGGGCCCCCGCTTCACACGGGGGACCTCCAAGAAGGCACCCCCAACAGAACGAAGGAGCCGCTCTGGGGCGCAGATGTCGAGGCGGTCCCTGAGGTACGAGGGGCCCAGACCATGAAGGGCCTTATAGATCAATGCCAATACCTTGAACCTGGCTCGGCACACTATTGGCAACCAGTGCAGAGTCCGGATCACAGGTGTTATGTGCTTCTGACGACCTGTCCCTGACAGGAGCCGGGCTGCTGCATTGTGCACTAGCTGCAGCCTCCGAACCAGGAACAAGGGCAGCCCCACGTAGAGAACATTGCAGTAGTCCAGCCTCAAGGTGATGAAGGCATGGATGAGGGAGGCCAGGTCCAGGTTGGAGATGTACGGGCACAGCCTCTGCACCAGATATAACTGGCGAAAGGCGACCTTCGCCACCACCTCCACCTGTC
The DNA here is from genome assembly GCA_003113815.1 of Sphenodon punctatus. Classification (NCBI taxonomy): domain Eukaryota; kingdom Metazoa; phylum Chordata; class Lepidosauria; order Sphenodontia; family Sphenodontidae; genus Sphenodon; species Sphenodon punctatus. The sequence goes on along the minus strand of QEPC01011255.1, from coordinate 2,813,389 downwards.
GATCCAGGCAGAGATTTGGTTCCAATATCACCCCCAGAGTCCAAACCTGCTGAGCTATAAGAGGGCAAACTCCCCCAATCAGGGGGGCCGACACCTCCCTCGCTTTCCCCACCACCATCACCTCCATCTTATCGGGGTTGAGCCTCAGTATGCTCTGCCACATCCACTCCGCCACGGTCTCCAGACACTGGGATAGCAGCGAGACAGCAGGGTCTGGGTCAGATGAAAAAGAGAGGTACAGCTGAGTATCATCAGCATATTGGTGACACCGCACCCCGAACTCTCTCATGACCTCCCCCAAGGGAGGTATGTATAATTATATACATTAAATAATAATGGAGACAGAATGGAACCCTGTGGAATGCACAGGGGGAAGATGGTTCAGCTCCCAGCACTACCCGCTGGCTTCTCCCCAAGAGGAATGAGTGGAACTATTCAAGAACAGTCCCGTCCAGACCCCCCAGGTCATGCAGCCATCTTAACAGCAGCCGAGAGATCTAGCAGGATAAGAAACATCGAGCATCCTGTGTCCATCTCCTGGTGGAAGATAGGGCAGGGGATAGGATGGGATAAATACCCAAATGGAAGAATCATGCAATATGGATCTCAGTTGTGTCATTCTAATTAATTAACTGCACTTGGCACAGAAGAATTTTTTTTTTATCCAAAGAAATCATTTTGAAATCTGGAAACTATGGGTGTTTTTAAACAAGCAAAGCGGAGGGTGTGTGTGTGTGTGTCCTTGGCCACTGAGTAGCACGACTGTGGGGGCGTGCATGCACCTGAAGTGCATGGGGAGCGCTTCACACAGGAGTGTCCCAGCATTGGTACCCCAGCCACAGAGGCAGCCATGGTGCATTCACTGGTCCCACTTGGAGCATTCCTGAATTTTCAGCAGTGCTCTGTGTGTGGCTATGGGTGGCCGCTACATGCATCATGGGAGCACACCTCCCCATGCACCACCTTTACACGAGCAGTTGGACGCGTGGTCATTGGGGGGGCCATGTGTGGACACGTCTTGTTTAAAAAACACCCTTTGAGTTACAATTGTACACAGGAGAGACTTTATTTGAGAAATGGCAGATGCCAAGTTATCTTTCGCTGGCATATACAGTAACCTGTAGTGTTTTTTTGGCAAAGTAAAATGATGAAAAATCCTTTTTGAAAGTCTCACAATTTCCCCCAAAAAAGGTGTTGACATTTTACAACTTATTTTTCAGCAAAAACATGTCAAACGTAAATACACTGGCAATGCTGAAACATTGCCATTTCCAATATTTCATTTCAAAATTTGTTTTGAATTGAAATTTGCAAATGTTTAGAAAATTTCATTCTTCATTTTGAAATTTCTATTTTTCCCCACAAAACTAGAATCTTCTTTTCAGCCAGAATAACTATTACTCATTTCAAACTTCTCTCTCTCTCTCTCTCTCTCTCTCTCTCTCTCGCTCTAATTTTGCACAGGGAACTTGCAAATTCAATTGCTAGGAATGGGAGAACAGAATGAGGTTCGGATGTTCGGATTTTCGGTCATTCAGTTCGAAACCTGAGTTCGGGTTCGATGGTTCGGTTCACCCGAGTTTGGGCTGGTTGAACTTGGCCGAACAGTCAAAAATAGTGCTATTGAAACTGAAACGAAACCGAAATGAAACCAAAACCTAATTTTTGGCCCTGAAAAGACGTTTTTCCTGCCCCCGAACTCATCCGAACACAACCAAACTGTTCGGTCATTCGAGAGTTTGGTTCAGATGTTCGGTTCAGATGACCAAAACAGACTGAGTTCGGTCCGAACTCCGAACATTTGAACCGCGTTCGCCCATCCCTATCAATTGCAAATCAGTTACACCACATGTTATATAATAGTCATTTTTGTGACTGGTTCATGCTGTAAAATGATGAGCTTTTTCATTCAGAAACAAAACAGTTCCCGTGATTTCTTGTATTGTGGGGAATCAAAGGCATTAATGTGGAACTCTTCAGTGTTAACAGCAAGTAGGGATTTGAAAATGCTGGTGAATTGGGGTTTTGGTGGTGGCGTTGATAATGATGAATACCTGCAATGGTGCTGAGGATGGTGAAGACTGTCTTGAAAGGACTTTGTCATCACTGCTGTTTTGAAGGATATGACCAGGTGTATAATAGATTTTGTCTGCACATGGATGAGAGACTGGAAGTGCCATTTCCTCACATTGAATGAGGGTGGGTAGTGGTGCCTGGAGGACTTCTGTCTGTCTAGTGGACTCTGAGGAATACAGTAGAAGATGGAGGTTGAGAGCTGTAGGGAATGGGGATATGATCGTAAAGAAGAGCTCTAAAACTATAAACCTGCTTATGGCATATGATACACCCAATTAAATCACAGTTGAAAAGTATAAATATGATTGATTTGAAAATGACTCCAGTTTAAAACAAATAAATTACTGTGTTTGGTACAGAAATATGTGGCCAAAATGAAAGCCTGTGGGGTTACTAGAGACCTCCACTGTTACCAGTAAAAATCTCACCAGTAATGGTACTGGTTTGAATTGATCCCCATTTTTTGAACATAAGATGTACAGAAACTGCAAAAGTAACAACATTTTCAACTAAGTATTGAATATTACAAAGGAATAAATAGAATTGAATAGATTAACTTGGGTAAGGAACAGCACATTCATATGCAAACACGATAAGATCTAGGTGATAAGTGTTAACATACCAATGTTCTCACCATTCATAGGAAAACAAACATGATCACCATGCAGACAGCTTGTCTGCATTTCAAGAGCCTGAGCTATTGGAAGCTATTAGGAGCTCATCTGCATTTCAATCATTGGCTGACATAGCAAATAATGGAGGGGGTGAAATTACCCCTTCAGCCTAATGGGTTATTTTTTCCCCCAACACAACCTTGCAAGTAAAAAAACATCATTGAAGCTTCACACTATGAAAGGGTTAACTACGTGTAAAGAAAAGATAAAGCAAAGTTGTAAGCTGGTAACCCCCCAATGCACTTGTATTGATTTTTTTTCTGTATGCACAGAAAAAAACAGCATAATATGAAATCAGACAAAAATCGACATTGTATTTGGGGTGAATATGACCCCACAACCCTGGGTGTATCGTGCTTTAATTTTCCCATTCTTTCCAATGGGGGTCCATTGTACCCAATTAATGTTCTAGTATTCACTGAATTAAAAAAAACCAACACCTACAACTGGGGGTGGGGTATGAACCAGTGTGACACAGCAAATCCCTATCCTTGAGGAATACATGGACTATGATGTGGTACAGGTTTGATCAAATAAAAATAAAAATGAATTTTCGTACAATTTCTGGAGCACTGTGAGAGCACATTTGTGTTTGAGGGTTAAGTCATCTAGTCACTTTGACCCTGATTGTAGCTTGGATCTATCCCTAAATACATTGAAAGGGGTGTGTGTCTGTTGCCTTCCAAGAGGGTTGCACAGGCAAACTTATTTATTAATGATGATGATTGATTATGATGTATATAGCATCAGCAATGTACCTGGAATTGATTAATCATTAATTACATGTACACTAGGCTGGCCAGATATGCAATTTTTAGAGGACACATGAGAAATACAGGTTTCAGGGCAGCCCTGTAACCTGTCTTTCTCATACGTGTCCTCTAGATGGCCTTGGACAAGCTGTTTATGGGATATGAAAGCCCTCCATGGAGCCAATGCAGTCCTGCAACATGTATTTCTCATAAGTGACCTCTAAAATTTGCATATCTGGCCACCCTAATGTACACTGAAGGCAGCATGTGAGGTTCAAACTCAATTACACAGGTGCAGCTTCATTAGCTTCAGAGTTTTGTCTGAGCATGGTAAAGATTTCAGAGATCAGCTGGTTGTATTTTGTCTGCCCACACATGTATCTTCATGTTAGATATGCCAACAAACTATTATTGTAATTGCCTGTGTTTATGTTTTTATTTTATTCACAATCTGTTTCCCTCCCCTAGAGTTCATTCAAAATGCTAACATACAGAACAGAAACAGTATCAGATATTAAAGGGGCATTTGTCTTTGAACCTTGAGGGATGACAATACTGTCTCTAGCATTTGTCATGTCAATTTACAGTATGTCATATGGCAGGGCATGCAGTGTCGCATGAGCTTATTCAGTTCATCCCTAATGACATAAAACAATGTGTGCAATAGAGATTTGGTGTAACATAGAAGCCTAAACCAAATAAGTCTTTTGTGATTCAAGCCACCGTCTGCGTTATTCGTTTTGCATTATGATATGTGAGATGCATATTTTACTCCACCACATTATGTAGCTCAGCCCTTTGCTAATTATTTTGTTATGGGATGAAGTCAGTAAGATTTCCATTTTGCAAATGCTTCACATGGCTCACAGGCCAGGGTATATAAATATAGTCTTCAGACAAAAAAACCTATAGGGCAAAACTGTCAAAAATAGTGTCACTTCCCTGTCACTAATATAGCCATGCAATGGACTTGCCCAGAAGCACATCTCTGTCTCTGAGTGCTGCTGGAGAATTTTATCTGGTGCAATACAATTTACTGAGAAAGATGAAGGTTAGAAAAGAACAATAACTGTAGCTACTGAACAATGCTCCTATCTTGTATTTAAACAATTTCCTCTCTTTTCTCATGTAAGATTGGAACTAGTCTCTATTTTTTACCCCAAGTGCAGAGCTAATAGTAGGTTTGAATAAATTTCAGAGTGTCAGACTGGAATGAAGTGGCAGCAATTCAAGTAACAGAGGGATAGACTCAGACTTTGATTACAGTGGTGTAAATCAAGAGAAAATAATTTTTAAACCAATGGGATTACACGACTGTGAAAGGAGAGCCAAGCCCAGTTCTGATGTTAACATAGTGCAATGTCTTGTTTGTGTCTCACACTCCCTGTTCTCTCCCCTGAAGTGCACAACCCTCTCTCTAAGAAGCAAACATTGGGGGTGGAGGGAGAGAGAAGTGTTAACAGGAGACCCCCTCCCACTCGTGACTATTAGGGGGTGGATACCCCAATATCCACCGTTCCTTAAACTTTGGGGGAATTAGCTTAAAAGACTTAAACCGGGATCCCCACGTGTTCAAAAGGATCACGCTGAGGACAGTACGTGCTACAGGCAGTCTATGTACCCTCCCCAAATAGAAAGAAAGAGAGAGAGAGACAGGTGTCCAATAACAACAAGTTTATTGCTATTAAAAAAACAGACAAATACAGCCCTGATCTGGCTGGTGGGATTTAAAAGGGGAAAATACAAGCAGCTTGCGGGGAGTATGGTAGGAGAAGGGTGTCGGCTCAGCAATGGGGAGCGAGAGAACATGAACGAGGGAGAGAGAGGGGGGGAGAGAGAGAGAGAGCGAGAGGGCTTCCCCAGTTGGTTGGGAAAGTCTGGACCTGTGGTGACCTTTCCTTGCCTTTTGAGATGGGACAGGTGGCCCATGGATCCAGCGGAGTTTGGGGGATGGAGGAAAAAAGAAGGGGCAGACCAGAGTTTGGGAGATCTCTCAACTCAGACACGCACAGAGTGACCTGCACGTATCTGGGTCCTAAGATTTCTCAAAGGTTGATGGGAAAACAAGGGGCAGTTATTGGATACTAAACAAAGGGTTTGGGGAGACTATGAAGGGTCATTTGGGGTGTACAATGGGCTAACGAGGGGAGGTTACTTCCATGACAAAAAGGGCTATACTAGATGCACCAGATAACTTTTACACAGGAGGTAAGGGTAAACAAAAAGTGAACGGAGGGAAGGAAGGGCTTAACAATAGGCTTCAGGATACAATGAGTGTGTGTCTGGTTTCTCTTGGGGAATACGGAGAAAGGGTGTTGCTGCACTGAGTCATGACTACCAGTCCTTTGTTACAACAGGGTGAGTCTCTCTCCTTAGAAACTCCATTCTTTATTCAGAGAGCTCTCCCTTCTAGTCTTTTTCTCAACCTTAGGCTGGTATTTTTCCATGAGCGGTCCCTTTTTGCTAGGAGCTAGGGTGGTTGGGTCCGATCCTTATTTTCCATGCCCCTCCTCCTCTTGCATCCAGTGTGTGGCTTTTCCCAAGTCTCCTTGCCCTTGGTTACCCCTGTGGGCTTTTCCAACCCCCGGGTCCAAGTCAGTTGGCTATCACAAAAAGAGGGGGGGTACATCTGTTTTGGGGGGGACCAGGGGTCCTGGCTAACAATTCCCCCCATTGGGGACCTTTTAATCTCATTAAAATGGTCACCACAGTTATAGGCTGGCCCACACCTGAACTGCCTACCTAGCCCAATACGTTGGCTCACAACATGTAAAAACACCAGCCACTGGAAGATCTATGACCAATGTGGTCTGTTGGAGTCTCTTCTTTGGACACTGGTACCTAGAACCCCAGTTCAGCAAGATCCCCTTCCCCTTCATTATTGCGGGATGGCATGGGGTCGGATCAAAATATAATGAGATGGTAGGGGTGGAGCATTCTGGGTGACAGAAGGGACAACCAATGGGGGAGAGTGGGAAGGAACAGGAATAATAAGGAAAACACACTACAGTACATACCGGGGTCCTTAAAGTTAAACACAATAATCAAACAATTATAATGAAAATCAACAAACCTTATATACATAGCTACACCTGGGAGCTGCTTGTTACAGCTACATTCTGGCTAGAGTCACCTGGGTTTCCTCCGGGGGGTCCAGAGGAATCAAGATATTGCCACAGGTTAATCTAGTTTTACTTACATGCGAACCTTGGCTATGGCTTACTAGTTTTCTTGAGAGATCCTGCATGCTTAGAGGAATGGATCTCTTCTTAATTTTAGGTCCCTTATTCCGAATTTTAATTTACCAACCCCTCAAAACCCCATGGCCATAAAAATCCATTACCAATCTGTACCTGTAACAAGGAGCTCCGTTCGATGGGACAATTCTATCCAGGTGTATCCTATTAGGCATAATAGTCCATAAGCTTCAGCTGCTGGAAGGAGCTGAGGCAACTCCAAGAGAGCTTCGGCTAGAAGCTGGAACAACTACTGTGGCCGGGAGCAATGGAGCAAAATGCAAAGTTCCTCTGCTCATGGGCCAATGTTATACAAAAACGTTCCAGGTGTCAGGGAGCCTTCACAGAAACAAACTCTAGTTCCCAAAGTTTGGTGGCCATGCTGGAATGCTTGCTTCAAGTTTTGGAGTGGAAAGTTCTTTTGGAGCTGCAAGGGGGCCGCTCGTGCTGCGTATCGCTGGTTATCCTGGCTGGGAAGCTGTACGTGACAAGTGGGAGCTCGGGACTGGCTCCGGTAAACATCCGGGTTCCCAAGCTCCGTTCCTGGTGCCAAGCTTTGGAGTGACACTCTTCCCATCTTTGCACGGGACTCATGGATCTTTTTGTGGGTTCCTTTCCTGGCATGGGTTCACCAGCTTCACTCTTCCTAACTGCCGCTCGCTTCTGGATCTGCCTGATAAAACAAAACAATCTGGGGGGCTTCTCATCCAGGGGTGAGGGTTAACCAAGGACAAGGAGAGAGACTAAGGACATGGGACTCCCTCCTTCAGAAAAAGGGGGAGGGGAAGATGAAGGGATGGACAATTTTATGAACCTTTTTAATTGTCATCACTGGCATATCCAATAAGGGGTGTGTGTCGAATTCTCACATTTCTCAGCAGAGGGGAGCGGATGGAGGTTGGTTTCCTTCCAGGACGGATACCTGTTCCCCGGCCTTCCCTTAATTACAACTCGGCCTGTGACGAACTGTATCATATGGGGATCTTCTCTCATAACCAGTTCCCATCTAGTGGAGCCATTGTGGTAAAACTTTACAACCACTCTCTCCACAACTCCACCCGTGGCTTTCCAGGTGGCCACCCCAATGAGAGTTCTGTGTGACCCTCCAGTCTCGCTATAGAAAAACCTGAAATGAAAGGTTTGACTGGTGATCAGGTTGCTTACCCGTGCTGCTAATCTCATAGCTGAATTGACTGAGATACTGGGTGATTTCAGATGTGACGCGGTGAGATTCACCACAGTGAATCCCACCCCAGTGTCAAGTGCATCACCGCAGGCCGTGGTGAGCTGCGCGGCCCCAACAGATGGGACAGGGGATGCACCACCGCCTGGGGCCAACCAGAGTGAACCCAGGCTGGGGGAACCCAACAAACATGATGTGGTGGTGAGAACTGCGGTGGGAGCCCTACAAGACACCGGGGTTGCGCAGATGCAAACATGGTGGCCAGAGGGCAAATGAAGCCAAAGATAGTGGAGGGTGTTGCCCAGGGAAGGGAAACACGAAGGGAGGGGTGGAGGGAGCTGCAGTGCAAGCAGCGCTCACAAACAGCGGCCGCACAGAAGTCACGCACACTTCAAAATGAGAAGCAAACACACACATACATGAAGCAGCACACCCACACAACACAGGGGAGCTGAGCAGTGGGACAGAGGGAGGCACACACCAAGGGGGGACAGGGAACCCCATGGCCGGTCGGAAGCACAGGAGGTGGGGTGGTGGTGAGGGGCTGGCACAGCCAGCCCAGCAGGAGGGGGAGGGGGCAGGAGCCCAACGGGCAAGGGGGACCCAGCAGCCCAATGAGACAGGAGGCAACACAAGGCACAGTGAAGCACAACAGGCATTTATTGAGGGCACAAGTGGCAATGGTCTGGCGGAGAGGCATACACCTCGGGAGCATGAGGATAAATGGCACGGGAGAAGGAGCAGCAGCAAGGGGGTCATGGGGCCCAGTACAGGATGGGGGGAACCAACACAACGTCCTGCCTCAGAACAAGCGTCTGGAGGAGAAGCACACCCAGTGTGCGAGGGGAAGCACCGAACAAGGGCACGGACAGCCCCCACCCCCACCTGCCCGCATGGGGGAGGAAGGGCAAGGGGGCCACCCAGACACCCCCCCCAAGGCAAACAGGGGGCCTGTGGAAGGCCGGTCCACGGTCAAGGGCCACCAAGGTGAGGGAGCGGCCCCAGCCCCAAGGAACAGGGACCACCAGGCCAGGTGCAGGAGAGCAGGGCACAAGGGTGGGGGAGGCAGCTCACAGAGACAGAGGGCTGTCAGCGGCATGTCAGCAGGAGGCCACCCGGAGGGTTTTGGCGCAGCACCCGCAGGTCCCAGGCAAGAGGGGGACAGGCGGGCGGGGGCAGGTCACAGGGGGTCCAGCAGTTCCAAGGTGGCAGGAGGCGGTGGCGATAGCACCCAGACCACAGGTGGAAGGAAGGCACTGAGGAGACACCCAGATGCCAGTTGAGGCTGGTGCACCCTAGACCCAGCTTCTGGGGCTACCATCGGGTGGAGGGGGCGGTAAAAACAGCAGGTGCACATATTGGGGCCATTGCCACAGACCCCGGCAGAAGACGCGGGTGGCCATGTGGAAGCAGTTCAGATAAAAGGCCTCAAAGGGATCCGCACAGCTCATCCCGAGTTGCACATCAGAGCGGCCGCACACCTCAGATAGGGCCGCAAGCTCAGGTCCGGGGGGGATGCCATAATCAGCCACAGGAGGCCAGGGAAGATGGGGCAGCTCCAGAAGATGGTAGTAGGCAGCCCTGCGGGAGCATGGATACCCACGTGCACCCTGCACGCTGATGAAGTAGGCCACAGTCATGGCAGGGCCACCCTCACTCAGGCAGGTCGCATATCCCGGGAAGGCACACACACACAGGCTGGTGGCTGTCTCGGCAAGACTCCATGCTGCAAGGCCGATCAGAGTTGATGATAGGCGCCCCTCAGGGAAGGGGGCAAGCCCCAGCTCCTCACAGTGCATGCGGCAGTCGCCAGTGATCGTGACATAGCCAAAGCGCAGCATACCAAAGCTCAGGCAGCGATAAGCATCCAGCCGGGGGGGGGGGGGAAGGAGCGCAGGCATCGCTGAACAATGGGCGAACGCCACAGGTCACAAAGGGCCATGCTCTTGCGGGTGGTCCAGGCACAGACAAAGCCCCTGGAGCTGCTGAGTGGGACCTCGGGCTGAGATGCAGCTGCCATGGTACAGCTGCTGGAGGGTCTGAGCCACAGCAGCCGTGGGGGCAGCATGGGATGCGGGGCTGGGGGGCTACACAGGCAGACAGGGGCTGCCAAGGCTGACAGATAACGGCAGTATGGGAACAATGGGGCCGCTGTGGAGAGAGGCGAAGGGAGTGGGAAGCACACAGCTGCCGGCATTCAGGGCCAGACAGCCCCATGCATACACACCTGGTAGATGGATAGGAATGTTAGCAAGAGCACAACAGGGAGACACAGCGGCCCGGGGGCCAAAGTCCCGGGCCCGGGGGGGGGAGGCAGGACAGGGTACCCCCAATGCGTCACCACAGCCGCTACCGGGGGAGCACAGTGGCACCCTGGTGTACCCCCTACCCCTCACCAACGGCACCGACACTGGCAGACCCCCCCCATGCAGGGGGATGAGCTCCCGGGCCACTAGCCCTTCTGACATAGGCTGTGCGGCTACCGGTGCGCATCCAATGGCCCGGGGTGGTGGTGCTGGAGGGGTTCATATATGCGGCACAGGTGCATGGTATGGGGCGGTAGTGAGCACACATTCCCCTACTGCTGCCTGCCCTTTAAATCTCCTTCTGTGTGCCGCTTGTTGTTGGTTGCCTAGCAGCGATGCTGCATGCTGTCACCGCGGCCCATGGTCATTTCCATTCAGAAGTTACTTTCCATTCACCCCTGCTGTGGTGACCATTCACCAACACTTCTGAACCTCCTCCCGCCCCGACCTCATGAAGCGTGGTTAGGTTCACACCGGGCCCCATTTGACTGTGGTGAACATCTGGATGCGGGCCAACAGACGTGCACAGCTCTTTCACCACCACCCACGTTTGACTGCAGTTGACTGTGGTGAATGGTGAAAACATAACTTCTGAAATCACCCACTGTTCTGGTTGTGTGTCAAGTGGGGGTACATCTGTTCCCTTGGTTTCCTGGGCCTTACCCTCCTATTCATGGCTGCCTTGTGATGAGGCTGAGAGTTCTTAAGGTGTAGAAGAGCTAGCCAGATCTATGGGCTGGCTCGCCGGACGTTCCACAGGTTTACTAGCCCACTCCTTGAGCTGGGAGCTGTGAAAATACTTTTTCCACGGCTTGCCTCTTTTACCTTCTGGGATTTCCACCTGGTAAACCTCTGGACTAACTCTGTTGATTATTCCGGCAGGACCTTCCCATTTGTGTGTTAGGGAATGCTTTGAGGCTGAAAACTTTTGATACATTACCGCCTGCCCTTCTTCCCAGACAATGGGCTTTCTGATCCACCCCAGCCTCTTATCGATATCTTGTTGGGCTACTCCTAGGCGTATGGCAGTCTGTCTATGGATTTTTGTTAATTCAGCCACCAACATTTGTATCCATTCCTCAGAGACTGTTTTGTTTTCCCAGGTGCTGGGTAACTCTATCCCCAGCCACCAGGATTCAGGCATCTGCATACGCCTCCCTGTCATCACCTGGAAGGGAGTGAACCATGTACTGCCCTTGAACCCCTCAAAGCCATCAAGATTATTGGGAGTTTCTCATTCCAGTTTTTGCCAGAGGAACTAATCTGTTTCTTTAAAGCTTCCTTACAAGTGTGGTTAGTTCTCTCGACTAGCCCATAAGAGGCGGGGTGTCCAGCTATGTGAAAGTGTTGGTTAATTCCCAGGGCTTTGCATAGTTCCTGCATCACATCTCTGACAAAATGGGGTCCCATGTCTGAATCTATGCACCAGGGGATACCCCATCTGGACAGGACAATGTTGAAGAGCATTTTGGCAGTTGTTGAGGCGGTATTGTTTTTACAAGGTAGGGCTTCCGCCCATTTACTGAATGCATCCACTATGACGAGACAGTATTTATTGCCTCTGGCTGTAGTGGGGAGGGGGCCTATGTAGTCTATTTGAATCCTGGCCCAAGGACCCTCAATCCTTTGGTGNGGGGCCTATGTAGTCTATTTGAATCCTGGCCCAAGGACCCTCAATCCTTTGGTGCTGAATTGGAGCTTTAAAAGTCTGGCGATCTGCGTTGACCATGGCACATGACAGACAATTATCACACCATTGGTCTACATCTGTTTTTATCTGGGGCCACCATCCTGTGTCTTTTACCCTATTCAAAGTATCCTGCTTACCTCTGTGCCTTTGCTCATGGACAAACTATATTAGCTCCCCCCGTACATTCTCCAGGACGATCCAATATTTATTGCCCCCTGGATCGATAGCCCACCATACCTCATTGTCCTTGGTGATGGTGTATCTCCCGGTGCTGTCTTTTCCCCATTGCGCCACACCCTCTATTTCCTTATCCCCGTCTGTAGAGTGCCTAGGTCTAGGGTGGTTACCCCTGATCCTAGCATGCTGGCTCTAGTGGTGACTGGGGCTATAGGTGTTTCAGGGGAGGGTAAGTCCTCTGCAAGGTCGGGGGGCTCACTCTTGGTGGCGGCTTCTTTTGCTAGCATGTCCTCTTGACTATTCCAAAAAGCCGCCTCAGTAGGCTTCCTAGAATGCCTAGCTACGTGTGCAACCCAAGTCCAGCCAGTTTTGTTTTTAACCAGCTCTGCTATTTTAGTCCATTTTTCCGCATGGGCTACTGGTCTCCCATTGGAAGCAGTCATGTTTCTCCCTAGCCAAATTGGGAGCCAAGCTGTGGCGGCTCGCACCATCCAGTCAGAATCCGTATAGATAGCCAGGGAGATGTCATGGGGCTCGAACTCAAGGACAGCCAATACAGCCTGGACTTCAGACACTTGGGCAGAGTGAGGGTGCGCAGATCCCCTCAACACCCATCCATCTAGCACACGAACCTCTGCCCAGTCTGTCTTTGGTCGCCCCTGGTCATAAAAGGATGACCCATCGGTGTACCACACCATTAACCCCTTTTCGGTTGCCTCCTCCTGATTTTTACACCACTGTACAGGCCATTCTATGTGCTGGGGCTTGGGGACGGGGTAGATGTGCTCTTCCCCTTCTACAAGTAAACCATAGGGAGCAGGGGTTTCTTTCTGTTCCTTACTGAACCCCACTCCCCTGCCTGCCAATGCGAGAGTCCATTGTGCTATTCTGGGGCTACTAACCTGCCCATCCTGAATCTTGCCAGAGATGATGTATTTCAGGGAATGGGGGGTGGGTTGAACTATTACCTTAGACCCCCCCCCCCCAATTATGTACTCCCAATGCCGTAAAGCCAAGACCAAGGACCATGCCTTTTCGCAGGGGAGAAACTTTTGTTCCACCTCATCAAGCAGCCTAGAGGCGTAGGCTACTACACACTGCCTCCCCATTTGCTGCTGATTGAGAGTGGCCCCTATGCAAGTCTCTGTTGCTGCCAATTGTATGAAGAAGGGAAGTTTGGGATCAGGGTGAGCCAGTGCTGGGGCTTGTGCCAAATCCTTTTTTAGAGTTGCCAATCCTTCTTGTTGATCAGGGCCCCAATCCCATGACCATCCCTTTTTCAGGAGCTTGTACAGAGGTCTTGCCTTGTCTGCGAAGAACTCTATAAAGTCCCTAGAAAAGTTCAGGGTGCCCAGTATGGCTCTGAGGGAATGCAGATCTGTGGGTGCATGTAATTTAGCAATCACTTCCACCCTCTGGGTGCCTGGGGACCTTCCCTCTTCTCCCAAACTGATCCCGATCCCCAAGTATTTCACCTCCTTTTGCACAAGCTGTGCTTTGTCTCTATTAACCTTGAACCCAGTCTCTTGAATTATGGAGAGTACCTCCCTAGTCACTTCTCCAGTCCAGTTCCTGTCTGGGGAATGCACCAGGATGTCATCTACGTATGACACACCCTCTTGATTCCAGCTTCAGTTTATCCCACATTTTTGACACCGCTGAGTGGCAAATGCTGGGGGATGAATGGAAACCTTGGGGAGTTCTGGTAAAACTGTTCTGTTGATTCCTGGATGTAAATGCAAACTTGTACCAATAGGCTGGATGGAGAGGGACTGCAAAGAAAGTGTTTGCCAAATCAATAACAGAGTACCAGTGGGACCCTGGGGATATCGCTGCTACTATCTCGTTGTACTTAGCTACCACTGGAGCAAAAGGAGGAGTTACTGTATTTAAAGCCCAATAGTCTACAGTCATCCTGTAAGTCGCCCCATCTGCTTTAATAACTGGCCTGGTGGGGGAGTTACAGACAGACTGCATCTTTACAATGACTCCCTGTCCCAGCAGGCTATCTATCGTGGATTGAATTCCCTCTTCAGCCTCTGCTGGATACTTGTATTGCTTTTGCGGAGGGGGGGAATCTTTCCCCCTCAATGAGCACCTCCTCCTCTACCTTCCCACACTCTGCCTTGTCCTTAATCCATACTTCAGTAAATTCCTGGGTCCATGGTCATTGGTCAAGGGAAGAACGGGAAGAGGTGCCTTAAGGGCTGCGCAGCGGTGTATGGCGGAAACCTCGGAAGGATCCCCTGGGGCTTGTCACAGTACTCCGTTAGCTAGGTCTACTGTTAGCTGGTACACCTTCAGAAATGGAGCCCCAATTATACCTTTTTCTTTTCCTTTATGGACACAAATTGTTCCCTTCAGTTTGCCTAATTCAAAGGGAACCATTTTCCATACCTGGGCTTCCTGAGTTTCCCCACCATAACCGCTGATCACCATGATTTTACCAGAGGGTTCCCCTGCGTTGACCTAGTCTGGGTCCAAGATGTTGGCAGATGCCCCTGTGTCTACCAAGAGCTGGGCCAGAGTTCCCAGATTCCCAATGCTGCCTTTTACATTGGGTTTCCCTCATCTATCGGGGTGTCATTTTGCAACTACCTCAGGGGGACCCTTGGGAATCGGGCAGCCCTAGCAAATAGTATGAACCTCTCGCAACACTTGCTCCTGTTCTGGGGTCCTATTTCTATTGTCTGGGTCCTCAGACCCCATGGCCACTACTGGCTGGGAGGGAGCTTGACTAAACCCCTGCCCTCACCATTTCCTTAACTGCAGACTTACTAAGACCTGCAGGGGCTGGAGATGGAACTGCCCTATATTTTATTTATTAATTTATTTCTATAATTTGTAATTCCTTTCTGTAATCAGCTCGGGGTGGCTTCCAACAATATAAATCAATAAAAACAGTATAAAACAATTTAAAAACAATCAACAATACAAATATTTAAACAGGGCCCTGGAAATTAAAACAATAAAACAGGATAGGGGCGAAAACACCCACAACCGTAACCCACTCCCCCACCCCCAAAGGCCTGGGCGAACAGCCAGGTTTTGCAACACCGCCGGAATGACAATAGGCTTGGAGTCAGGCGAGCTTCCTCTGGAAGGGAGTTCCAAATGCGCGGCCTGGCCACCGAGAATTCCCTCTCCATTGTGGCCCCCTGCTTTACGCGGGGAACCTCCAAGAAGGCACCCCTGGCCGACCGCAGGAGCTGCTCTGGGGCATATGATTTTACCCCTCATATCTACCCCATATGATTTTAACTCTCCCCATACATATGCCCGGAAGGCATTCCCGGGCTCCCGTTTGGGGTTGGTTCGGGGGGGGGGGAATTTCTACCATAATTTCCCTGGGTCCATTTCTGTGGGTAGGGGTTGGGTGGAAGGCTCACAGTGGGACCAGGGGGGGGGGGATGAGGAGTGGAGGCCATTATTTGTGAGAGTGACCACCTGGACCAACTCGAGTGGCTGTTTGTGAGTGTTCCACTTAGTTCCCCCCCTCCTTTCCTCATCAGATTTGCTACTTGCCTCATGCCTAGCAATAGCTCATCCCAGGTTATCTGGAATAAGTCTATTCTTCCGATTGCCAATTGGATTGGCATGCCAACTATGGCATATACCACCTCGACAAATTCCCAGTTGTCATATTGCATGAACTACCTCCCGTCTCTCTGGACCGGAGTTACCACCTCTGCTAAAGCCCCCAACAGTTTCTTTTGGACTAAGTATGTCTTGGGTTGTTCTCCTGGAACCTGAGTCTCCAGAAGAAAAAGTCTTTGCGGGCTCTGGCCTAGGAGCAGGACCTGAAGTACTGCCTTCATCCACTCGCCACATGTGGCTTTGCTGGGTTCGGTCATACTCAGCCCTGCCTCCAGGACAGGCATATCTGCGGGGGACATGACAGCCTGGGACAACTGAGTTATATCCAGCCTATCCGCTGTGGGGTATATCTGCCATGCTCTAACCATCCAGAAGATCATGGTCTCTGAGTTCAATGGACCCAGCTGCTCAGCAACTGCTTTCGCCTGCAAAGGGGTCCATCAAATCATTTCCCTGACCTCCTCATGGGTAGTCCTTCCTCCTGTCCCCGTACGATCCACATCCTGGCTTACCATTGGGGCCACGGGCTCTGAGGCTGGCCATGCGGGATTATATGGGGCTTCATCTCTGTTGCCCATTTCTCTAAGTGGGAGGGAGGGCGAGTAGGGTGGGGTTTTAATTCCCCCACCTAATTTTGGTTTTAGTCTGCCCTGTATTAATTATTTTTATAATATTTATGGTTGTTTTAAATTGTTTTTATGGTATTTTATAAAAATTGTTGGAAGGCGACCCGAGCTGCGTGGCAGGAGGGGCGGGGTAAATTTTTTATAAATAAATAAAATAAATAAATAAATAAGTTAGCTATCCCTGGTTCCTGGCGCAGCATCTCGTCTACTTCCCATGAGTTGCTTACTTCCCCAGAGCCCAGACAAATGCCTCCCCCTTGTACAACCTCCACATTCCAATAGTATGCCCCCCAGGTGGCTGACACAGTCCCACCCCAACATAGTTTTATCAGTCAGGGGACCCCCTACCCAGATCCCCAGACATAAGGCTGTCCAGGCAATCCCCATACTAATAGTTTCCAATGACCCCCCCACCCAACTTTATGGGTGAGACACCCCAATACTCCCAGGACTGGCTATGTGCCTCCTGAGACCACCATGCATCCAAAATCTTCACAAAACCTTAAGGTTCCCACACTCACGCTAGTGGGACCACAAGTTTAAAGTTCAAAACCGCTCCACACTGCCACCGTAAGTTCGAGATTTCCCAATTCAAATCCACTCCACACTTGTCACTTTACAAGTTAGAGCTTTCATAGATTGCCTCACACTTGCCACTGCAAGTTCAGGACTTTTCAAAACCACTCCACACTTGTCACTATAAGTTCAAGCGTTCAAAGTTAACTGGACTATGTCTACTTCAACAATCCCTGGATTACACTTCAAATCCCTGAACTGCCTCTTACAGTCCTGAGATTCACGACCCACAACCCCAGACAATTCCTCCCCAACAATCCAGAGCCCAAATCCTTAAATCCAGAGGTCCAGAGAGGAGAAAGGAGATAGAAAATGACACACAAAAGAGATAGAAATATGGGGGTTTCGGCTGGCTGCAGCTACGTATACCTCCGTGGACAATCCTGCATGGATTACCACATGCCTGTCTGCATTCTCCACCAATCTGTTAACAGGAGACCCCCTCCCACTCGTGACTATTGGGGGCTGGGTACCCCAATATCCACCATTCCTTAAACTTTGTAGGGAATTAGCTTAAAAGACTTAATCTGGGGTCTCCACGTGTTCAAAAGGATCAAGCTGAGGACAGTACGTGCTACAGGCAATTTATGTACCCTCCCCAAATAGAAAGAGAGAGAGAGAGAGACAGGTGTCCAATAACAAGTTTATTGCTATAAAAAAAACAGAGAAACAGCCTTGGTCTGGCTGGTGGGATTTAAAAGTGGAAAATACAAGCAGCTTGCGGGGAGTATGGTAGGAGAAGGGGGGACTGGTGTCAGCTCAGCGATGGGGAGCAAGAGAATGCAAACAAGGGAGAGAGAGAGAGGGAGAGAGGGGGAGAGAGAGAGAGAGAGGGAAAGGGGGCGGAGAGAGAGAGAGAGAGAGACCAGGCTTCCCCAGTTGGCTGGGAAAGTCTGGACCTGTGGTTACCTTTCCTTGCCTGTTGAGATGGGACAGGCGGCCCACGGATCCAGCAGAGTTCGGGGGATGGAGGAAAAAAGAAGGGGCAGACCAGAGTCTGGGAGATCTCTCAACTCAAACACGCACAGAGTGACCTGCACGTATCTGGGTCCTAAGATTTCTCAAAGGTTGATGGGAAAACCAGGGGCAGTTATTG
Source organism: Sphenodon punctatus (assembly GCA_003113815.1). Classification (NCBI taxonomy): domain Eukaryota; kingdom Metazoa; phylum Chordata; class Lepidosauria; order Sphenodontia; family Sphenodontidae; genus Sphenodon; species Sphenodon punctatus. The sequence goes on along the minus strand of QEPC01011255.1, from coordinate 2,795,400 downwards.
GATACTAGACAAAGGGTTTTGGGAGGTTATGAAGGGTCATTTGAGGTGTACAATGGGTTAACGAGGGGAGGTTACTTCCATGACAAAAAGGGCTATACTAGATGTACCAGATACCTTTTACACAGGAGGTAAGGGTAAACAAAAAGTGAACGAAGGGAAGGAAGGGCTTAATGACAGGCTTCAGGATACAATGAGTGTGTGTCTGGTTTCTCTTGGGGAATACGGAGATAGGGTGTTGCTGCACTTGTTAGGATTTAAAATCTAGTACTTTCCCTCCCAAGCACGATTCCCAAATCGGGATCTTAGTCACCCCCACACCACAAATTAGACGTTTTTAATTGGGTACAACACTATTTTATTATCCTGCTCACACAATCAGGTACAGCATGAACCCAATGCAACAGTTCTTAGATAGATCCTAGCCTGGCCTGCCTAGCATATAAAATATGTTTCTTACGTGTCCTGCAGATCACAGTGGCGAGCGTTGGTTTGGAGAGGTTGATACAGGTGGGGGCCCGGGGGTCCGTACCCGGGAAAGGTGCCCCTTGTTGTGTTGCAGAACTCCCTATGGAGGAGCTCCAGAAAGGGTCATCAGCCCACGGACACCAAGTTAGATGCCAAGCGCTGAGACAAGGACCTGGAGTATTGCTTGGCTTTTTATACTGTTCTGGGTGGGGACATGTTGTCAAAATACTGAGTGCAGGGTTCGACTGACCTTTCAGGCAGGAGGTGTATCAGCATATTTGGGAACAAAGCCTTTTGTAATCTTTTGATGGTTTGGGGCTTACCCAGTTGATATGCTTATTTATTTTCCCCCAATCTATTTCCAGAGCATTCAGACCCCAACCCTCCAGTCCGGGCCAAACCTTCTGTAATTTAGATTGGGGTATTACTCATGCCCCTCCTGGCATCTCCAAGGCTACTTTTCTCGTTGACACCCAGTCACTCTGCATCAAAGTACTAAAAAGGCCCCTTTGTCTGGTTAGGTGTTGCCGCCTATCTCCTGTTTTGCAGTACTTATAGCTTTGTTTATAGCAACATTCCTTTCTCCTCTCCTTTGTGCATGGCTCTCAACTTCGTATCACTGTGACCTGAGGATTTTGGTTTGAGGTTTAGCTGGCTAGTAGGTTCTTTAGCTTGTACCCATCATGCTCTATAATATGAACCAGTGTTTTTCCCACTTGGGCTAACATATATTCAATACTATTTATATTTAATCTACTAATGCTACAAACAGGTGTTATATAGTTACTAAAGTCATCTAAACGCAGGTTTACAATCATGTGATATGGGGAGAATACAATCAAAATGCAGCACAAGTCAGTGTACACAGTTACTAAGATAAAAACAGGTTTACATGGCCAGGTGAGATTACAATAAAAATGCAACAGTCCCTGCCGTGTCACCATTCTGCTATATGGTGGCATAATTTTGCTTCTGGAGTGCTTGAGGCTTTTGAATTTTAAGGATCATTGACTTGTCTGGCTGTGAGGGAGCTCAACTCTCAGGCAGAGAGCCTATGTCCTTCGTGCCAATGGAGCATAAATGGCCCTACTTTGTAAGGTCAGTATTTCTCTCCTTGCCCAACATGCAATCCAAATGACAACAATTATTAAAATACATTGAATAGCTAAAATAACAACAATGGGGTGTATTATAATATTGAATATTCCTGTAGCAGTGGGAGACCATCCAAATAGGCTTTCCCAAAAGGAATGTTTGGTTGTGTATTCTACCTCTGTTAAAACATGTGTAATTTTATTCCCCTCTGATTTAAGGAGTAGAGCAGCATGACCCAGTGTGTTGACTAAATGGTTTACTTTTTGTTTAAACATCAGGGTGTCATGTAAAGCTTTGTGAATTGGGGTGGCTGAGTATGCGAATGACATATTCCAAAACTGGAAGCTATCTTTATCCCACAGTCGCTTCCACTCATTAGCATGCAGTGTCCAGGTGTAATTGTCAGTAGCTATTTTAGTGACGTTGCACATTACCAAGAATCCAGTAGATGGCATGACATGTTTGTACAGTTGGTTGAAGGTGACAGTGGAATTTGGGGTGGACACTATGTAGAAACATTTGTGCCCTAATGTGTATACCTGAGGCGCCACCACTCGTAGAACATCCACAGTGCACTCATAATTATCAGTATTGTAGATGCACCTCCTATATTCCCTTAATGGCAGAGGGCAATAGTACATGGTGGTTTTCCATATATTACATTGGTTTTCCAAATCGTAAATTAAAACCTGGTCACCTCTTTTCTTTTGCCACAGTCCTGGCAACTCAAATTTTAACCACTGGCCATGGGAGGTCCAGGGGTATGCTTGCACTGCGCATGCTTCTGAGTGGGTGCCTTTAGGTGTAGCTGTCTGGATGGTTAAGATTAGTCCTGCAGGGGTATCACTAATTTGGTGACCCAAGACCTTTGTCCAATTTGCATCTGTGTTTTCCCTGATCACTGGTATGGACCATAAGTGATGATGCAAACGTCCTGCTTCCAATCCCCCAATAATATTGTCTAATAAGCTTAATGCCCATTCTTGCCATTGAGTACACAGTATTGCGGTCTTGGTTGCATTAGCTAACGATTTTAAAGTTAGTTCGGTAGCAACTATTTGCTGTTTCATTACTTGATACCAGTTCATTCTCCCAGTGGAGTGTAACATTTACAACCTCCTCCCCCCACATGTTATACTCCACTGTAGGTACACAAGTATCAACAGTTTGACCATTCAATGGACCCGAGGAACAAGGGTCTACAGGGACTACATAGGGAATAATAGAACGAGGTATAACAGGGAAAACATTATCAGCATAGCATATATGTGGTTGGGTATTCAATGTTATAGACAAAGCACACGGTGATACAACCTGATTACAGGAGTGGAGACCCGTTCTCCATGTGCAGGCAGTACGGATGTCAGAGTTCCATAGGTGTAAGTCTAAGCCGTGTTGGGGTGTGGAAGTGATGGTTCCCATACGAGTGGTAAAAGAGCATCGGTGAGAGTTCAAGGAAATGTGGATGCGTCCATTCCGGGGAATCCAAGTAAAAGTTCCTCCAGTACAAAATATAAGATGTAAATCCTTGCTGCATGGGTCGTCAGAAAGAGCTAAATGCACAGGGCATAATGCAGTGAGAGAATTCTGGGGACGTGAAATGGCAGAGCTGTTGATAAGGCTGTTGCTTGGCTCATCAGCTGATCCTCTAGGGACAGGGGACCGGAGTATCATATCCTGGGCAGTGTGTGTAGTGGAGGCAATTATTGGCGGTGCTTGCTGGCTACCAGAGGAAGGAGGAGCAATCATTGCAGAAGGGGGAGCAACCAGGACCTGGGTCACTGAAGCAAGGACTATCACAATGGTCCACATGTTACAGGCACCTGTGAAAGAGAAAAGCACAATGATGTCCCCCCCCCCAAACCAAAGAAAGCATCGGAGGAGTTATTTACCTTCCAGTTTCGAAAAATATGGAAGGAAGTCTGAGGCAGGGTGATGATAGGCGGTAAGTTCCCGACGGGGCTCCCTTGCCCCTCCAGGTGGGTTTGTCGTGTTATAGCATCTTGTAGAGCCCCCCAGAGAAGCCAGATAGCAGCAGAGACCTTATGCTCTTTTTTAGGGGAGTATAAAGAAACATACTTATCCCAAACCTCAGATATCTGTTCTTCACTAATGGGGTTTGTAAAAAGCTGATTAGTCCAAGGGCAAGCTCCTAGGCTGTGTATGAATTCAACTAATTTTGGGAGGTTTTTTATTTTATCCCAGTTCTCCAAGGGGACCCCACCTGTACTCTTCCTCCCGAACCAAGGCATTGCCTATGCTAGTACTGTATCCAAGAACTGGAATGTTTTACAAAAAAGTGTGAGGGAGACTTAGGAGAGTACCCTGGTCTTTTCCTTTGTTGACAGTACCAGTATCACCGAGGTGTGTGCAGCACTGTTGGCCAGACAATGCAGCTCACAGTCCGGGGGTAAAAAAAAAACAACACAGAGTGTCTGCTTTGATTTTTCACGTGTACCTGTACACAGACCCCACAGACCTCTCTTTTTATGGTAGCCGTATACCGAGAGCTGTGTGCCTCGTGTCTATAAGGATCCTTCCGTGAAAAATGAAACGCAGACTGTGTACTTGGAATGCCACTCACAAGTACTGGAGCATGTCTCTCACAACTTGCATCGCTGTGTGCCTACGTGGCATCGAGTTCCACTGCTCTCAATTTTCAATTTCAACAATACTCTTGAAAGCTAACTAGCAGTTTTTAATGGGGACCAGCAAAAATGTACTTATCCCAATGGGTACTGTCAATTGTAGGAATCACAGAGCACTTCCAGCCTGCAATTCTCCACCAATTGTTAGGATTTAAAATCCAGTAATTTCCCTCCCAAGCACAATTCCCCAATCGGGATCTTAGTCAGCCCCACACCACAAATTAGACGTTTTTAATTGGGTACAACACTATTTTATTATCCTGCTCACACAATCAGGTACAGCATGAACCCAATGCAACAGTTCTTAGATAGATCCTAGCCTGGCCTGCCTAGCATATAAAATATGTTTCTTACGTGTCCTGCAGATCACAGTGGCGAGCGTTGGTTTGGAGAGGTTGATACAGGTGGGGGCCCGGGGGTCCGTACCCGGGAAAGGTGCCCCTTGTTGTGTTGCAGAACTCCCTATGGAGGAGCTCCAGAAAGGGTCATCAGCCCACGGACACCAAGTTAGATGCCAAGCGCTGAGACAAGGACCTGGAGTATTGCTTGGCTTTTTATACTGTTCTGGGTGGGGACATGTTGTCAAAATACTGAGTGCAGGGTTCGACTGACCTTTCAGGCAGGAGGTGTATCAGCATATTTGGGAACAAAGCCTTTTGTAATCTTTTGATGGTTTGGGGCTTACCCAGTTGATATGCTTATTTATTTTCCCCCAATCTATTTCCAGAGCATTCAGACCCCAACCCTCCAGTCCGGGCCAAACCTTCTGTAATTTAGATTGGGGTATTACTCATGCCCCTCCTGGCATCTCCAAGGCTACTTTTCTCGTTGACACCCAGTCACTCTGCATCAAAGTACTAAAAAGGCCCCTTTGTCTGGTTAGGTGTTGCCGCCTATCTCCTGTTTTGCAGTACTTATAGCTTTGTTTATAGCAACATTCCTTTCTCCTCTCCTTTGTGCATGGCTCTCAACTTCATATCACTGTGACCTGAGGATTTTGGTTTGAGGTTTAGCTGGCTAGTAGGTTCTTTAGCTTGTACCCATCATGCTCTATAATATGAACCAGTGTTTTTCCCACTTGGGCTAACATATATTCAATACTATTTATATTTAATCTACTAATGCTACAAACAGGTGTTATATAGTTACTAAAGTCATCTAAACGCAGGTTTACAATCATGTGATATGGGGAGAATACAATCAAAATGCAGCACAAGTCAGTGTACACAGTTACTAAGATAAAAACAGGTTTACATGGCCAGGTGAGATTACAATAAAAATGCAACACTCTGAGTCATGGCTACCAGTCCTTTGTTACAACAGGGTGAGTCTCTCTCCTTAATGACTCCATTCTTTATTCAGAGAGCTCTCCCTTCTAGTCTTTTTCTCAACCTTAGGCTGGTATTTTTCCATGAGCGGTGCCTTTTTTCTAGGAGCTAGGGTGGTTGGGCCTGATCCTTATTTTTCATGCCCCTTCCTCTTGCATCCAGTGTGGAGCTTTTCCCCATGTCTCCTTGCCCTTGGTTACCCCTGTGGGCTTTTCTGACCCCCGGGTCCAAGTCAGTTGACTATCACAAAAAGAGAGGGGTTACATCCATTCTGGGGGGGGAACAGGGGTCCTGGCTAACAGAAGGACAAAGAATGTTGCTTTGGGAGTTGGAAGGCATGGATAAAAGGAGTGCTTAGCTCCCTCTCCTCCTCCTGCCCAGTTGTGCCCCTACCTTCTCCACATTTATAGCAAGGATCGACACACCTGAATACTACTTTTTGAGAAAACAAATACCTATTATTCAGTTTTGAATTTCAGGTACTTTTCTCTGATCCAGAGCCCAGTAACTCCTGATCTGTTTTCAGTAACTAAAAGATGGCTTCTCCTCCTCTATATTCCAACACAATTCCTAAAGTCAGCTAGGGTGCCTCTTGCAAGCTCCATCATTCCACCCTGTGAGCATGACAAGGCACGCAGAGAAGCATTCTCAGTGGATGCTTCACAGCTCTGGAATTCCATTCCCCTAAAGGTTCAACATAGTTTGAGCCTGAGCATCTTCCGCAGGCAATGAATGTCTCATTCATTAAGAAATCCCAATAAATAAATAAAATAAATATTGTATTCATTAATTCTCATTCCACTCTCTTCCCTTTCCCTCTTTATACACCCCTCATCAAAAGTAAGCAATCCCATTTTTTTCAATCTGCCTTCTAACAGTTTGTCCATGTCCTTAAGGTCTTCATGAGGCAATATAAGAGCAATGTGAACTTACAGCAACTGAGGATCTGGATTTAGATATATTTAAATCAAAACAATGTAAGACGTGAAATGAAATGGGCCACATCTTTAAATGATGTCAAATGGCATCACCAAAATGGGTGTAAACAGACAGACGTGAAGGTTGCCTGCTCCCGAAGCTGATCTGGGGGTGCACCCTCACATCCACCTACTTCCAGCCCCACCTAGATTGGCTTTAGGTGGGTCATCTTTAGATGGGGCTTTCCCCAGCTCGTGGTCCACCCACACCATGCCCTCTGCACCTTAGAGTTTATATTTATTTATTTATTTATTTATTATACAATTTTATACCCCACCCCTTCTGCAAAGCAGCTCGGGGCAGCTTGCAATTTAAAACAAAAATATAAAACATATAAAATACAAATATAAAACCACTTTAGTGGGATACCATAAAAATATAAACATAAAACAAAAAACCATCCACCCTAGCCCTCAACAACCCCCCGTCCCATCCCTCCCACCCTCACCCATCCCCTCCACCAAGTGCCTGGTGAAACAGCCAGGTTTTATAAGCCCAATGAAAAGTCAGCAAGTCTGGAGCTAGGCTAGCCTCCTCCAGGAGGGAGTTCCACAGCTGAGGTGCGACCACCGAGAATGCCCTCTCCATAGTGGTCCGCTGATTTACTTGGGGGATCTCCAAGAAGGCGCCCCCAGTGGACCACAGGGTCCGATCGAGGACCCGGGGAGGGAGTTGGTCTCGCAGATAGGTTGGGCCGAGGCCATCTAGGACTTCAAAGGTGAGAACCAACACCTTGAATCGGGCCTGGAAGAAAATAGGAAGCCAGCGCAGAGAACGAAGCACTGGTGTAATGTGCTCCCAGTGACCTGACCCCGTAAGGAGCTGGGCCACCACATTCTGCACCAGTTTCAGCCTCCGTACCGTCAGCAGGGGTAGCACCACATAGAGCGTGTTTCAGTAGTCCATTCTCAAGGTAAGAAAAGCATGAATGATGGTGGGCAGGTCGGAGTCCAAGACATAAGGCCGATGCCACTGAACCAGATGTAACTAGTGGAAAGACCCCTTCTCCATCATCTCCATTTGGATATCCAAGCAGAACCAGGAATCAAGGAGCACCCCTAGACTCCGCACCTGGGAGACCAGTGGAGGACAAACTCCATCAATGATGGGGGAAGTCACACCCACCGCTCCCCCCACCAACAATACCTCCGTCTTGTCAGGATTCAGCTTCAGTCGGCTCTGCCTCATGCAGTCCCCCACAGCCATCAAACATTGGCATTGCAGGCAATCACCTGATGCTCTAGGCTAGTGCCTGCAATTCAATTGTGTTATCTGAGCAAATGGATGGCCAGGAGTGGAGCTACACTTCACAGATGGACAGCAGCTCTGCTCCAGGTGGGTGCCCCGGGTTTGGTTGGTTTGCTCCGCCGGTGGCGCTACGGGACATTCCAGAGTGCTGCTGGCAGGATCCCCCAAAGCAGGCTATATGTCTGGCAGTCCCACCTTTAGATGGAACAACCAGCCCAGGGGTGAAGCAGGCTGGCATGGACAGCAGCAGAGCTGCTGGTCATTTAAAGGCACCCACTGTCTTCCCTGAGGCAGCACACATTTTCCTTTTCTTCGCTCCTTATTCTGTTGGTACAGTTGTGCAGCTTACCAGTTCTGTGACTTTAGTCAAATGAGGGACACTTGCACATGTTACCTGGGAGGGGTAGGAAACTTCTGAGGGAAATCACTATTGTCAAAGGAATTAGTGCACATAGGAATGTGCTATTCTGTTTTTCTCCTGTCACACATGACCCAGTCCCCAGATGTAGCTCTTACAATCACGGGTGTTTTCACAAGAGAAAAGTGGGATAGCACATTCCTATGTGTGCTAATTCCCACAACAATAGAGCCATGATTGTGTTCAAGGAAGTTCTCTCCCTAGATAAATTGTATAAGCAAGTCACCCCTTTATGTCTCCTGTTTAAACTGTCAGCTGCCACCCTCAAAGTCCGATGTGTCTAGACAGAAAAGAGGGAGTAAATTAAAGCAGCTTGCACACAGTCCAGACAGCCCCAGAATTGATAAAACATGATGCTATGTGTGCTCTGGAGTCTGGACCTTTATTTTCAGAAAACAAAAACAATTAAAGAGGACACTCTTCATTTTCCTTCCCATCTCATTCAGATGGGAGAAGGTGACAATGGGTGTAAACAGACAGATGGTGACTCCAGGATGGCAGGGCCAGCCTGCTTCACCCCCGGGCTGGCTGGTTCATCTGAAGGCGATCCACCAGATATTGAAGCAGAGCAGGCTTTGCCTGCTCTGGGGCAGCCCCACTTGCAGTACTCCAGAACATCCTGGAGCACTGCCAGTGGAGCAGGCTGGCCAAACCCAGGGCACTGACCAGGAGTGGAGCTACTGTCCATCTGCTCAGTGGAACCATGCTGCAGGTCCCCTTCTGGTCAGCTGTTGCCCCGGGAATACCATAGAGTTGTGGGCACCAGCCTAGAATGTTGGGCAATCACTCACAAGTCGGGGAGGGGGGAGAGGGATGACGCTTGTAGACTGCAGCCAGAGGAACCTGCTGGGTTCATCTAACATGGACCCAGATGTGGCTGGAAGTAGTTGGATGCAGGGGTGCATCCCGAGAGCAGCTTGGGGGGGGAGGGATGGGGGGCAGGGGAGGGCTATCTCTGCTTCCTTCTCAAAGCAAACACCCAATGTATAGAGTGAGAGAGCAGAGAACAAAGCCTATATTTCTCTTTTAATGGTTAGTCTGAGCAGTGAAACCACAGTTCATAGGTTGATAGCTCATAGAATTTAATGTTATACTTAATTAGTTTTCTGGTTTTTATGGACACATTTACTATGTATTTCATTCTGAGTGATAACATAGTTGTGGTCAGGTTCAAAAGTTGATGGTTTCCATTTCACACACAGCTGGTGGGTAGTCAAAGAGCATCATAAATCACTATGACATAAATATCTGTGAAATGTGACTACATCCATGTTTTCTTTCTCTTTCTTTCTATATTACTCTCTAAAATATTTATGCCATATCCCCTTCCCCATCACATCATCCAAAGGAGTGATTTCAATGGGAATAGGTGCATGGAAGTGTTGACATTACTGGAGTCTAAATTTATTTCCTTTTCTCTTTTGCTCAGACCATATCATTTCCCTCTTTGTGCCATTAGCTTCTGGTGCGACAGACTCCTCCATTAAACCCTTCAGTTAAATCAAGCTGCAGTCAAATCAGAAATGAGGCTGAGGTGGGTCTGATGTTTGCGTTAGGCCACTTTCCCACCAGTTTTGTGAGCCTGGGGCTATTCAAGGTTGTGCATATCCTCAATCATAGATCAGAGCAGCTTTACTTTATATTCAGCAGCTTAGAGCAGATACAGCTGCTTTCAGAAGCCATCACAGCAGCCCAGTATTTAAGGAGCACAAGGGAAAATCAGTCATATTCTTTCTCAGGGCACTGCCTTTTCTACTCCATCCAGAGAAGTACTGGCACTACACTAATTATGGAGTGGGTACATCTGTTGCTTTCACAGGCTCACAGGAATTACACCAACAAGAATCAGGGTCATTTTAGCCTTCCAGCCTCTGATCTCATCTCCAAGCTTCCAGCCTCCCAGCTCCACACATTTCCTCCTGCTGTGTCTATCTCCAAGTCAGACACTATTCATGGGAACTGGAGAAGAAGATGAGCGAGGGCTCTAAGTGGAGACTTTTGAATGAGTACTCGTAGCTTGCACAAGTCTGTGAAAGGTCCTGAGTGCAAAGAGTGTAGTGGAGAATGACTACATGACTGGAAGGACAACACAGCTCTATGTCTTGCTGGTGACATCTTCCTGCTTTCTAGATTGCTTTATCATTTCTTGCCATGGATTTCCTATCTCCTCACAATGATGCATGATGACTGAAAAACCACCAGCCAATAAACATTAATGAATAAATCTTAGATCTTCGAGGAAACATTATTTTATTTAGGCCGTTTTCATATGAGCACCGCGTGCTCACACCGCGCCTGGTAAAAGTGCTAGGGGCGTGGTTTACACGAGACAATACGCACCTTACCTTGGTATTTAATTCGCAGCCGTAAAGGATTGTGTGAGCAGAAATAAGGCATGTATTGTCTCGTGTAAACAACGCCCCCGGCACTTTTATCAGGCGTGTGATTTTTTGTCAAAAGTGCACGCCGCTCATATAAAAATGGCCTTAGACAGAATCTAAAGGAATTCCACAAATCATCCTCTTACTGGGATCTGTATGGTGTGGCAGCCCCAAGACATCTGCCAGTTGGAGGATTTGGACAGCAGATGGGTTAATTTGCCATAAATAAACCCTTCTCTAGTATTTGACTGAGTATTAGCATCTATTAGCTGCTGCTTGCTCCAGCTGCTGCTGCACCATTTCCTTCCTTTGAACATAATAGCCTCTATTTATTTAAAAACGCTTTAGTCCAGGAAGGTGCGATCAGCTCCTCTCCAGCATCTGATGCTTCCTGCTCCCACATTTCATGCTCTAGTTTGTTTTCTAAATTCAGCTCTGCCAGGAGGAGCCACTTCCTGCTTGCAATGGAGGAGGCCTGATGATAATTGTCTTTTTCAAAGCCATTCAAGGTAGGTAATCAGAATAATGATGTTGGCAGCTGTGACTTCTAATGAAGTTTGAAACTGTCACACTCAAGGTAATCATTGTCTTAAAAAAAAAACCTTCTTAATTACCATAATCAGTGCATAATGGGCCCAATATTCTTTACCAGTTCGAGGTATATGAATATGAATTCATTTTTCCAGGTTGTCAAGTCAAGGTATTATTACCTGCAATTTATACAATTAATGTTCTTGCTTCTCTCAAGTCACTGCATGGAATGCCATTGTTAAAAGCACAAAAGTACAAGGCATTGTGGAAATGCAGAAGGTATTAAATTACATAGGCATAAAGGAATATCACTAGAAGGCCTCTATATATTTCAGATATGTATACTTTCTAAGTTGTGTTTTGTAATGTGTTCTGACATAATGAAAAGGTCAGAAAACACAGAGTTAATCTCTTAATGGAAGACCTGCTTGCCTTAGGGCTCATACACACGTGCAGCAATTATCTGGATTTAAAAAAAATTGTTTTTCTCTAGTTCGTTTAACAATGCCAGTTGCATTCACATGCATGCCATACTGTTATTTCCTTCCACGAAATAACACATTCAGACCTTCTTAGAGTGCATGCTTACTAGGGGTGGGAAGTTCGGTACATCCGGTATCCGATACTGCCAGTATTTTGCTGTACCGGAAGTAACGGATTACTCTGGTATTTGGGGGTACCGGTTCCCCGTGCTGGATTTTTTTACATTGCGGCCATTGAAATGAATGGCCACAATGGAAAAAAAGAAACAAAACCCCCCCAACCACTTTCCCTCCCCATTCCAGGCTGCGCGGGTGGAAGGGGGGGCACCCCCCACCCACCCTGCCCAGCCTGGATTTTTAAAAAACCATTTTTTTCCCCGAAGTCCCTGCTAGTGCGGGCTCTGGGCCACCACCGGTGACCCAGAGCCCGCACCAGCTGGTAGGTACTGTGGTACTAGGGTGATCCCTGGGGTGGGGGGTGGTTTAACACCTCCCCACCCACCCTGCACCCCAGGGATCACCCTACCTCCCCACCCAGGGATCACCTACCTTTGGCGCTCCGGAAGGCGGTGGCGGTGGAGGCGGCGGCGGCAACACGGCGGTCCACTGGCTTCAGCGCTGGCTGGTGACTTGAGCACTTACTAGGCCTTCTGTGGAACTTCTTTCCCCAGACGGCCTAGTAAGCGCTGAAGCCTGAAGCTTCCGGACCGCCCTTCTGCCACTGCCACCGCCGCCACCCAGAGCGCCAAAGGTAGGCAATCCCTGGGTGGGGAGGTAGGGTGATCCCTGGGGTGGGGTGTGTGTTAAACCACTCCCCACCCCAGGGATCATCCTAGTACTTGCTGGTGTGGGCTCCGGGTTGCTGATGGTGGCCCGGAGCCTGAACTAGTAGGGACTTAGGGTAAAAAAAAAAAAAATTAAATCCAGGCTGGGCAGGGTGGGTGGGGGGTGCCCCCCCTTCCACCCGCACAGCCTGTGAGGGGGATGTATTGGTTTTTTCCCCCATTGATTTCAATGGGGACAGTTCCCCATTGAAATCAATGGAATAAATCCAGTACCAGTAAACCGGTTTTAATCCAGTAAACCAGTTTCTTGTAAACTGGTAGCAGGTAAAACTAGTAACCGTTTTTTTGCCAGATGTCCCACCCCTAATGCTTACCCACCTGTTCAGTGTGGTTCAATTACAGGAAATTGCAGCAGGCTGCAGCCAGCTTCTCCCCCAATAACTTCTACCTCCCCTCCCTGGCTCTGGACCCCATTCCTTTCTTGCCTCTGCCTCCTAGTAGTGCTCAGCAGCAGCAGCAGCAGCAGCAGTGGGAACACCCGATTGATCGGGAGATAACGCTGTTTGTTTACAAACAAGTCCTTCCCATGTGAGGAGGAGTTATCTCTCAGTCTGATCGATTGGTGTGCCCGCTGTGCTGTTGCTGCTGCTGCTGCATCCTGTAGGGGCAGGAGTAAAACAGCGCACTTGAAAGCAAAGTTGCCTTCACATGCAGGAAATATTTTGCACCAGTTAATACCGAATACAATGTCACTTTCACACTGCTGTAAAAAGAGTGGATTTATTTCAATTGGACAGCATAAAGCTAGTTTTAACTAGCTTTGAACTGCGGATTACTTAGGTGCGATATTGATGACAATATTTTGAATTTGGGACTTCAGACATGCAAGATACATTCAAATTTTGTAAAATTCGGACACAAACTGAACATCTGAATGCCACCTTAGTGTAGGGTAGATCAGAAGTTTGCAAGGGCAGGTTTAATTTAAACAAACACACGAACACTGAAGACTAGGTATTTTCAGCACTGGTCTCTTAGTCTTATAGGGTATTTTCAAACATGACACTACCACAGGTAGCCACACTTACTCCAGTGTGGCCACCCATGGTGGTGTCTCATCTGCTTCCATCTGCCACATGTTTTCTGGAACCCTAAGAATGTGGAAGAGAATTAGTTTGGAACTAGAATTTGCTATGGTTGCATATTGAGTGGAGGATTGAAGTCAGCATGCTTGAGCTTCCTTTGGGCAACTAGCTGGTGCAAAAGTGGCATAATTTGTGACATTAAACAATTTGTGTGGCAAAAACGAAGTTCTTTTAAATGGTACAGCATCAATAAAACACTAGCAATAATATGTACGTACAATCCTTAAAAAGAAATCCCAGAATGCAGAACTTCATCACTGGGGCTAACGTCAACCATTTTTGTTTGTGCTTGCACCTGCTTGCCCTTTACTTTAAACCCAGCAAAGTTTTTCAAGGAAGGATGGTTTAGGTAAAATGGCTCACTTCCTGGGTCAGCCACAGACTTCCTGTATGGCTGCAGTTGCTTACAGAGTGACTTAGTTTCCCATCTGGAAGATAATATTGTCTGCCTCATAAAAGGGTTGTGAGAGTGAACTCCGTTAATGGCTATGATGAGGTACTCCAATGTGAGAGATAACATAATATGATGATCAAAGGACAAGTCTCTGCAGAGTCAATGGCTCAATACCTCTAGCTCATTAAGCTGGTGACAAGTTACAGGACTTCTTGAATTTGCTGAGGCACCATGTATATACAGTTTTTTTGGTTTAACATCTGTTTAAGATTTCTGTGAAGTTACTGGATCAGCACCCATTGTACAGGACCTACAGAACAACTATCAGCATCCACGAGATTTAGTGACACCTGCCCATGTATTGGGTTTGCCATGTGAAATCCTTTGAGTGGGGGCAGCCTGGCTCCAACATGGTACACCTGTGGGCTATCATCTGCTTATTTTCACCCAAAGAGAGATGATGAAATGACTGCAAGATTTTATCCCAGTTTCTTCACATGAGTAGAATATCCAAAACCATATTTCTAGATATTTAAGAAGACAGGGGCCTGAATGGCATAAACAAATTTCAGATGTCAGGACCTGGCATGTGCAGGGGTTGATGGCCACGGACCAACACCAAGTCTGAGGGGTAAAACAAAAGCATAATCCAGAGGATAAGCCAAATGGAACCATGAAGTCAGAAAAGCTGATGATCAGAGCTAAATTACAGAGACTGGAGTAAGAAGCCAAGGTGCAATGCCAGATCAACGTTGTATGGTCCGACCGAAGAGGACTGATGAGGGAAGGTGTCTAGGATGGGGCTAGAGCAAGGTAGAGACAAGGCTGAGACAGTCAGGACACAGTGAGATCTATGTGGGCTAAGGAAGCCAACGAGAAAACAGATCAGGAACAGCCAGTCAGGGGCAAGGATCCCAGGAGCTCATTCCAGGAGATGCATTTTGGGCCAGCCACTTGGGGCTGTCACGGACCGACATCTGGAGGCACTGGATCACACATGCTGTGAGTCCTGGGCCACAGTGAGCCATCTCAGGCCCATGTCACATCTCTTTTCACCCAGAGAGAGTGAGAGGGACTGTCTCAGGGAATAATCAGCCTTTGATCTGATCAGGGAACGATCTGTCTCTGACCATCTGGAACCAGTGGAATAAGCTGTGATCCCAGCTAAAACCAGCATTCCAGTCAAGATGGACAGACTGCAGCCAGGCCTGACAGCACCAGGGTGGCCTCAGCAAAACAGAAAGTGCCCCACCAGCTCCTTCCAGTGCCTCAGGAAGGGCCAGCCTTAGAATATGCAGGGCCCAGGGCCCCATAGCTCTGCCCTCCATAACCCCACCCCTTTACCAATTGGCAGTCTGGTACTTGCTTATAAAAACAAAGAACTGACTTAAGTTTTCAGATGCGCACACATGCACACAGAAGTATTTCTCTCCCTCCCTCCCTCCTCTGAAATGGGACATCAGAGCCAGAGTGACACACTTTTGAAATAAGCACAACAGGAAATGAGTGAATTTTAAATTTAATTTCCAAATAAATTTCCACCATAAACCAGTAAAAACTGGAAAGTATACCTCCAGTGCCCTACCTGGAAACATCTTGGTGAACTTCTTGAACCCAGAGCCAAAGCACTACCCAGAAAAGCAGGCTACCAAGAGTGGGAAATAATTACACAAGATTCAGACAACCTCATAAAAGTGCAACTGTGAGCGTGCAGAAGTAATTAATAATTGAGTATTAATAATTAACAATTAACAAGCAACAAGCAACAATTAATAATTAATCATTAATCATTAAGAATTAATCATTAATAATGACTAAATCAAAACGGTTGTACTGTACCCACAGCATGCATGACCCACCATCAGCAGTGAGGGCACCCACTTTTACAATAAATCATCATTATATCGCCATCTAAGCAGTACACAGAAAAACAGATTAGCAAGAGCTGGGACATTCACTCAAGAAGACAAAACATTCACAACCTCCTCCCGCCCCAGGGGGCGGGGCAATGGTTGGCAACCTCTTAGCATGGATTGGTGTGACAATAGTAACTTGGGGAGACCAGTGATACAGGGGAACTCCTGGAGCCAGGCAGAGAGAGCCTTTGGGAGGCTTATGGTGCTGTTTTCTGACTGCCAAGCCAACCAAGCCGCAGTAGCCAGTAAGCAGTGTGCCCCCAGTGAAACCCAATTTTTTTTAAAAAAACAACAACATGGTATGCAAACCCCCCAGGCCCCAGCATTTGCCTTATGCACAAGCAGGCCAGGCCATGCCAAACCATGCCATGGTATTCCAGGAGTGCCCCCTCCCCCCCCAAGCCCAGCCGATTACTCACAGTTAGCAGTGTAGCAGCACACAGTCAAATTCACCAGAAAATGGGATGGCTCTGGGAGGTGTGTGCCAGTGTTGCCACTTCTCTTTCTATTGGCTGCAGCCTGGTACCAATCAAACTATCCATCTGGCTTGGCCAGTCAATTGATTCAAAATCTGCCTTACCCCATGACTCAACTGTCCCCTTCCATTCCACCCTCCTACCACATATGGCACTGTTTCCAGAAGCTTCTGGGAGCTTCTCCAGACAGGCCAAGGTGTGTAGGTGCTTTAGAAGTTTTCCGAAGTTTCTGATTTTTTCCGAAAAACAGCTCCGCTTTCCCAAATGTTGTAAACTTCCGTTTCCGGGTCAAAGACCCCAAAATCCAATGATTTCTGAATAATTCTGAAGACATTGTTTCAGCCATAACCCAAGCCACAAAAAGACCCAACCCAAATACTACCCCAAACCATTCACTCATTCATTCACTGAGTATTCACCCAAGAGTTTTGAAGGAACTCAAGTATGAAACTGAAGACCTACTGTAGCATGAACAGGTTCTCCAGAAATAAGTACTGGCAGGATTATGCCCAAACAGTCACCCTCTTATACCGCATTCACACCTTACAACAGCACGGTGGCAGCACTCCCGCCAGTAGAAGAGATGACGGGGGAAGGAGGTGGAAGTCAGCATATCTTCTAGTGCAAACAGAGTTTTGCTGCGACAATACTCACTACTGACAGGGCTGGATTTTGGTCATTTGCGAGTATTGTCGTAGCAAAAACTGGTTTGCACCAGAAGTTATGCCAGCCTCCGCCTCCTCTTCTGCTTGCAGGAGTGCCGCTGCTGCACTGTCGTAAGGTGTGAATGTGGTATAGGGGAATATCCAGTTCTAAGTGCTTTATTCACACACAAAGTGAATATTTATTCCCAGCACCTTTATACAGAGTGTTAACAGACATGAGGCTGGCCCATTATGTCCCACCTGGACCAGTGCCTAACTCATGTGTATGTATATTAACAGACATAACGTGGGCCTTCCAGATATGGGCCTGGTTCAAGCCCTAGTGATGGTAGCAGTCGAGTCAGAAATGTGGGCCTGGAATGAAAGAGGCCCACAGTCCAGTCCCAGCAACCACCCAGCTGGGCCAAAGTGAGCAGAACTGAGTGGGAACATCTGTTCCTGGCCCCAACTTGACCTGGTGTGGGGGGGTACCAGAGTGACCAGCCATGGCTGCCTGTTATTGACAGCCATGACTACTCATCATGGTGGGGGGCAGGATGATGGCAGCAGCACGGCAGCATGGCCAGGCAGCCACATGTTGCTCCCTGTCTCCCTGCCCTGGCTGGGTTCGGTCATGGTAATGTATGTTCCCGCAACCAGAGCTAACCTGGCTGTAGGTAACCTTCCCCATCCCTGGGTGGGATGCCATTTGTGCCATCATTTATGTTAACACCATCTGTCAGTGGGCTTCCAGATGCGGGCCCGCTCCAGCCTCCGACTATCCTCAGGAACCTTGGCCCAGAAGGAACCGGACTCACAGTCTGGCCTCAAGGGCTGCCCATGCATGTGTTCACAGCACCATCCTAGCCCTGACATGAGGGTTGCTATAGCAGTTGTCATGGTTGCCCATTACTGACAGCCATAGCTGCTCGTCATGTCAGGGTGTTGGCAACAGCATTGGGGCAGGGTCAGCTGGCCTAATGTTGCTTCCAGCCTCCCACCCAGCAAGGTCAATCTGCAGGAATGTTTGTTGAGATCTCCAAACTGACTCAGCTGGTGGTGGTCCCCTCCCTGGGATGTGTAGCCAGCATGCCAGCTGCATGTCTATTAACACCCACAGTCTTTATACATATACATAGTCCACCACACTCACAGTCTCTCAGCTCTATGGAACAGACATGATCCCTCCTCAAGCTGCACCCTCTGAGATTTTCTGTTCAGGAGACAGAGCCTTGCCTAAGCTCCTGTCTCCTCCAAGGTTCTCCTGAACTGAGCCTTCCCCTGGTTCTTAACCCTGGACTGGCTGTGCCACACCCAATATCAGCTCTCACCTCCTTTAGGCCTCGAGGTGCCTCTCCTTATAGGACTAGTTGCCCACAGGGACTCTGCCCTGTTACACCTACTATTGGTAATTTGTAACCTATCACGGAAATCCATCACTGTACATGCTGATTGGAGGGTAGTGAATGTAATGACAATATTTAAAAGGGCTCCAGAGGCAATCTTGGAAACTACAGACGCGTGAGCCTGACATTGGTCCTGGGCAAACTGGTAGAGACGATTGTGAAAAATAGAATTACTAGGCATATTGATAAATACAGCATAATGGGGAAGAGTGAACATGGATTTAGCTAAGGGAAGTCATGCCTCACTAATCTATTAGATTTTTTTGAGGGCGTAAATAAGCATGTGGATGAGAGTGAGCTGGCTGATATAGTGTATCTGGATTTTCTGAAGGTGTTTGATAAGGTCACTTGCAAGAGACTCTTGAGGGAATTAAATAGTCTTGGGATAGGAGTCAGTGTCCAATCATGCATTGGCATCTGGTTAAAGGATAGGAGCAAAGAGTAGGACTAAATGGTCAGTTTTTGCAATGTAGAGAAGTAAATAGTGGAGTGCCGCAGGGATCTGTACTGGGACTAGTTTTGTTTAATTTATTTATTTATTTATTTATTT
>QEPC01011255.1:2715813-2776410 GCA_003113815.1 Sphenodon punctatus | reverse complement strand
CCTTGAATCTGGCTCAGTATGCTATAGGCAGCCAGGTCTTGCAGGCTCGGCCAAAAGCCATCAGACCCGGGGCCAGGCGAGCTTCCTCTGGGAGGGAGTTCCAGAGTCGCGGCCCGGCCACCGATAACGCCCTCTCCATTGTGGCCCCCCGTTTAACACCGGGGACCTCCAGGAAGGTGCCCGCGGCAGACCGCAGGGATTGCCCTGAGGCACTGAAGGTGAGGTGGTCCCCAAGGTATGAAGGGCCCAGACCATATAGGGCTTTATAAATCAACACCATCATCTTGAATCTGTCTCAGTACACTATAGGCAGCCAGTGCAGAGTGTGGAGCACAGGTGTTATATGCTCCCACCGTCTCGTCCATGTGAGGAGACAGGCTGCCGCATTCTGCAACAGCTGCAGCCTCTGAACCAGAACCAAGGGAGCCCCATGTAGAGCGAGTTGCAGTAGCCTAGCCTCAAGGTGATGAAGGCATGAATAAGAGTGGCTAGGTCGGGCCCGGCAATGTATGGGCACAGCCTCCGTACCAGATACATCTGATGAAAGGCGGCTTTAGCCACCGCCTCCACCTACCGATCCAGACGGAGGCCTGGATCCAAAACCACCCCCAGACTCCAAACCTGCTGGGCTATGGGAGGGCAGACCCCACTACCACCACCAGAGGGGCCAGCACCTCCCTCGCCCTACCCACCACCATCACCTCCCTCTTATCAGGATTAAGCTTCAGTCTTCTCTGCCACATCCAGTTCACCACAGCCTCCAAACATTGGGAAAGCAACAAGACAGTAGGGCCTGTGTTGGTTGAAAATGAGAGGTACAGCTGAGTATCATTAGCATATTGGTGACATCACACCCTGAACCCTCTCACAATCTCCCCCAGGGGCTTCATATACACATTAAACAAAAGCGGAGACAGGATCGAATCCTGCGGAACGCCGCAGGTCAAAGCCCGGGAACATGATGTTTCATCTCCCAGCACCACCCGCTGACTCCTCCCCAAGAGGAATGAGCGGAACCACCCAAGGACAGTCTTGTCTAGACCCCCCAGGTCTCGTAGCCATCTCAGAAGCAGCCCATGGTCCAGGGTGTCAAAAGCGGCTGAGAGATCTAGCAGGATCAAGAATGTAGAACATCCTGCATCCATCTCCTGGCGGAGATCATCCACCAAAGCCACCATTGCTGTCTCAGTACCATAGTCAGGGTGGAACCCAGATTGAAAAGGGTAAAGGAAACCGATACGGTCCAGATGCACCTGGAGCTGCAGAGCCACTGCCCATTCAATAACCTTCCCAAAAAAGGGAAGATTAGAGACAGGATGGTAACTGGCGAGTGCGTCCACATCCAGTGAAGCCTTCTTCAGCATGGGGCGCACCACAGCCTCCTTGAGACTGGGCGACAACCTCCACTGCCAAAGGGACGCATTAACCACCCTCGCCAGAACCGACCCCAGTGTCTCCCTGGAAGCTTTTACCAACCAGAATGGGCACAGATCGATTTCACAACTTCTGGCTTGAACAGACCCCAAGACATCCACCGCATTGGCTAGTGTCACTTCCTGAAACTCCTCCCAGAATGATCGACCAGATGGTGCCTCCATAACCTCATGCTCCTCATCTACTGCATCTGAGCAATCTGGATCTTCAAAGTAGATGGCAAACTCCTCACAACGGGCTTGGGACAAGTCCCTGTCCAGGCAGAGGGAGGCCGGACTGACCAGACCCCGCACCACCTGGAACAGCTCCGCTGGACGCGACTTTGCAGACGCTATGAGGGCAGCAAAGAATTTTATATATGTATTAATGAACTGGAAAAGGAAGTAAAAAGTGAGGTGATCAAATTTACAGATAACACAAAGTTAATCAAGGTAGTTAAGATCTGAGCGAACTGTGAAGAATTGCAGGAAGATCTTACAAGACTGGGTGACTGGGCAACTAAACGGCATATAAAATTTAATGTGGACAAGTGCAAAGCGATGCTCATAGGGGTAAAATTAAACTATATGTACACAATGAAGGGTTCTAAATTAGGAGTTACCACTGAGGAAAAGAACCTTGGAGTCATTGTGGAAAATACTTTGATATCCTCAGCTTAATTTACAGTGGCAGTCAAAAAAGCAGACAGGACATTAGGAATTTTTCAGACGGCGATAGAGAATGAAACTGAAAATATCATATTTTATTATTAAGTATTAATTATTATTTATTTAATTATTATTTATTTAATTATTAATGATTAATTATTCATGATTATACACATTTATATAGTGCCAGCAATGTACCTGGCGCTTTACAGAAAATAAGATAGACGCGGCCCCTGCCCGAGAGCTTACAATCATATTGCCTCTCTATAATATTCTGCACCTTGAGTATTGTGTGCAGTTCTGGTCACCCCATCTCAAAAAAGATATAGTCGAACAAGAAAAGGTACAGAGATGGTCAACAAAAATGATAAAGGGTATGGAACAGCTCCTGTACGAAGAGAGCCTTGATAGGTTAGGACTCTTCAGCTTGGAGAAGAGGTGACTGAAAGGGGAGATGACAGAAGTTTATGAAATCATGAGTGATGTGCAACCAGTAAATAGGGAACAGTTATTTGCCCTTCCAAATAGCCCCATGGTCAGGTGACAGAGAGGGGGAAGGAATAGATACACTACTAGGTATCATATCCAAGAGATCACCCACAACCCCTGCCTGCCCAGAGTGGCATTGGAAGTTGCATTATCATCAGTTCAGTCTTGGCTGGCTGCTCCTAGCCTGGTGGTGCGGCTGGTGCCCCATGGTGAGGTGACTGATAGGGGGTGGAGGAATAAGTGGGTACTTTCAAAAAGATCACCCACTGCCCCTGCCTGGCATGGCAGTAGACAGTAGTACTTAACTATGTGCATTTCTCTGCTGCATGCTGCTTCTGGGTGGATGCTCCATTACAGAGGAGAGAGGAATTTTAAGTAACATATCTCTCATCACATCAGATCACACAGTGCCCCAGCCTGCCCAACGTGGGGTGCTCTCTAGCTGCTGCATGTGGCATATCAAATGAGATCACATACATTACACGGTTACACCAGAGTGGCTAATGCATTGCAGATGGTGGACCTCTAGCCTGGGCTGAGGGGAGGACAGGGGGGCCCAGTTGGGACTGACTTTAGTTTTCCCTCTGTTAATAATGATGCCATGAAGAGTTTTTTTGAAACTGTATAGGACAGAGGGAAATAAGGTCCCACAAGCATGAAAAGGTATCGGTCCGTGAGGGGAGTTTCTTTCTTTCTTTTTTTTTTTTTTTAATAAATGATCCTACCCAACTACAACCAACACCTAACCTACATCTAATTCTAACTACTGCTACCTTAACTAAAGTAATACTATCTATGTGACCTAACCTAACCCAAAGTCAGAGGAGACAGCATCTGAGGGCAAAGACTGAAGGAACTGTCAGTCCTCATCAATTTGTCTGGCAGACTCAGAGGAGGAGGGGGAGGAGGCACTGACATCCATCACAGGAGCATCAGAAGACCCCTCACCAGGGTCCCCGGCAGGGGCTGGTATCCCTTGGGGAACCCTAGGATAGGGGAAAATCCTGGGTAGCAGTGCTGGTACTGGTGGGAGGTCTGGTGGTGGGGGCACCTGCATGCCAGCAGCCCGAGCGGCATCCAGCCACTGTGCTACCCCCCGGAATGCTCCATCAGGGCCCAGAGGAACACGACGTTGGCCTGCCATGTCTGCCTCATGTAGGCCCATTAGGCCGCGTTCTCCATCTGACGACATCCCAGGTCACGATGCTGCTCCACTAAGGAGTCACGTGCCTGGGACAGTTGACCCAGAGCTGCATGTCCAGACTTGATGACATGAGTCAGGCCATGGAGCTCTGGGGGCAGGGGCAACTCCTCCTCAGCCTGCGCAAGGCCAGCCTCCTCCACCTCTGCTTCTGAGAATGAGGGCCTTCTTTGCCTGGCAGGCGCAGCTTTCCCCCCTCTCTCACCCTGCTGCCTGCCACCTGCCCACTCTCTCCCTTTCCAGCACTATCCCATGGGACCTGGAAAGGTGGCCATGGAGAGTGGATGGATTGCTCTGTCTCCCACGCCACACCTCCCCGTTGCAATGGGAGCACAGAGAAAAAGTGTGGGCCATTCCCTGGGGCTGGGAGAAGTGGTCCCACATTGCAGACCTCAGTGCCTACTGACACCACCGCCATCGCCCGACAGGTGCAGGCCCTGCCTCCCCTGCCTCCACCACCTGGACCTCTGCCACAGACTCCTCCACTGCCCTGGTCTTCTTCTCTGACATATTGCTGTCTAGTCTAACCTAACCCCAACTATATATATAATAAAATATTGATACCCTACTCCTATATCCTAAACTATAAATATTATTATCCTATTTCTAAACTATAACTATATATAATGATATCCTATAACTTAACTATATGTCCTAATAACAACAAATCCTATCATAATTCCTATCTAATTTATAGGAATAAATGCCGGGCGTACCTGCATTATCGGATTCGACCCGGTAAGCCGGTCCGGGGTACCGGATTCCGGTTACCGGATTTTTTTACATTGCAGCCATTTAAAAATGGCTGCAATGTAAAAACTTAAAGCCCCAAGTTTAAAAAAAAAAAAACCCTCCCCGAGTCCAGGCTGCGCGGGTGGAAGGGGGGACACCCCCCACCCACCCTGCCCAGCCTGGATTTTTGTTTAAAAACAGACTGAGAGGCGAGCCCACCCCCCAGCACCAGCGGCCGCGGCGTCCCCGCAGCCGCCGGTAAGTATGACCCGATCCCTGGGGGGGGTGTTTAACACCCCCCCAACCCCCCAGGGATCACCCCTACTAAAGTTCAGTGCTTGCTTACCTTGCGGAGCTCCGGGTGCGGCGGCGGCGGGCGGTCCGGCGGCCTCAGCGCCGGCTGTGGCTGCCGGCGTCAGAGACGCTCTAGGCCTTCCGGGGAAACCCGGAAGTTCCCCGGAAGGCCTAGAGCGTCTCTGACGCCGGCAGCCACAGCCGGCGCTGAGGCCGCCGGACCGCCCGCCGCCGCCGGAGCTCCGCAAGGTAAGCGCAAGCTATGCACTTTAGTAGGGGTGATCCCTGGGGGGTGGGGGGGTGTTAAACACCCCCCCCAGGGATCGGGTCATACTTACCGGCGGCTGCGGGGACGCCGCGGCCGCTGGTGCTGGGGGGTGGGCTCGCCTCTCAGTCTGTTTTTAAACAAAAATCCAGGCTGGGCAGGGTGGGTGGGGGGTGTCCCCCCTTCCACCCGCGCAGCCTGGGAGGGGGAGGGGGAAGGAATTCATTTATTTCATTGAGTTCAATGGGGACACAGCGCCCCATTGAACTCAATGAAATAAATCCGGTACCGGTATACCAGATTTAATCCGGGAATCCGGTTTTTGCAGAACCGGTAACCGGTAAATCCGGTAGCCGGTAATGGGCCCGGGGTCCCACCTCTATTGGCTACACAATTAAACAGCTGCAGTTGCTGCACATGGCAACACCTGCTGAGGTACCACGGTGGTGCTGAAGTTTTCTGAAGTTTCCAAAGTTTTCTGACATTCTGTACTTCAGTCTCTGAAGTTTGAAGCTTCGGCAAGAACACCAAATTGTCTTCCAGTATTCAGACCGACTACTATTTGGAACTTCGAAAATCAGTCCGAATACCTGGAAGTACTATTCAGTTTAGCCCTAGTTTGTTTTGTGGTTTACACTGCAATGGAAGATTGAGGAATAGGAAGGGTTTTCCCCTCTTGTAAGAGCAGGGGGGCTGGGTGGAATGGGGTTTACCAGCTGGTGAGAGTGACAGGTTACCCTGTTTGAGGTTGTTGTTCCTCTGTGAGGGGGTGGGGGCAGGGAAGGGGATTCTCAGTTAGGGTGTAGCTGGGTTGAAGTTATGGATAAGGTGGGTTCTGTACCCCGGTGAGGGTAGTGTGAGGTTAAGGGGGAAGATGGTGGTGGGGTTCTCCCCCACCTCCTTGGTGGGGAGCAAGCCAGGGGGTGGGAGTTGGGCTAGTGGCAGCCTGCCGGGGGTGTGTGTAGTGGCAGCAATAGGGGTCATCATGCGGAGGGGGATCTATGATCCCAGACTGGGGAGATGTTATTAGGAGTGAAGGGGCCATTACTTGGTGCTGGTTCCCTATTTGGCCCCTGAGTTCAGGTAATCAGAGGAACGAGGTCTCAGGTGACCCTGGCCTGTTGCTGGTGCTGTTTAATGTGAGATCAGTGGCCATTAAATCTTTTACTATTCATGACTCCATTTTTTAGTGGGCTGCCGATCTCATATGTGTGATGGAGACCTGGCTGGATGAGTTGTCAGGGCCAACTCTGGGATGACCTCGTTCCGGCTGGGTACTCAGTCCCACACCAGCTTAAGCTAGAGGGTCGGGTGGGTAGGTGGCATAGCCATTAAGTTTAAGCATGGCTTGGTCGCTCAGAGATTTTCAGTGCAGACTGAGTTTGGAATAGAGGGTGTCCATCTTGTGTTTGATTTGGCCGGAAGGGACAGGATTGGGATTCTGCTGGTGCACCAAGCACCTCACTGCACTGCAGCATCCATGGCTGATCTACCTGCTCTGGTCTCAGAACTGGTCTTGAAGTTCCCTAAGCTTATTGTCTTGGGGGACTTCAAAATCCATGCCAATGCCAGATTGCTTGGAGCAGAGCAGGAATTCATGGCCGGCATGGCAACCATGGGGCTGTCCCGAGTGGTAGTGGGCCTTACATATGAGGGGGGACATACTCTTGACTTGATTTTCTGCACTGAGCTTGAGGTGGGGGGTCAGATGACTGGGGGAGTGGAGAATTCTCCCTTGCTGTGGCTGGATCATTACCTCCTGCAAGCCTCCATCCTAGCACGCTCGCCTGATCATAGGGGTGTGGGACTGGTTAAGATGGTCTGCCCCCAGAGACTTATGGAACAGGAGGCATTCTGGAATGCTCTGGGGAAGATACCTGGTGACCTCACCGGTCACTCCATCGATAACCCCATAGCCTTTTGAAACATCTGACTTATGGAGGTCATTGATCGGGTGACTCCCAGGCATCTACTCCCAGCGTTTCGTCACTGCAGGTCCCTGTGGTTCATGGAGGACCTGGGTCGACTGAAGTATGAGGGTATGTGGTTGGAGTGTTGGTGCCACTGGACTCGCACCCAAGACAACCGATTGTGGCATGGAGCATTTTTTAAGAACTATTCTGTGGCTGTGAGGGAAGCAAAGAAGTGATTCATTGCTTCCCTCATGGCATCCGCTCGGTCACGTCCGGTAGAGTTGTTCTGGGTGGTGAAGGGGTTGGTCGATCCACCCTGTCTCTGCCTGGAACTGGATCCATCTCAGGCCCACTTTGATATGTTTTTGACATATTTTGTGGATAAAATCACTCACAATGAACACAATTTGGACTCTGCCATTTTAGAGGCAGTGGTGGAGTCAGAGGTTGGGAATGCCCCATCTGGTCGTGTTTTGTGGGATTAATTTCAATCGGTGATGCCGAGAGAGACAGTCGATGTCCTCGGGTCTGTTCAGGCCACAACTTGTGAATTAGATCCATGTCCATTGTGGTTGGTTAAGGCCTTCAGGGAGACATTGAAGCTGGCACTGGCTGGAGTAATTAACACTTCCCTTTGGGAAGGGAGGGTGCCGGGCTGCCTCAAGGAGGCTGTGGTCCGGCCCCTCCTTAAAAAACCATCTCTCGATGTGGATGTTCTGGTGAGCTACTAGCCTGTCTATCACCTTCCCTTTTTAGGGAAGGTTATTGAATGGATAGGACCCAGCAACTGCAGGTGCATCGGGACCACATTGGTTTTCTTGACCCCACACAGTTGGACTTTCATCCAGAATATGGCACGAAGACGGTGTTGGTGGCTTTTGTCAATTAACTCCTGGTAGAGCTAGATAAGGGTTGTATGACTCTTCTAGTTCTACTAGATTTATCAGCGGCTTTTGATACCATGAACCATGAGATGCTGGTGATCCACCTGTGGGACTTGGCCGGGGTGGACAGAACCGTTTTATGATGGTTCCATTCCTATCATGATGGCAGACCACAGCAGGTGGTCCTAGAAACTGTACTTTGTCCTCTGGGGCTCCCTCGTGTGGGGTCCCATAGGTTTCCATTCTGTCCCCTCTCATGTTCAACGTGTGTATGAAGCTGCTTGGGGAGGTCGTGCACAGTTGGGCAGTTAGTTGT
Source organism: Sphenodon punctatus (assembly GCA_003113815.1). NCBI lineage: Eukaryota > Metazoa > Chordata > Lepidosauria > Sphenodontia > Sphenodontidae > Sphenodon > Sphenodon punctatus. The sequence continues at coordinate 2,768,235 of QEPC01011255.1, read as the reverse complement.
CATCAATATGTAGATGATGCCCAGCTGTATATATCTTTTTTAACTGACACAGGCCCTGCTGTCTCCTTGTTTTCCTGATGTTTGGCTGCTGTGGGGGACTGGATGAGGTTAAGCTGATTGAAGCTCAATTCTGATAAGACGGAAGTGATGTTCCACCCCGAGCTGTTTCAGGAGGAGCGGAGAATAAATGTGAACAAATAAATATAAATAAAATAAATGTTAGTAGTAGGGGGGTCGTTGATCTGGGGAGTGTGGAACACTTCTATTATTAGAAGTGTTTTGCCCTCCATTAGGTCCATCTGTGAGGAACTTGGGGGTGTTCCTGGACTTGCAGCTGCACTTGGATCTCTAGGTGTCAGCTGTGGCCAGGAATGCCTTCTGCCAACTACATATGGTGAGACAGCTCTGCCCAGATGTCTCAGACTCAGACCTCTCCACCCTCATCCATGCATTCATCACCTTGAGAGTAGACTGCTGCAAAGTGCTCTATATGGGGCTGCCCTTGGTGACGGTTCGGAAGTTGCAGAATGGTGCAGAATGCTGCAGCCCATCTCTTTACTGGGATGGGCTGCAGGGAGCACATTCCATGGGTGCTCCAAGCACTGCACTGTCTGTCTTCTGGGCCCGATTCAAGGTGTTGGTTTTAACCTTTAAAGCCCTTAATTAGATAGATAGATAGATAGATAGATAGATAGATAGATAGATAGATAGATAGATAGATATTGTTTGACCATAGGTCGTAACAAAATACAAATATAAAACAATGCAAATAAAATACTGAGCAAATTATCCACACTGTGGTAACACAATCCAATGGTACATTAAATAAAATGATCCACAGAATCCCAATTGTACATAAACATACCCATAGAATAGTAACTTGGCTTGGCCTGTTCGAGGCCAATGAAAATTTCTATCTAGACTCCAAAACAGATTAATATTCAGTGTTTATTAAACGCATGGCTACTAAAGTCATACAACTGACCAGAAACGAAAATACAGGATCAAACAGGACAACACCAGAGTGTCCTGAAGAAGAATCTCCATAGCATTTATAGGGCAAGGTAATAGCGTATATATAATATATATGCATTGTTTATCTTATCTATTATGTGACCAAGAGCCCTTTACAATTTATCCTCCAGGCTATAAGTATCCATTAATGGTCACATAATTACCCATTAAACTATTCTGAGGTTATCTGATAGTAAGGTTCCCCAAATTTAGCAGTTTATTTCATCTAGACATTGCAAATAAACAGAATTTTGCCACTAATCTCGCTCCTTCTGAATTCTTCACATTCAGTCATTTCCCCAAGATAGTCAACAAGAGGAGAGTATTTATGTCCTTTATTAAAGGCTTCAATATGGTGCCCTGAATTTTAGCATACGCTGGGCAAAACATCAGGACATGAGTAAGATCTTTAATAACCATTAATTCACACAAGGGACAGACTCTCAAATTTTTATCTATACCCTTATAGCACCCTTCTGTAAACGCTGAAGGAAAATTCTGGAATCAAAATAAAGTATACGCACGCCTAAGCTAAGGCTTATTCCAAGTATAGAGGTAGCTATGATTCAGGTCCTCCAATTGCATAGTATGATACTCAGGAGTGACTTTTTGTAACCTAATATCAGATTGAGTCCTTTGCAAGTCCTGGTCTACTACTCTGCTTTTAACTACAGTCATGGCACTTGAATAATCATATAGCATAAAGAATTCTCTGGAGAATCCCAACCTATGAATTTCTTCTTCAATCGCATGATTCCATCCCATATTCCACCCTAAAACAAGGCCTATGAGGGAGGATTTATCCTGCGTGAAAATATTTACTTTCAACCAAAATCCTATCATGCATATCAAAGCCCTTGCTCTAATTGATGAAACCTTTACCTCTGCAAGCAATAAGACCAATGGAGTTCCACTAGGGACTCCAAGAATTGTCCGCAGGAATTTATTTTGCAATTTGTCCAGATTATCTAGAAAACTCCGTCCCCAAATAGGAACTGCATAAAGCAATTGTGGGACCACTTTTGCGGAAAATACTCAAAGGGTGGGGGGCACCAGTTGACCAGCCAGCTTATAGAAAAATAATACTAAGGCAGCTATTGTTTTGTTTACTTGTTGCTTTGTATAATTAAAATGCAGTCTCCAAATACCTGCTGCTGTGATATAAACTCCCAGATATTTGAACTCATCCACCTGCTCGATCGTTGTCTCTCCCATTTTCCACTTACGTATGTTACCGGCCCGCCTTCTACCAGTAACTAGTATTTTAGTTTTATCATAATTAACTGCTAGGCACTCTTGCCTGCAGTATGCCTCAAATTTTTGTAGGGACCTTCTCAGTCCTATCTGCGTTTGAGATATCAGGACCACGTCATCTGCGTAAAGCAGAATCGCAACACTCCTGGCACACAACTTCAGGGGGTGTAGATGATCATCTCTCAAAAACGCAACAACATCGTTAAAGAAGATATTAAATAAGGCGGGAGCCAATATACATCCCTGCCTAACGGTTATCTACCAACCCCCTGCTTTGACTACAACTGCAGCATCCCCCACAGATGGTTCTCCAGTGAAGGAGATACCACTAGAGGTGTGCACCAGGGGCCAATGTCATTTTTGTTATTTAAATATATCGTTTTCATTTTCATGAATATCAAATTTTCATTTTCGTTTTTCCTTTCAATTTTGTTTTTCTTTATTTTAAAGGAAAACACATTTATGGCTGTAACATTTTTGTTTTTCATTATATGTGGCTGAAACATGGAGGGATTCTACCTCCAATGGAAGGCATTATGTGTACCAAATTCCAAAAAGATTGGATAAGGGAATCCAATTTTATAAGCCGTATAATTATATTATTTTGCAAAAATCTTCATATACATTCTTAGCTGTAAATTCTTTACCTCACATTTAATGTATATGAAACTTGGCAAGTTTACAGCCCTTCCCATATTTACTATCTCTGCCAACTTTCAGAAGGATTGGATAAAGGGTCCTAGTGACATAAGCAATTAACTTATAAGTGTATGTCTGACTAACATCTTTGTACTCCAACCAGTGTACATAAAATTAGGCAGGGCTGTATATCACACTTACACAATCATCTCTGCCAAGATTAGATAAAGGGAACCGATTTAAGAAGCAATTTAACGTTGTGATTTTAAGAAAAGCTCCATACACTTTCATGGCTACAACTTCTTTATCTTCCATCCAATGTCCATGAAACCTGTGAATATTGTGTCCCTCCACAAGCTTAACACTCCTGCCAATTTTCAGAAAGATTGGATAAAGGGTAATGATGGTATAAGACATTAGCTTGAAAATACATTTACAGCTGTAACATTTTTATATTCCATCCTGTTTACAGGATATTTGGCAGGAATGTATCATATACCTTCTGTATCATCTCTGCCAAACTACAGGTGAATTAGATAAAGGGACCCAATTTTATAAGCAATTGAAGGTGTCCCCTTGAAGACCATTATTCAGATAAATAGCAGCACATGCAGTGCCAGTCAGAGGCAGGCACCTGGCATGGCAGGGGGAGGAAGACTGTAGGAGGGGGGATGTGGAGCAACCCAAAAGATGGACAGACACATTCACTGCCACTGGCCAATTACTGCATGCTTCCAGCTTTACCGGACCAATCGGTAGTGGCTTTGAGGCGGGCATAGGGGGCAGCCCTAAGGCGGGCATAGAAGGAACATAACTGGAACTTTGAGGATAGCATTCAAAAAATCAGGAGACATAGTTTACACATCCAGGTTGGCCAATTATCATCACAATCACATCCTGCAGTACTGTGACAGAGGACATAAGAGACTCTCTAGTGGCTTTTTCCTAAACAGAGGCTTCTGACTTCCCAGTAAAAAGTGGAGGAAGAGAGGTTGGTATGGTCACAGCACAGAATGAGGATATTTGGTTGACATTTCTGCTGACCAACTGACAGCACAAACCGATCTTATACCACAGTGACACATAAGAGAATCCCTAGCATAGGCTCCTTTTCTGCATATGCTGTGCAGACATCTAAAATTGGGACCCTTTATCACATCTTTTTTATATTTGGAAGAGATGGTCATAAAAGAATGATATAAATCCCTGCAAATTTTCATATATACTGGTTGGAGTACAAAAATGTTACAGTCAGACATACACTTATAAGTTAATTGCTTATATCACTAGGACCCTTTATCCAATCCTTCTGAAAATTGTCAGAGCTAGTAAATATAGGAAGGGGTGTACACATGCCAATTTTCACCTACATAAAATATGAGGCAAAGAAGTTACAGCTAATAATGTATATAATGATTTTGCAAAATAATATAATTACACTGCTTATAAAATTGGATTCCTTTATTCAATATTTTTGGAATTGGTACACTTAATTCCTTCCATTGATGATACAATCTCTCCATGTGTCAGTAAAATATAATGAAAAACATAAATGTTACAGCTGAAAATATGTTTTTCATTGAAACCAATGGAAAACAAAAAAGAAAGCAAAAACAAAAATGAAAATTTGATATTTATGAAAATGAAAACAACAGATTTAAATAATGGAAAAAAAAAATGAAAACAACATGGGCCCCTGATGCACACCTCTATTATCTGGGAAGTTCTGGATTTGGAGGAGATAATCTGATTGACTTTTCCCCTCACTAACATCCCTGGGTGCAGTCAGACAAGCTGCAGCATCCCAATCCCTGCTCAGCATCATGGTGGGAAATTGACACCACCACACTGCGGGGGCAGCACGGGGAGACCCATACTGATGGGCAGACGGTCCCAGGGAAGCCGGGGTAGTCACCACGGCCAGGACCGGCTGCAGTGCTGGCCACATGAGCAGATGCCAGCCCCAGTCCTGCTCCACCTCCCTCTCCTGGCCTGACTGAAATCCTGTCCCTGACTGTGATATGGCCATGTGTGACAGGTGAGAATGTTCACTGCTCAAGGCTCCACAATGGTGCTCCCTGCATACTAGGGCAAGCGTAGCTCAGGCACACAAGTTTGTTTGTTGTAATATATTTTAAAATGCTGTAAGCTGACCCTAGATGCCTGGGGCAGGAGGGGGCGGCATATAAATTTTAGAATAAATAAAAAATAAATAATCTGCCATTATGTGGAAAGTTATTTAAGAATTTTGACATTTTCCCAAGACTAGTGAATAGCTTTAAGCATTTTTTCTTCTTTTCCCCCTGAGGACTATTGCTTGTCATTCTATTATCTGGCTTGTGCCAAGCAACATCCCTTTTTACTGCTCTTGCCAAAGCCCTAAAAAAATTAGAGAAAAAGGACTAGGATTGTCCAAAATAAATAAAACATTTAGATAGATAATTTCAGTCTCCAAAGATCCTAAAACCGTTTGTACACTTACTAGGGATGGGCGAACGCGGAGTTCGGACCAAACTCGGTCTGTTCGGTCGACCGAACCGAACTTCTGAACTGAACTCGAATTTCAAACCGAACTGAACCGAACCGAATTTCTGAACTCCGTTCTGTTCTCCCATCCCTAAGACTTACTATAGTGATAGGGCTACCTAACAACACTACAGAGACCTTAAAGACAGGCAGTGAGGGACAACTATCCCATTTGAAATTCCCACTTCACTTCTGTGAGTTCACTCATGGAGACTACAGAAAGCTATGTAATAGTGGGCAGGCCACTGAATAGCTGGTGCCCTCTCATATAGCTTCCTAGCTCTATGTTTTGACGTTTACACTGATCACACAGAAGGGAGCTAGGGTGGCCTAGTTAATGATCTGTTCGACTCTGAGCTGTGAATCCTGGGTTTGAACCCATGCCTCATTGGAGAACCCTAGCCTCATGAGAAGAAAATACTGATGCATTTTGGGGGGTTTTCTCCCAGGACCAGCATTTCAAACTTAAATATTTGAATTATTTTTCATCACACTGAGACCTTTTGTGTGGAGTCCCACAGGGTTCTGTTTTGTCCCCTCTCCTGTTCAACATGTATATGCAGCTGCTTGGTGAGGCGGTCAGGAGGTTTGGCATGCAGTGTCATCAATATGCTGTTGACACCCAGCTCTACCTCTCTTTTTCATCAGACCCAGGCCCAGCAGTCTCAGTGCTTAATGGGTGCCTTGAAGCTGTGGGGGACTGGATGAGGGCAAAATGACTGAAGCTGAATCCTGACAAGATGGAGGTGATGTTGGTGGGTAAGGCACTGGCAGCGAGGGTAAAAACCCCCATCATTGATCTGGGGGTCTGCTCTCCGCTGGTTACCCCAGGTACAGAGTCTTGGGGTGCACCTTGACGCACAATTCCGCTTGGATGCTCAGGTGGCGGCTGTGGCAAGGAGTGCATTCTGCCAATTACATCTGTTGTGCTGGCTTCGGCCATATGTTTCAGACTCTGACCTGGCCATCGTCATCCATGCCTTCATCACCTCTAAGCTTGACTACTGTAACGCACTCTACGAGGGGCTACCTTTGGTGATGGTATGGAGACTTCAGCTGGTGCACAACATGGTGGCTCATCTCCTGGTGGGATTGGGCCACTGGGAACATATTACACCGGTTCTTCGGTCTCTGCACTGGCTGCCTGTAGTCTTCCAGGACTGATTCAAGGTGTTGGTGCTTACCTATAAAGTCCTAAATGTCCTCGGCCCAACCTATCTGCAGGACTGCCTCACCAGTCATTGGGGAGTGTGTGCTCTCCTGGAGGTCCCCTGAGTCTGCCAGAGGGCCATGATGGAAAGGGCCTTCTCGGTGGCCACCCCATGGCTGTGGAACTCCCTCCCAGTGGAGGTCCATTTGGCCCTGGATCACCCCTCATTCTGACGCTGCTGCAAGACATGGGTGTTTCACCTCTCTCTCTCTCTCTCTCTCTCTCTCTCTATCTATGGATATGGGATGGGGGGAATCACAAACAACACAAGGAGGGGTACAAAACTGAAATGAAACTTAAATCAATCTAATAATCCTACTCTAAATGAAAAAACAGGGGATGGGAAGGGAATCTGGAAGGGAATATATGGGAGAGGGAAAGGATTCAATGGAGGGGGGAGGGAGGAAGGAAGATTGAATACAGGGAACACAGGGAGGGGTAAAAGTAAAAAATAACTATTAAATCTATCTAAGCTAAGCTAAATAAATGAATGAGAATATGGGGGTAGATGGGCTGGATGGGTGAAATGGGAGGAGGTTTGCAATGGATTGGGGAGCTGGGATATTCTGTGAGAGGGAGCCTTCTGAAATGCCTGGTCTTCAGGAACAGTGACTAGCTCAGAAGGTGTTGGGAAGAGGGGAGGCAGATACTTTTGTTTCTTGCAAGCCTCTCCACCCCTGATGCCTGGAAGTCTGCTCCTCAGCTGACTACCCCTCTATGTCATGTTTGACCTTCCAGTGACCCTTTTTTTGCCACCCAAACTCACCTGAACGTGATCCGAACTGACTGAACTATTCAGTCATTTCGACGTTCAGAATTGAGTTCGGTTCGGTCAGTTCATGTTCAGATTCTGGTTCGGGTTCGGTCGTTCGAACAGGCCAAATTTGGGCTGAACTCCGAACTTCCAAACTGCATTCACCCATCCCTAGACCCCAATCCTATTTCTGTCCATGCTTAAGATTGTGTTGTGCCAGGTAACCAAACCCTTTACCCCTGCATGATATCGTTATAAAAGCTAGCCAGCATAATATATTAGCAAATGTACTCTGTGTTTGTGCTGTTTAATATAGATTCATTTTATAAAGATCTTTTAATCCATGGCTAGAGAGAATGAACTTATACACTAATTGTGATGCATTATCATATATGGAAGATGAACAATCTGCAGTATTCACCATATTGTTGGTGAATTGCTATGCATTTTGTATATGTAATGTATACAACATACTAGGGATGTGCAAACAGAACGTGATTCGGATGTTCGGCCGTTTGGTTGTTCAGTTTGAAAACCAAGTTCAGATTTGGTTGTTCGGCTCGGCGGAGTTCGGTTTGGCCGAACATTGCCGAACATTCGAAATAGCATGTTCAGTACCGATATCGATACCAAATTAAAAGATTTTTTTCGTTATCGGTATCATTTGGCCCTGAGACCACCCCTGGTCTCCACCCATAGTGCCAGGAAGTCTGCTCCTCAGCTGCCTCCCCCTTCCAGTCACGTTTTTCCTGCCCGAATGGGCCTTCCAGGCACATTTTTCCTGCTCCCGAACTCATCCAAACTCACCCAAACATGACCGAACTGTTCAGTCATTTTCGACTTCGGTTCGGACGTTCGGTTCAGTTGTCCGAACAGACCGAGTTCGGTCCAAACTCCAAACATCCAAACCACATTCGCACATCCCTAATACATATGTCTCCCCTCTCCCTGTCTTTTATATTGTAAGCTCTTGGGCAGGGACTGTGTATATCTTATTCTCTGTAAAGCACCAGGTACATCGCTGGCGCTATATAAATGCTAATAATAATAATAATAATAATAATAATAATAATTTTAAAAATACATGCCATTAGGTTATGATCAAACTGAATGGGATGAAAAACAATAGGTTGTTTCTAAGATGAAAGGCTAATTGTCTACATGATGTTGGTAACATTAGATACTGTACCACTGGTAATTCAACAACTTTAAATAAAGAATTTGCAGGAAGCACTTTCTGTGCCTACATGAAAGCTTGTTTTATCAAATGAACATAAGTCAGCATTTTCTTTATTTTATTTTTTTAAAAGCTTTTTTAAAAGCTTACAGAGCTTTTGACAGCACCAAATTTTGCACATATTAGAGTACTGGGCTATGTATTTGAATAGAGCTTCCTTTTTTAAACACACTTTTTATAGAGTAGGTGCTGGGTAATAGGATGATGAATAGTTCTTGATTCAGTTCCATGATTCCCAGGAAACTGAAGAACCGCAGTCACCAGGTGTCTCTTGAAATGAAAGCAAAACAGCTTATTCACGGTCATTATTTTTGGACACTTTCTACAAGGCAACTAAATATATAAACCAAGAAATAGAAAATACTGTCTTGTTATCGATGATCCAGGGCTGAATCCAGGCAAGTACAGATGATGCAACCGAACAGGGCTCCATGTCTTTGCGGTCCCTGTAGGGACACCCAATACATGGGGGCAATGAATAAACCTAAAATGACACATGAGAATGAAAAGTAGTGGCATAAAATATGGGCCCACAGAGCCACATAGGCAGGGAGCTGTGGTCCTTGTAGGGCCTGTGGTGATTAAGAAGGGGCCCTCATCTCATGAGGCCCATAACTAAACTACAAATGTCAACATGACCATGAGATGTAACATACAGACCTGCAGGGACACCTGGCCATTTAAAGTATGTACCAAAAATTAACACTTTCTAATAGGAATGGGTGAACAGATCGTGATTCGGGTTCGGCTGTTCGGTTTGGCTGCGTTCGGTTCGTCCATTCGGTTCGTCTGCGTTCGGTTCGTCCGTTCGGTTTGGCAGTTTGGTTAGTTTGCCGAGTTCGGGTTCGGCTGTTTGGTTCGGTCGTCCGAACAGGAAATGTTGTTATGGGTGTTTTTTTGTTTTTTATATGTTTTTTTGGTTTTTTATTGGGTTTTATATGGCTTTTTATTGGGTTTTATATGGTTTTCTATGGTTTTTATATGGGTTTTTTAATTTATTTGTTGTATCTAATATTATATATATCTATCTACACTAAATCTAACTGCTATTAACTATTCTAAATGCTATGAACTAAATGGATTATCTAATAAGTACACAGACCTACTCCTACAAACACTAAAACTAAATCACTAACACTATCTCTATCACTAAGCTAACTCCTACAACTGTCTACTATCTATCTATCTATCTATCTATCTATCCCCCCATCCCATATCCATATATATATATATATATATATATTTGGAGATATATATATCCATATATTTGGATATATATATGGATATATATGGATATATATGGGATGGGGGGGAATCACAAACAGAAGAGGAGTCTGTAGTGAAATACATACATACTCAATGAGTCTGTACAGTGCATAACACAAGTTTTCAGTTTATGGGTTAAGTTTCATTTCAGTACAAAACTGAAATGAAACTTAAAGCAATCTAAAAATCCTACTCAACGCCTGCTGTTCAGGAACAGTGACTAGCTCAGAAGGTGTTGGGAAGGAGGGAGGCAGATAATTAGTTTCGTTTCTTGCAAGCCTCTCCACCCCTGGTGCCTGGAAGTCTGCTCCTCAGTGACTGACACCTCCCTGTCATGTTTGACCTTCCAATGAACCTTTTTTTGTCACCCGAACTCACCCAAACGCGATCCGAACTGACCGAACTGTTTGGCCATTTCGCCATTTGGTGTTCGGTTTGTTCTGTATGTTCGTGTTCAGGTTCGGGTTTGAGTTCGGTCATCCGAACAGGCCAAGTTCGGGCCAAACTCTGAACTACCAAACCGTGTTCACCCATCCCTACTTTCTAATGGGTGAGCACCAGATCCAGAGACGTTGTGTGTCTTAAGGGGGCCAGGAAGGGGGAAGTACGTGCATTTATGAGCTTGTTAATAAGCACATAGATAGGGGTGATTCAATTAATATAGTATTTTTGGATTTTCAAAAAGCTTTTGACAAAGTCCCTCAACAGAGACTCCTGAGCAAACTCAGGCCCTTTTTACATGGGCAGCGGAAGGTGGGGGGATGGGTGTGCTGCCGCGGTGGGTGGAGGTGGGTGCGCACCCATTCCCATGGGCACGCACCCACTTCCACCCATCTCCACCCATGGAGCCTCCTCTGGTTTGCCGGATGGCTCCATGGGTAGGAGATGGGTGGAGGTGTGTGTTGCACGGGACCACCACCACCATCCTCCTTACCGCCCATGCTGTTCACATGGATGAACACCCATTCCTCTACTCACTGCCATGGTGTTTGCACTGATGTCTCCCTCCCCCCGCATTTCACACCCTCCCGCACACCCAGTGGGGAGGGGGATGCATCTGTGTAAAAACAGCTGAAGAATCCTGTCATAGATTGGCAGCTGGTTAAAAGACAAGAGACAAAGGGTAGGAATAAATGGTCATTTTTTAAGTTGGAGAGAGGTAAACAGCAGGGTGCCTCAGGGGCCAGTACTGGGATCAGTATTGTTTAACATATTAATTAATGATCTGAAAAAAGGGCAGTGATGTGGCTAAATTTGCAGATGTCAACAAATTATTTAAGATAATTAAGACCCAAGCATACTGTGAGGAATTAGAGAGAGATCTCGAATAACCAGTTGAATGGACAATAAAATGACAAATGAAATTCAGTGTTGATAAGTGCAAGGTGATGCACATTAGGGGAAACTAATCCTCACTTGACATACACAGTGCAATGTTCTCTTCTGATCTGGGTGTAATTATTCAGGAGAAGGATTTTGGAGTCATTGGGGCCAATTCCAAACCCAGTGGATTCATGATTGGCCCCACTGTGGATAGTTCCTTGAAAATATCAGCTCAGTGTGTAGCAGCAGTCCAAAAGGCAAACCGAATGCTAGGCATTATTGCAAAAGGGATCGAAAATAAAAGGGAAAATATCATAATGTCATTGTATAAATCTTTGGTACATTCCCCACCTTGAATATTGTGTGCAGTTCTGGTTGCCCCATGTCAGGAAAGATATAATAGAATTGGAAAAGTTCAGAGAAGGGCAACAGGGATGATAGAAGTGATGGATCGATTACGATTTTCATATGAGGAGAAGTTCAACAGGTTAGGGCTTTTTAGCTTGGAGAAAAGGTAATTAAGGGGGGATATGACAGAACATTATAAAATCATGAGTGGTGTGGAAAAAGTAAATATGGAAATGTTGTTTATCCATTCTCACAAGAAGAAAACAAGAGGACACTCTGTGAAGTTAAATGGCAGCATACTGAAACCAAACAAAAGGAAGTATTTTTTTCACTCAGTGGACAATACAGTTGTAGAACTCGTTACCAGAGTTCTACAACTCTGGTAAAAGCCAGCATCATAACTAGCTTCAAATGGAAATTAGATCAATCCTTAGATGATAGAGTCATAAATGCTTACTAATTGGGGCTTAAACCTCTCTCTACCAGTAGTTGGGGGTGGTTAGTAGGATATGAATCACACCTTCATGACTTGTACTTGTTCTTCTCTCAAGCTACTGTAGTTGGCTGCTGTTGGAGACAGGATGCTGGGTTTGATGGACTATGGGTCTGACCCAGTATGGCACTTCTTGTGTTCTCATGTTCACTGAGTTAGTGTGTGTCTGAGGCCATATTCACACCTGACACGATGGCAGTGGCAAAGACCTGTGAGGCAAAGACGCAGCAGCAGGGAGGAACCCAATGCCGGAAGTAGTGCCGGTGCAAACGGGGTTCTGCCATGGCTTTGCTCGCAGGTGACAGGGTGCAAAATCCATCCCTGTCATTTGCAAGCAAAGCACCATCCAACAGTGCACCATCCCACACACTGCCACTTTGCCTTGAGCCTCAGCATTGCAACCTCACCCCTAGCATGACCCCCACATCCCACTCCTTTCATCACTGCCACTCTAGCCCATCACCAGTCCTGGCACCATGGCCAGAGAAGTTGTGGCTCTGTGAAAAATGGTCATGTGATTCCTCCTAACAAAGGAATATTTGATGGACACCCACTGACTCAGGGTGATTTCAGACGTGACGGGATCACGCTGAACCACAGTGAACCACGGTGAACCCCGTGGCGGGGCCAAGGTGGCATGAACGTCTGTTCGCGTCCACCAGATGTTCACCACGGTGAACACCCGCGCTGGGCCAATTCCAACCATGCTTCCCGGGCTAGCCGAACCAATTCCCGTGGACGCATGGTGAAAGATATCCCCACCCGTGATCACTGAAAAGTCATGTCTGGCCGCTCGCCACGGCCCGGGATCACCGGCGGGATCCCGGGCCGTGGCGCGTTCGGCCGGACGTGGCGGCCTCATTGGTCCCACCGCCTGCCCGTCTCCCCAGAGGGCGGGCGGCGGGAGCATGGAGGGGGCAGGGCCGTGCGGCCGCACGTTGCGCCGCGCCGGGGTGACCCCGGCGGGGAATGAACAGGGTGATTTCGGTACGGGGCCAACGGGCCCCGTTACGTCTGAAATCACCCTTTGTCACTAGAAAAAAAGAAAATGTTACGGTAGATAATTTTGGGTGTTCACTTACACATAATGTCCCTTTCAGCTCAGAGGTTGGAGTCTGCTGCACTGCAGGCCCATATGTTGCACATGTGTTATTTGTAGGTTATTCATGGGTCCAATGTGGGTTTTTTGGGGGGGTGTTCCTCCTGAATTGCCCAAGGCCCTCCACAGGCCGGAGGTCTCTGGATGTGATGCTCTGTGGACCCGTATTCTACACCAGTGTTTCTCTCACTCATGCTGTAATTTCAAGTTTATTCTTTGGCCTTGTGTATTGGGGCTCTGTGGAGTTCCCCAGTGCTTGGGGCCCTGCATAATTACATAGTCTGTACTATTCTGGATCCAACCCTGATTCATTCCAAGAACCTTCTCCCCAAAATTTCATCCATACACTACAATCCTCCCTCCATGCTCCATCTTCTACACTACCCTTTCGAGGGCTACATCAGTCCTCACACTTGCCCACCGCACTACATGAACCCCTTTGGAACAGGGCAAAGTTCCTAAGTGCTTCTACACCTTTAAGAGAGCACAGCTAGCACCAGCAAGGGGAAGGTGCTAAGGAAGCTGCAGGTGCTTCAGAAGTGCAGGACAGCTCCTGACAGGAAGCAGCTGTGTCTGGGCATGGCACAGCCAATATAAAGAGTTTGAAGCAAAGGCGCAGAAGCCAACTAGAACTGGAAGAGATAGGAGCCAGACCAGGCCAGAGAGGAGTGCTGGACTAGGTAAGGTTTGCTGGGAAGGCAAGTTTGTCCTAGAAGCCTCAAAGAGACTGCTGTATTTGAGTATTAGGCCAGAGGAGTTTGTCTGGCTAAAAGAGATCTTGAAAAGGACTATACCAGTTAAAGGACTGTGCCTGGCAGAGTACTGGGATATCAGAGATAGATAGGGAAGTGGGTGCCAAAGGGCTGCTTCCCTGTGTTAGATGGACTAGTGAGAGACTGCATAGAAACTGTATATTGATGGTGGTGATATGGAATAGCAATAAGAGACTGAGACCATGTGTAAAGAGACTCTGTGATGATGTGATATAAAGATCTAAAAGCTAATTCCCAGAAATGTCTCTCTGGCTGCTTTTAAACGAGACAAATTGTGTGCATGATTGGTGAAAAATGTGCGTGTTTTAATGCTCGTTTAAACACCTAAACCGTCTTAAATGCACATTTGCCATAATCATGTAAAAGCCAAAACTGTTTTGAATGTGGTTTTGTCTGATTCCAAACTGGTTTTGAACCCCTTTGATGATCAAGGGATGTCAAAACCAGTTTTAAAAAATGTGCATTATTTAAATCCTGTTTTTAAACATTTAACTTGTTTGATTATTTTAAAATTGTTTTATACTTGTTTTTATGTACTTTTATTGATGTTGGAATCCGCCCTGAGCTGTTTTTCAGGAGGGGTGGGGTATAAATCGCTGAAATAAATAAATAAAAAAATTTAAAAATTTACAAAATCACATTAAAAGTGTCTTGTCTAAACGCACCCTATGATTGGGCCCTGATCTTGTAAAGACTTGCACATGGCAAAGCTTATCCCTGTCGCACCCTTGCTTTGTACTCTCTCACATTTGACTGTTGCACCATCTCAGCAGTTAGAGCAGTGGGAGGTCATTACCATTGCCTCCATCATACTAAAAATCTGGATCATTCTTATTATTCTAAAATCAAATTTGTAAAATTTATGACCTTGTACAGTATGATTTTCCCCTGTGTTTCCACTTATATATTTTATGTTTCTGTTTCTATATTCAGTTATATTTATTTTTGACAACCTGAAGATAATTTAATTGGTAATGACTTGATAAAAAATTGCATGAATGGAAAGCAGATAGTGTCACCTTTGCTTTAACAAGATGTCAATTAAAGAGTCCTATGTTAGGAAGGGACCCACATCAGCATGTAGTAACACATCTCTAGCTTCTCTGGATCCAGTAGTTCGATGTTCTTAGCCCTCCTGAAAAGGGACAGAATGACCAACCCTAAAATGTCTCTATTTTTTCTTCTTTTTTAGATCCACAACTAGTGGACTCCCACCAAATTTTATGGAGTTACATCAGTTTACTCTAGCTGACGATGTAGCCCCATGTGCTCACAGGACAGATGTGACAAAGGTAGATCATTGCTCAGGTGACAATGCAGATTTCACTATACTGGTGAGTCAGATATGGTCCATCACAAGGATGTAGCTATAATAGGGTCCACCAGGGCAGCTTCACCAAGTCCCACAAGACTGGGAGGCCCATGCTGCCTGGTGCAGATGCATCCCCTGTTGCTGAGAGGGGATACAGGAGTAGCTCCACTGCACTAGAGCCCATTCCAACCTAACTACAGACCTGGTCCATCATTGACCTAGATTTCTGAGACTTACAATCCCATTCTCCATGGTCTAGTCCTTTCTTGGCTCCTCTGCTGAGAGTGCCAATAATATAGCTTGTTAATCATGTTCTAAGGTACTTATCATATTAATAACCATCTGCTGGAAGCTAAATAAGCACCCCAGTCTCATTTCACATATGGTAGGGATGTGCGAACGTGGTTTGGATGTTCGGAGTTCGGACCGAACTCGGTCTGTTCGGACATCCGAACTGAACTCGAAAACGGCCGAACAGTTTGGTCATGTTCGGATGAGTTCAGGGGCGGGAAAAACATGACTTTGGGGAGGAAAAACGTGACTTGAAGGGGGAGGCAGCTGAGGAGCAGACTTCCTGGCACCAGGGGTGGAGACCAGGAGTTGTTTCAGGGCCAAATGATACCGATACCAAAAAAAAAATCTTCAAATTCGCTATCGGTATAGATAGTGCTATTTTCGAGTGTTCAGCCAATTTTGACCAAACCGAACTCCGCCAAACTGAACAACCCAACCTGAACTCGGGTTTCGAACCAAACGACTGAATGTTCGAACCGCATTCTGTTCGCACATCCCTAACATATGCCATTAAAGACCAAGGAGCTCAATCCCAACAATGTGCCCATTACTAACCTGGAACATGTTCAAGTCATGTTTATATAAAAGTGAAACTGTATTTTATAACCTGATCAACCACTCATTTTATCCATATTTTTAAGCAGCCAGTGTATTGGGAAGCAAATAAGAATGACAAAACGAATTAAATTATCCTTTGATTATTCACTAACTATTCTAATATTAATTTTAAAATATTATTAGAATGTATAAAGCACAATACTATCCAAAGATCTGTTGGCAGTGACACCTGTCAAAATTTGATAAAACATCAGATGGCTTAAACAGCCACGAGTCACATGGCCTAGTTTTTGACTTATAGACATTGGGCACAATCCTGACTCCACTGAAGTCAATGGAAGTTCAGCTACAGAGTTGAGTGGAGACAGGATCACACTCATTGTCTAAGTTCTGTTCCCAGACATCTGGTACAGCATCATGGAACCCATGGAAAAGCATAACAAGCTTATCTTTTTAAAGCCAATGCTAGCCTTTCACACTGGAGTGAGTCCCAATTCATTTTAATAGGACTTGTGCTTGCCCTAAGAACTAGGACTGACACTGAGCAGATTGTAAGCCCCTCGTGGCAGGGATTTGTCTCTAAGTCATGACTGTTCACAACAACCAAACAGAAACTACTTCATAAGATTACCATGGGGTTGTTGGGGATTGGGAATGGGAAGGGGACGGGCCTCACACTCATGTGGTGCACAGACGGTTTCTGTACTAAAGGTCTCCCTCCGGGTCTTATAGATGCAGTGGGGGGAACCCCCTAGCCAAAGATCATCACCGGGAGGTGGTACAGAGTCTGTGCTTCCCCCAATCACACACCACACACTACAGGGCAGGGAAGGAAGGGACGTGGCACAGTGCGGAGATGGGGGAGCAAGGCCCCAGGGACTAGGGGGAAGGATACAGGAGGGGACTAGGCACTCGCACAGGGAAGGGGTTCCAGGGAGGTAGGAATCCTGGATACCCAGCCACCCCACCCAGCCAAAAACACCCAGCACGGTACAGAAGCAGCCACATCCTCACCCACTCACCTTCGCCCACCCTCACATCCTCACACTCACTCATTCACTTGCTCACTCTCTCTCTCTGTGGTAACTTCACGCCACCAAGAAACACACAGTCAAAGGGCCAGTCTCACGGCACAGGTCCAATCACTAGCAGGGAGTCCGGTTGGAAGCAGCCTTTTAACTGCTTCCTTGTTTCTGGTGCAGGCACTCCGAGCATCTGGGCAGGACCATCATGGTATCCTTTTTCGTCTTGGTGCCTGTGTGCATGCACAGGGCACGCTTGGTGGTGGCGACATCCGGGGGTGTGCCTGCGCCGTGGCGGGCCATGACTCTGTCCGCTGCAGCGGCGCCTTGGTGATCTGGGCCCTTTGCCGGCCCCTCCCCCATCATGTCCCTTTCCTGAACTAATCCTGCACAAGCTCCTAGGCTTCACCTATAAAGCTCTTCACAACCCCCCCACCTCTCTGCACTTATCGCCCACCATACTCCAGCCCATGCACTTCGCTCCTTTTCTGTCCCTTCTCTCACACTTCCACACCTTTCCTGTTCCCCTAAGCGCCTTCGTCCCTTCTCACTTGCTGCCCCCCATGCCTGGAACTCCCTCCCTGTCCACATCCGCCTTGCCGCCTCCCTTCATACCTTCAAATCTCTCCTTAAAACTCACCTCTTTCGTTCTGCTCTGTCTGATTCTTTATTCTGCTGAGCCACTATTTCCTATACCTTCTGTCTGTTTACCCCTATCCTTGCCACATGGACCTGCCTGCTGTCATTCTCATTGTAACCAAGCCAAGTACGTGCACCTGAGACCTCGCATCTTCATGAATGTTAGACCCCTTGTCTCTCCCTCTGTTCCCCTTCCTATGTCTCTCCCCCAGCTCCTGTCTCTCAGATTGTAAGCCCTAGGGGCAGGGACCATGTCTATTTTATTACTTTGTAAAGTGCCAGGTACACTGCTGGCGCTATATAAATGTTTGTATAATAATAATGTCCCCGGGTGGGGAAGTGACAGGCCCCTGCTGGGGTGTCCACGGCACCAGCCACCTGCAAGGTAAGAGCCCCCTGGACCCCCATCTCCCTCTCCTCTGATACCAGGGCCTGACAGGGGTGTTGTTGTTTTTTTATATATATATATCTGAAAGCACCATTACTGAGTTTACGCTCCTCTGACTGCTGGTATCACTGCCCTTTTATATGTGGAACTTGGTTTCGGTGCTTCCGTTGCATCCCTGTTATTGCATGCCCAAATTGTTGGCTTACTTTGTTGAACATCATTCAGTCAATCATTATTAGCTCGATCACTCTAGTTAACCTGCCTGTTCTACTCCCCATTTATTGACTGATTGATCACACTCTATTAGATCAATCAACTGATTTTTTTTGTTCATAATTTCCCCACGACTTGGTTGAGTTTCATTTAAATGCTCACCACTTAATCACATTTCCTAACTGACTTGTTTGTTGTTGCATATTTTTTTTACTCTTAATTGACTGGTAACTTTGTTAATCTACCATTTAACCTACTAGCCATTAGTGTCACTGATGAGTAGCTTACTTATGTTCTCTACTCTCCTCTAATTAGCCCTTCCTATGCCTTCCCCTGTTTTTCTCTAACATCCTCCCTCCCTCAGGGTGCAGGCACATGTGCTAGGAGGGCCTGATCCCCATGTGGCCCTGTAGTGGGCAAGCGTTGCCGCCAGCCTGCTGGGCCAATGCAAGGAGCTGGGCACGTAGTCAGCCTCCCCGCTGGGCAGCTGGGCAGCTGTTGGAGATCTTGCCACGGTGCTATGCATCCCAACTCCCTCCCCTGGCCCAAACAAAATCGCACCCGTGACTGTGATGCAGCAGCGTGACTGGTAACAGCACCTACCATGCAAAGGCTCACCGTACAGCGGGGCAGAAGGAGCCCCAGAACATGGGCTTCCATGCCTTGGACAGCCTTACCCCACTTGGGGTAAGACTGCTACGCAAGGCATGTTCTGACTTTTCCTAAGGACTCTGAGCATCCATCTGTTTACACCCACTGTAAGTCTGTGGCAACATAGTGTCTTGCATTCATTTATTTCTAATTACTGTTTTTGATAGGTTACCCTTCAAAATTGACTGTTGCCATTGATTTAAAAGATCTGGTGCTTAACTCTTCTATGGAGTTGTCATTGAAATCCTCTTTCTAATATGTATCTGGTCGCCCTGGTCCTTCAGACTTCATACCCCTTATCCTCACCAGGGATTAATACAAGCTACTGACTTCACTTTTCTTACATGCACTTGACAGGGACAGATAAATCCCGCTCCTTTTCTCTTCCATCCCACTTCAAGATTTGCTTTCATAATTAATCTTTTTGCTGGTCGGTGTAGAATCACAGCAAAATATGGCTCTCTAAAGAGGATGTTATTTTGCACCTCTTCAGTTCAAGAAAAAAGCTTATGAAAAGCAATTTCTAATGCATTTGGAATTTCGTATAACAATGAAAAAAACTCTTTCAACCATAAAGGCCTTCAGGTCTCTAATTTTAAGGTTTATTATTAAGACAGCTAAGCTAGTCATATGAGGCATTGTCTCTACTAAGATAATGACCCAGCATGACTACAAATGAAATCACTCTCCAAAAAAGACCTTCCTGTAAAATTCCTCAGAAGGAAGCATGCTATTAATGTATCGCTAAGCTGTCATTTTTGACCACATTACATTAATGCAACTCACATTATTTTAAGACTTGGGATTTGAGTTGAGATAGTCAAGGTCCTTTGTAAGCATTACACAGTTGGTGCAGACAACCTATTCATAATGTTTAAAAATTTAAAGTGTATCCAATCCCTTTGTATTCATTTTGGGAGGTGCACTATTTACAAACAAACCTAATTCATCATCTACTCTCAAGGTGAATAAATATAGGAGCCCACTGTTTGAAGTGTCTGTTAGCAATAATGTTGGAGCTCTGTTTGCACTTTTCATTCATATTCCACTATTTGTTTCCCTAGTCACTTGTATTTAGGTGGTTTTTGTTTACTCTCAAAATACAAACCCTATTTGGCACACAGGAACAAAGTTTTATACTAGGGATGGGACTTCCGGTTTCAGTTTAAACCGAGAGTGACCAATAATGCCACTCTCAGTTTAAAATAGAGAGAGATCTGAGAATTAGTTCCTCTTGGCATCCGATTATCAGATCTTGGATCTTCCCAACTGATTTCAATGGGAAATTCTCCCCATTGACTTCAATGGGAAGAGCTGTGACCTGCAGGGATGCCACAAGCACCCACCCTACTCCTGGCCTTGGAGGGTGGGGATCAATTACCCCTAACACCCCCACCTGCCAGGGCCCAGCATTACACCCCTCCCTGGGGCCCATAAAGCATCTTACCTGTGGTCCCGGATCTTGGTGGAGGGTGGGGGATGATGACCGCTGCCGGCTGGGGTGCCAGCTCCACAGTCAGTAGTTGGGTCTCCTCCGCTGCCAGTGGGAGCCAGCTCTGCTGCCAGGCCTAGCTGCCCGGCAGCGGAGCCGGCTCCCGCCAGCAGTGAAGAAGACCCAGTCACCAGCAGTGGAGCCAGCTCCTCTGCCAGGCTGCGAGGTCTTCTCTTCCTTTCTTCTTTTCTTCTAATCTTCTTCCTTCTTCTTTTCTTCTAGGTCCCACACCAGTCCCAGAAGTTGGAACTATGAAGAAGGCTTCTGGCATCTTCACTGTCCATGCACAAAATGGCTGCCAAGGCAGCCCTCTTCCAAAATGGCATCGGCAGAAGAGGGCAGTCATTCTGCGCATGTGTTCATGCATCTGGCCTTGGTGGCCATTTTGCACATGGGCAGTGAAGATGTCAGAACCCTTCTTCAGAGTTCCGGGACTGGTGTGGGACCTAGACGAAGAAAGAAGATTAGAAGAAAGGAAGAAAAGACCCGGCTGCCCGGCAGGAGAGCCAGCTCCATTGCCAGTGGCTGGGTTTTTTCCGCTGCCAAAGGGAGCCAGCTCCACCACCAGGCAGCCACGCCTGGCAGTGAATCCGGCTCCCAACAGCAGCAGAGGAGACCCAGCCACTGGCAGCAGAGCAGGCACCCCAGCCGACTGCAGCCATCACCCCCACCCTCTGCCGGGACCCAGAACCACAGATAAGATGCTTTAGGGGACCTGAGGAGGGGTGTAATGCCAGGACCTGGTGGGTATGGGTGTTAGGGGTAATTGATCTCCACCCTCAGAGGCCAGGAGTGGGGTGGGGGGATGCTCCAGGAGGGGTTTCAGTGATGGTTTGTGTTCTGTTTGTTCCCCTGTGTCTCAGAGTCGGAAAATTTCCCATTGAAGGCAATGGGAAACATCCAACACCGATACCAGTAAGGGATCCAAAACACAGGGAAGTCAACACTGATAGAAACCGACACTGATAATCAGTCTGGAGTCCCACCCCAGTACATACTAAGCCTGCTGAAGCCTCAGTACTTCAGTGTGGGACACAAGGATGGGCACAGGTACTGTCTGAAAAGAGCTCATAGGTTGAGTATCACTAGGCTTCAATCCACCCTGTCTGCTGCTGAACCAATAGCATGTCATGGTACTGAACTTCTAGCACTTGGAATGCATAATAGCCCTCCACATGCCCCAGAATGGTGGCAGTGAGTGGGCCCCTTGTTACGCTCCTCCTTAAAGAATTGAGCAAAGCATGTGTGGGGTAAAACCCCCTTGCAGCAAAGTGCCCTGAGGCAGG
Organism: Sphenodon punctatus; assembly: GCA_003113815.1. Lineage (NCBI taxonomy): Eukaryota > Metazoa > Chordata > Lepidosauria > Sphenodontia > Sphenodontidae > Sphenodon > Sphenodon punctatus. Next base: position 2,746,444 of record QEPC01011255.1, on the reverse strand, counting down.
AAGCATCAGTTGCAGCAGCAGGAAAAGGAGGAACCCGGCAAGGGATGCTGGGGCAACCCTCACCGCATGGTGCGAAAGCAGTCTAGGGGTGGGAATTTCGGTTCCCCTGATATCCGGAACTGCAGTTTCGGATTAACCCGGTTATCTGGGGTACCGGTACCTGTACCGGTTCCCCATGCTGGATTTCTTTACATTGCGGCGATTGAAATGAATGGCCACAATGTAAAAAAAATAAAAAATACTTGTCCTCCTCCATCCGGACTGCGCGGGTGGAAGGGGGGACACCTCCCACCCACCCTGCCCAGTCTGGATTTTTTTTTAGTTAATTTTAACCCGAAGTTTGGCTGCTAGTGCGGGCTCCGGGCTGCTGCCACACTGGCGGTGGCGACCCAGAGCCCACACCAGCAGGTACTAGGTGATCCCTGGGGTGGGGGGTGGTTTAACACACCCCCACCCCAGGGATCACCCTACTCCCCCACCCAGGGATCACCTTACTTGCCCTCTGGGCTGTGGTGGCAGCAGCAGCAGCAAGGCGCAGGTCCAGCTTCAGCACTAATGGCTGGCTTCAACACTTCACTAGGCCTTCCGGGGAAACCAGGAAGTTCCCCGGAAGGCCTAGTGAAGCGCTGAAGCAAGACACTAGCGCTGAAAGTCAGACCCGCGCCGTGCTGCTGCCGCTGTCGCTGCTGCTGCCGCCGCCACCTGAAAAGCAAGTAAGGTGATTCCTGGGTGGGGGGGGTAGGACAATCCCTGGATGGGGGCATGTCAAACCACCCCCCACCCCAGGGATCGCCTAGTACCTGCTGGTGCGGGCTCTGGGTCACTGCTGCCGGTGCGGTGGTGGCCCAGAGCCCGCACTAGCAGCCGGACTTCAGGTTAAAATTAAATTTAAAAAATCCAGGTTGGGCAGGGTGGGTGGGTGGTGTCCCCCCTTCCACCCACACAGTCTGGGAGGGGGAGGGGGAAGGTATTGGGGGGTTTTCCCCATTGATTTCAATGGGGACAGTTCCCCATTGAAATTAATGGAAAAAAATGGTACCACTAACCGTTTTTTTGCCCCAAGTCCCACCCCTAGAAAGCACTGTTGTTGAGTGAAACGCCACCTGAAAAGGGGACGAGTTTGGAGCCAAGCATCTACTTCTGTCCCAGTTTCAGGCAGGAGCTCCAGCAAGCAGCAGCTCCCAAACGAGGCTGGCAATGGGGCCAGCTACTTGGGACTGTGGTACCTAGGGAACCAGTGGGCACCCAGAGTTAAGTGGGGATGTCAGTTGGATCTTCTTCGGCCATCCACCACAGGATTCCTGCCTGCTGCAGCGAATCTATGCTGAATCCCTTTCGCTCCCCCCACCCGGGGATGGGGGAAATGATTTCATTTCATTTCATTATTTCTATATCACCCCTCTTGCTGATCATGACTCAAGGCGGTTTACAAAATATAAAATGCAATAAATGAAATAACATAATACATAGATAAAATACATAATCAAAAACAGTTTCATCAACACATAAATACATTAGCCCCAGGACAGAAAAATACATCACCATATTCCCATGTCCACCCCACCCTATACCCTCCCCCCCAGACCTCTCTCACAAAGGTACCATTGCACCCCTCCCCAAACGTCTTGTACCGCCCCTCTCACTAGGGGTACCAAGACCCCCTCCCTAACCCATTCCCTGCTTTCACCAGGGAGCAAAAACTATCTCCCCTTAACCTACCCACCAGTTCCTGAGGATAATTGCCCAACCCAAAACACCCCCTAACAAACATTGCTGCCTCCCATCAAAACCTCCCCCACAATCCTCAGTCCTCCCCTCCAAAGGTCATGCCCCTTTTGATGCCCCCATTCAGAGTGGGCCCCCACAGCACAGCCATGCTGCTCTTCATCCTTATTAGTCATCTGTCCTGAGCCATCCGAGAAAAGCGGGGTAGAAATGTGTTTAGCCCCTTTCTGCCCATCTAATGGCCACCAAACACCCTGCACCCTTTGGTTGTTGCCCTTCAGACGCCGCCCAAGGGCTCTGCCCTTGGCAGCCTCTGACCCTTATAGAGGGGAGTCAGGAGAGGTTACCTGGGAAGGAGAACACACAACAGGTGGGCCTAATGAACTATCACACACAACCCCAACAGATCCCAGCCCTTGGCAGCCTCTGACCCTTATAGAGGGGAGGCAGTAGAAGTTACCTGGGAAGGAGAACACCCAACAGATGGACCCAGTGAACTCACACACACAACCCCAACAGATCTCAGCCCTTGGAATGGCCAGGGGAGTGGTATCAGCAGGCTCCTAGGCCTGCTGGCCTGGCCCTGAAGCCAAGCGGGGCCCTGGGGGCCGGGGGGGCTGATCTGCCCTCAGTTCGTAGGGATGGGCGAACAGAACTGAGTTCAGAAATTCGGTTCGGTTCAGGTTGAAAATCGAGTTCGGTTCGGAAGTTCGGTTCGGTCGACCGAACTATTTGAGTTTGGTCTGAACTCCAAACTTCCAAACAGAGTTTGGAAATTCAAAACCCATTGAACTAAATGAAATATTATCTTATAGGAATGGGGGAACAGAACCGAGTTTGGAAATTCGGTTCGGTTCAAAAATCGGGTTGGGTTCGGAAGTTCGGTTCGGTTGACCAAACTGGTCGAGTTCGATCCGAACTCCTGAACCACGTTCGCCCATCCCTACCAGTTCATCTCTCCCCCACCACCCCCATGGCGAAGGGGATGACTCTGGAACGTGGGGTGGAGGGGAGGGGGAAGTAGACCTACTGTCCCACAGGATGGACAGATGGGCTGTGGGGTCCTGATGGGGAGGTGGCAGCTGCCCAGTCAGGGCTGGGCCATCCCATTGCTGTGAGGCCTGAGGCACCTGGGTACAGACTCAGGGCCCAAACAACATGGGTGTAGAGTCCCACTACATGGGGGCAAAATGCTTTGCAGGCCTGTGGGGCAGGTGGACCCCCAGTCACAGTGGGGTCCCTGCAGTGTTCCCCCCACAGCCCCTCAGTGAGATGGCCCCTCCCCCCATTGCCAAAAAGGGTGACACCCAGCTCCCCCCCCCCCCCGTGACTGGGCTCAGTGGGTTCTTGCAGGGTTGGGGCTGCTGCCCCTGTAGGAAGGCGGGCCCCTCCTGGAACCTGATGGCCCTGGTCACCTATGGAATGCAAACATGAGGTGGTGGCGGGGGGGGGACCCCCTTCCTTTTTCTCATTCCAGGGTAAGTCCCTGGATCTGGAGGGGACTGGGTGAGGAGAACCAGGACCCTCAAGGACAAGATGCTGAGGAGGGTTTTTACAGTGGATAGAGCCCATGTAACAGGCCATCTAGACCTTGGGGAGCAGCCTGAAGACCCAGCACTGCCCCCAGTGCACCTAACAGCACTGCAGCCGCACAAAATACAGATGAACAGGGGTGAGTGAGCCACTGGAGCTGGGCCAGGAGAGCCCTGGGGTGCACGACCATATTGGCCTCACACTGGCAGGTAATGGGGCCAATGGACTGTGCCGTGTCACACTGCCTACACCAGAGCACCATCCCAGCAGCTCCCATGGGGGGAGTGAGAGCACTGTTCGGCGACTTTGGTGGTGTGGAGTGGGGATCCCCCACTCCTTTACTAGGGATGCCGGGTGCCCAGTGCTCACTTCACCACAAGCCCATCTCCCCCCACCCCCAAACCGATGACTGCACCCAAGCTGTCCAGACCCCCCCAAGTATTGCTGCTCCCCAGTCTGGGGTCTCATCGGGACAGGGGCGCTGCGCATCAGCCCCTGCCCCCCCCCCCCGGCTGGCAGGGGTGTGTGTTTCTTTGATGTGTCCATGGTCATGGGGGAGCACCATGTGCAGGCCACTAGGATCCACATAACGAAGGGACAAGCATATGGACATCTTCCCCTTACTGTCTGTTGACCCAATAGGGGTTGCAGAAGATGGAGGATGACAAGAAAGAAAAGGAGCATTTCTGGCAATCTCAGATCAGCTTTGCACATGCTCCAAATGGCTGCAAAGCCATTTCTGTACATGCATAGCCCCCAGTGGCCATTTTGCACATGCACAGAGCATTTTTGGAGGGTTCTCAAGAATCTAAGGGTTCCTGACACCTGGTTTGAGTTCTTGGTGAGATTTTGAGTGTGGTTCCCCACCTCATAATCTATTTATTGATTGATTTATTGATTGATTGATTGATTGGATTGGATTTCTAGGCCACCTCCTCCTGCTAATGCAGCTCAGGGAAGCTTACAACACAATAAAACCACAAAATCAAATAACAATAAAACCAGTATAAACAAAAATATACAATTAATATAAAAACAATACGTGAACTCATGGCAAAGTATAACCCCCCCCCTCCCCCACCTAACCCCTCTCCCTCACCCATTTCCCTTGTCAAAGACCTGGTGGAACAGCCATGTCTTACACTGTCTATAGAAAGAAGGAAGGTTTGGGGCCAGGTCAGGTGGACCTCCGTCAGGAGAGAGTTCCACAGCTGTGGTGCAGCCACCAAGAATGCCCTCCTCTTCATCGACACCCGAGACACTTGGGGGACCACAAGGAGGGTGCCCCTGGCCACCTGCAGGGGCTGATCCACGACCGGGGAGGTGAGGCAATCCCATAGATAAGCAGGGCCCAAACTATGCAGGGCTTTATAGGTCAAAACCAACAACTTGAATTGGGCCTGGAAGACTGCAACCAGTGCAGAGACCTGAGCACAGGAATAATGTGCTCATGACAACCTGTCCCCGTAAGGAGGCAGGCCACCGCATTCTTCACCAATTGCAGCTTCAGGACTGTCACCAAGGGTAGCCCCACATAGAGCATGTTGCAGTAGTCCAGTCATGAGGTAATGAAACCATGGACTATGGTGGCTAGGTCAGAGTCTGAGACATACGGCCGAAGCTGTCACACCAGATGTAATTGGCAGACTGCTCCCTTCACCACAGCTGACACCTGGGCATCTAGGCAGAGCTGTTTGTCCAGGAGCACCCCCAGACTTCGAACTTGGGGGAACCCAGAGGACAGACCCTATCAATGATGGGTGCCACCACTCCCTCAGCCCTGACCACCAGCATCACATCCATCTTGTCAGTATTCAGCTTCAGATGGCTCGTCCTCATCCAATCCCCCACAGCTGTCAAGACACCGGGTAAGCACCGAGACTGCTGGGCCTGGGGCAGCTTAAAAAGAGAGGTAAAGTTGGGTGTCATTGGCATATTTTATTTGTTATATTTATTTGTTATATTTTGATGACACCGCACAACACACCCTCTGACAACCTCACCCAAAGGCTGTGTATACACGTTTAACAGGAGAGAGGACAAAATAGAACCTTGTGGGACTCCACACATGAGGTCCTGGGGAAATGATAAACCATCACCCAGTACCACATGCTGACTTCTCCTAGCCAGGAAAAAATGGAACCATTCAAGAACAGTCCCGCCCACCCTGGCATGGTCCTGCAAGTGGACCCCCAACATCTCATGGTCAACAGTGTCACATGCAGCCAAGAGATCTAACACGATTGAACGACCCTGGTCCAACTCACAGCAGAGGTTGTCGACCAAGGCCACAAATGCAGATGGGGGCGGGGGGAGTATACTGAACTGGCTTTGCCAGGGGCTGCCCTGAACTGGAGTGCTGGGACCCTGGGGCTCCCAGCTCTCTTGACCAGCGCAGCCCCTGGTAAAGCTCTTGGCTGCCTAATCAGTTTCAGGCTGAAATTTATCAGGCAGCTGCTTGCGGTTTTGTAAGTGGCCACTCTGGCTAGAGATGAGTATCCCTTTACATACAGGCTTTGCAAACAGACGTTGTAACTGACAAGCCCCACCCAGGAGCTCTTAGGGAAAGTTATTGTCAGTTACAAAGGTTTTTGAGTTCTTGGCTAGGAGGCAGCGAGAAGCTGCCATTTCTCAGATCATTCTCATTTTGCAGAATGAGCTGAGAAACATGTTTCTTGTCAAGAAGCTTCAGTTCATCATGACTGAATTTCAGCCCTATTTAATAGCAACACATGAAATCCCATAGATAAGCGGGGCCCAAACTATGCAGGGCTTTATAGGTCAAAACCAACAACTTGAATTGGGCCTGAAAGACTATAGGCAACCAGTGCAGAGACCTGAGCACAGGCATAATGTGCTCATGACAACCTGTCCCCGTAAGGAGGCAGGCAGTTTGGTACTGCCACTCACCTCCCCTGTCCCAGTGATCATCTCCCAGTACTGACTCAGTGCTGCCACTCACCTTCCCTGCTCCAGCAATCGCTACTATATCCTAGTGGTAGCCGAGCTCCACCATCGGGGTGGCAAGCTGATGGAAGACCCACTCATTCTGGTGCATGAGGTGGAGGTTATATAGGACCTGTGCATGTATCCCCACCATTCACGCCCCAGGCTGAAGAAGGCCCTCGTTGTCTCCTTCTCGCTTCATGGGACCATCTTCGCATGGGTGGCTTGGAGGTCTTTTTCCCAGTGTAGCAGGATCCCCTGTTCCCCCTGATGATGCTGTTCCTGGAGCAGCAGTGCTGGTGGATGCCTGTGAAAAGGGTGATGGAGATGTACAACATATAACTTGTGCATACTGTAGAATGACTGTCGTGCCTCCCCCTTCTGCCCCCTCCCCCTGGTGCACTGATTTACTGGTCTGGCCTGTCCCTTCTCCTGCTCCATGTTCCCTTTTCTGGAACTCTCTTGGTGGTGTGGGCCAGGCATTAGGTACAAACTGCTGCATAGACCAGGGATGCCCAACGTGGTGTTTCCTTTGTTGCTGGTTCCCTTTAAGGGTTCTGGGCTGTCTCTTTGGGAGGGACGTTGGGGCACAGCCACTTCACTGACCACTTTGGACTTTTTGTCTGCAGCTGTCAGATCCTGGTGGCAGAGCTAGGCAGGGTCTAATAGACTTGCAGGTAGGGCTGATGCGGCAGCAGCTGTTACCGCACCACGATTCCATTCCACCATTTCAGAATTGACCGCGCCACACCACGACTTTTCTGTGGACATTCCGCTAATTCCACTGGCATTCTGCAAATTGCGGAATTGCAGAAAAATTATGGAAACTGTTGGAAAACCGCTGTTCCGCTATTTTGTGGCCCTGGCGGAATGGTGGAAATAGTGAAAATGTCAAGTTTCCGCTATTTTGCGAAGCCTGTGGAAGTAGCGAAATGAAATTAGCGGAACTGCGGAAGTAGCGGAATGAAACTAGCAGAATGAAAGCCTCTGCCACGCCATACCACTAATTGCGGAAATGCTGTTTCTGGCGGAAATAGCTACCACTGCGACATTCTGCTACAGCCCTACTTGCGGGCACTCATTAGCCCAGATTCGCCCAGGCGGGAGGGCGTTGGCCAGGGCTGCACCTCCAAGCTTGTCTAGAGTATTTATTTATTTATTTTAATTGCATTTCAAATATTTCTACCCACCCCTCTCACACCAGGTGACTCGGGTGGCTCACAATCACAATTAAAAACAATTCAACAATAAATACAAAATTAATAAAAAATATAAAACCATAGCAGCAAAATATAAAATCAAAATGACCAATGCAATAACAACCCCCCTAAACCATCCCACCCTCCCCTTCTCTCCCACCAAATGCCTGATGGAAGAGCCAGGTCTTACAGCTACATCAGAAGGCAAGGAGAGCTGGGCTGAGGCTAATTGCTGCCAGGAGGGAATTCTAAAGCAAGTATGCATCCCATAGCAGCTGCCTGCTCGCCCCAGGGCATACACAGACCAACATCTGGCAGTGATGGAACAAATGTGCAGGTGCAGCCCGGGCTAACATGGGCTACTGTCACGTCGTCTACTTTCACCCATAGTTGGACCAAAGCTTCATTATTGGATCAACAACTGGACTCAAACTTCCAAAACAGTTTGGGAGAATATGGATCAGGTGTCATTATTAATAATGTACCTGTTAATAATAATGTCTGTTTCCAACTAACAATAATGCCACCCAAGAGTCAGTAACTGTTCTTTATCCCAGGGACTTCAAATTTTCATTATTGGCAATGCCAGGACTGACCAGATGTTCCTGTTTCTTTTATCCTCTTTGGTTTAATTATAAGCCCTTTTTGTTCAGATTTGTGCAACATGTTAACACTGGTGCAGAGAGCAAAGGTAAAGGGCCTGTGATAAAGATACAGAATGGCATGTTGTTGTTTCCACTTCTTTCCTATTCAAGCTGTTCATGTTGATATTTTAGAGCAGAATTTTATGGCCAAAACAGCTGGAACAAAGAGCTGAGTTATTTGTATCACCGTATGAGATTTTCCTTAAAACTTAATCAACTAAGCTTTTCTTGATACAAGAGCAATCCAACTGTGTTTAGATAGGATTTAGTCCAAATGATTAAAGATGAAATCAAAACAATGAAATGTTGGGTCAGGATGTATCAGAACGTACCTCAGAACAAAAAAAGAAATAGCAGCAATCTCCTCATATATTCTACAGTGGTTGTTTTATTCTGGCCCTTGTTACACAGAGATATGGGAAACATGCTCTTTGAAATTATTATTATTATTATTATTGATTTATATCCCACCTTATCCCTGAAAGCTCAGAATGGCTCACAACATATTCAGAAAATACATATAAGCAGTGGCGGCTGGTGGTTTTTGAGGCTGGTGGGGCAGTGGGTGGGTTGAACCTACTGCTGGCGGCTTTGCCACCAGTGGGCTGGTGAGCCTAGGAGCAGAGCCAGGGCCAGCGCTAGGTGGAGCCAGGGGCAACGCAAGGCCAGTGGCGTGGCTCAACCCAGCAGCAAGGAGCTCCCAGGGTTAACATTAGATGGACATTACATTAGTTAACACTGGGAACTCCTTGCTGCTGTGTGAAGCACTCCCACTGGGGAATAGAGAGCCCTTTTACTGGGGTCCCATTCACCCGGTCTTTCCCACCGGGTCCAAATTAACCATAGCAGGTTGCAAAAATAGATTACATTGCCATCACCTGCCTTTATCCTAAACCCTCAGATCCTCGATTTTCATGGCATACTTTTCATTTTCTTCTCAGAAGAGAATGAAAGGGAAGAGAAGGACAACAGAAGGGAAGTAGGAGGGAAAGTGTTTGGGTTTGGTGCATTACAAGAGTAAGGGGAAGAGATGGGTTTAGTGGGGGACAGGGAAAGGGATCTCCTTGTTGTCTGCAGCCTTCTCTTCTGCCATGCTCCTACCTACTTTCTCCTCTTTTCACAAGGACAGCAGTTGCAGGTCTGTATAGCAACCAAATACTCCCCATCCAAACAGCATCCCTGGCAGCCAAATGCCTGTCCAAGCAAACAGGCCTTTTAAAGAAGTTTGCTACACCCTATCCCCAACAGCCAAAATGCCTGTCCAAGCAAACAGGCCTTTTTTTAAAGGTTTGGCCAGTTTCAGGGCTGCATTGCCACCAAACCAGCCCCATCAAAATTTAAACAATGTATTTCTGTTTCTCAACAAAAACCCCAGACAAGATGCTCACAGTCACACAGTCACAAGCAGAGAGGCCAGAAACTACTTTCCAGCAGAGATCAGCAGTGAAACAGTGAAAGGACCATTTTAAAAGAAGAGTAGCCATGACCAGTAGACCCACAAATTTACAAAATGGCCTCTCTACTCATGCTTGGGAGGGGAGAAGGAAAGCAGCAATGCATCATGCAAACGCAGAGCAAGCTAAGCAAACCATCTTAAGGCAACAATGTTATGTGCAGTCCTTAGCACACCATAAAAGCAGCAGTGAGGACTTCTTCCACTTGTCCCCCAAAACATGCTACACAGCTCTGTTGCAATGTAAGAGGTAGTTTCTGCTGCAACTAAACATGGAGCATTCATGTAAGGACTAACTGTTAGTGAAAAAGCCTGCCACAACATCCCACCAAACTGCAAAGGGCTGGGCCATTTTAAAATGCAAGGAACATTTCAGCAAAGATCATAAACCCTTTCATCTAAGCTGCTAGGTCCCCCACCTGTACAATAGAAACCAGACAGTTTACATCAAAAGCAGCCAAGAAAGAGACCAATTTTAACCAAAAGTAGCCATGGCCAATGGGGGCACCAGAACGTACCCACGGCCTTTGCACATGCTTGAGGGGTTTGTGAGAGGAGCGGGGGAAACTGGACGTGTACATGCAAACACGAACACAGAACAAGCAAAAGCAAACCAGATCTTAAACCAACTGAACCATATTATGTGAAGTCTTAGCACACCACAAAAGCAGCAGCAAGAAATTCCAGATCTTAAACCAACTGAACCATATTATGTGAAGTCTTAGCACACCACAAAAGCAGCAGCAAAGAATTCCACTTGTCCCCCAAAACATGCTTCACTGTTACAGCTCTGTTGAAGCCCCATTTTCTCTCCCACCCAAAAGCAGCCCCCAGAAGCCCCATTATCTCTCTCCCCCCAAAAGCAGCCCCCAGAAGCCCCATTCTCTCCCCCCCCCCCAAAAAAGCAACCCCCAGAAGCTAGGGATGTGCAAACAGATCGCCGTTCTGTCATTTGGTTCGGGAGCCGAGTTTGGGTTCAGTCGTTTGGTTTGGTAGAGTTTGGTTTGGTTCGTCGTTTGGAAATTGGTCTAGGTATCGTGTGATCCCGTGATCACGTTGGAAACCGGAAATTCGAGTGTGTGCGGAGCTTGTGTGGAGAGAGAGCATGTGTGGTGTGGTTGGCTGGGTGTTTGGGTTTGTTTCATGTGTTTTGGCTGTTTTTGTGTTGGTTATGTTGGTTTGACTGTTGGTTTGGCTGGTTGGTGAATTGGTAGGTGACTGTTTTTTGGGTTTTTTTTTAAATGAAGAGGGTGAAGCTCCACAGGGGGGAGTGGAAGAAGGAGGTCAAGATGGCGAAGCCAGTGGAGGAGGTTGCTGCCCCTGGACCTTCGCTGGTGGAGGTCGGCTCCTCAGAGGAGCAAGAGCCAGGCACAGGAGGTGCTGCCAGGTTTGTAAACTTTATTTTTACTTTGACAACAAAAAGATAAGAATATTATCCTTTAGAGCGAGCTCACTGGCATGCAGGTGGGTGCATGGGTGGTGGACACTCAGGCACAAACAGTGGGCATCAGCGGGTGGCAGCGGATGTCTGCCACAGAGAGAGAGGGTGTGTGGGGCTCTCCCAGAAGTCAGGCATGAGCCGAAGGAAGCACCCACCCAAACACATGCCAGCCCATCCCTAGCAAGGGTCTCCCATTGCTATCCCTAGCACCCCAAGAAGGGCAGGATTTGCACGTGCCAGTCAGGGTCTCTATTGCCATCACTCCCTAGCACCCAAAGAAGGGCAGGATTTGCACGTGCCATCCAGGGTCTTTTGGATTTGCACATGCCAGCCAAGGTCACCGTCTCCCGTTGCCATCCCTAGCACCCCAAGGAGGAAGGATTAGTAGAGGCATCATCATAAATACATGATATTCAAATTCAAATTAGTTTATTGAGAGCATGACCAGAGGCCTTTGCTACAAACACAACAAAATAAACATACCAAACAACCAAACATCCAAGACTCACACATAAAAACATATTAGACAAACAAAGATCAGGAGATCCTAATTCAAGTGTTCAACATACACAATAAAATAAAATACAATAGAAAAAAAGCAAGAAACAGGTATCAAATATCCAAAAATTCCTCCCAAACCACTCCATGTATCATGGCTCCTTACACAAATCGCAATCGAGTGGTTTAAAAGCCAGGAATTTATCCCTCATTTTGATTGCCTGAAGTATAAATTTAACTACAGAGATTGTGAGATCTGAGTCTGAGTCCGACAATGCTTTTTCTACTATGAAACGGTCAATACGACCCGGATATTTGTCCAACAATGGCTGAAGATAAAACCTCCTAGGAGCAGCATATAACTGGCACCTCACAAAGAAGTGGTCTAGTGTTTCCACCTCCATACAATCAAAGGGGCATAATCTCTCCTCAAAGGAAATGCCCCCAACAAGGCATCCCTCCAAAAGTGCAGTAGGGAGAGCATTGCAGCGGGTGGCCAAAAACAATCTCCTAGCTGTAGAAGAAATCTCTGAGTTCAGTTATGTGGCAGCCTGATCTTTAGGTGGCATCCAAGACATGTAGCCCGCCATATGTGGTGAGGCCCTAATCTTTGCCACATTAATTTACCCATCCATATCATCCCAGCACGTAAAAATCTCTGAACGAACCACACTGGGATTCCTTCCCTGAAGATAGTCCATTGAAAAGCCCATCTTGCACAAATGTGCTTCAATGTTAATCCTCTACTTGCTTCTGAACTTATCAAGCCCCCAAAATCACACAAGACCAGAGGCAGAAGGATCCAACATTTTTTACCATGCTCTGAGGGCCATGCCCCAGGCTTTATATTCCCAACTTCTTTGCCTCAATTCAGACCTAATCACGGCCATCCGAGTGCCTCCAGGGGCTTTAGTCAAAAATCTAACAAAACTCGACGGGGGATATCAAGATTATCAGCTATCAAAGGGGCCCAAAGTTCTACCCTGTACAAAAACTTAGCTCTGGCCTTGCAGTTAAATACCACCAAGGCTATCTTAATTAAATCTTCCCCTGATCTTGAGAATAGTCTCCTTAGAGCAGGGGCGACTGGTGGGTTTTGAGTTTGGAGGCGTAGTAAGGCCGGCCGGCCTCCCGGCGGCAGGCCAATCGGCAGAGCCAGGGGGACAGTAGGCAGAGACAGGGGGATAGTAGGCGGAGCCAGAGGGATGGTAGGCCAGTGGCATGGCATAACGCAGCAGCAAGGAGTTCCCATGGTTAACATCGGATGGAAGAAAACACAATCTACATGCACATCAAGCTTAAAATAAATAATGTATAAACCCCAAATGCAGGGAAACACTGGCAAAACACTAACAAAACAGAGCAGCAAGGAGTTCCCAGGGTTAACATTGGAAAACACAGTCTATATGCACATCACGCTTAAAACAAATAATGTATAAACCCAAAACACAGGGAAACACAGAAAACACTGGCAAAACACCCAGTGGGGAACAGTCTGGGGGGGTGCGGGGTGGGAAACAGCTTTGAGGGTGTGGGGTGCCTTGGGGGTGCGGGGTGGGAAACAGCCTTGGGGGTGTGTGGGAGGAGGATAGAATTAGGAAGGAAATAGGAATTTTATTCTTACCTGGTGCTGGGAGCGGAAGCGGCGCCATCCATGTTCTTCTTTGAGCATTTGAGGCAGGGAGCTGCGCACATGCGCGCTGCTCCCTGCCTCAGGCCCCAGGCCCAAGGCATCTCGCCAGGGCGCTTTCAACAAGCGCCCTGGTGAGAGCTTTCCTTGCACCCATTGAGCGCAATGGAAGCCCTAGCTCCTCCCTCCACAGCACATCCTATATGTGCTGTGTAGAGTGGAGCTCAGTCGGGCTGAGCGCTCAGCCGCCCAAACTGCATTTTCCATTGGAAAACACGGTTGGGCTTAGCATTTTTGAGCCTTCTGGGATCCACTCCTCTGGAGTGGATCCCAGAAGTCAACTAACAGCGCTGCAGCAACCTCTGCCTTGCCTTTGCTTCAGAGCAGAGGCTGATGCAGCGCTGTTGTGAGTTTCACTGAAGGTCTTTGGTTCCAATCCCGCAAAGCATTAAGCATAAGGATAATTAAATTCATTGCTTTTTTTAGTGCCAATATTTACAAGATAGACAAAACAAAGAATAACACACAGCATGTTCCTGCACACATAAGTTAAATGACCATAAGCATGCAGTGGGAAGGGGTTTACATGCCCGCCTGGTTTGGCCAGAACAAAGCGGGCCCACAGTTCATGCCCAGCTGGGCCAGAGTAGGTGGAACTGAGTGGGAACATTTGTTTCCAGCCCCAGCTCCTTCCGGTATGGGGAGTTGCTATGGTGGCCAGCCATGGCTGCCCATCATGGTGTGGAGATGGGGAGATGCTGGGAGCGCATGCACGTGGACAAGAGACCACACATTCCTCCCCACCCCCTCCCTCTGGCTGAATCAGGCCATGGGGATGTTTGTTCCCACTGTTGCAGCTGACTCAGCTCCTTCCCCTTCCCTACCCTGAGTGGGATGACATCCGATGTGGACGTCTATTAACACCCTTTCTCTCTAGCATCTATGTATAATCAAAAGTAAAAATCACTTCTTGAGTCCCATCCCCATTTTGATCATTAGGTCAACATGGTTAATGCAGACCAGCTACTGCTACACAAGAGAATGGTGTGACCAAAACCTCTCCCATGTTTAGCATCTACATATTTTGTTGTTTGTTTTTTGCAAATCTCTAGAATGTCACTCAAAACTGTCCTATTTCATTATGAATCCCATCAATTACGGGATGCCTAGCATAGTATTTTATTTTTTTTACTTTTTTCATCTTATCACTGATAGGACACTGAGAATGAATATAAAAGCAAACAGTTATTCTTCTCAGCAGGCTTCAGTCATATGGTAATTTTATATTGTATGAAAATATTATCCCAGAGGCCTCAAAGGTGAAATGAAATTGAAGATTTTTCCAGTCGATAAATTACAATAGAAACTTCTTTTTACAATCATTTCAAAGTGTTGGCAGAGAAAAGGCAACTTTGATGAGGCTGTTTGCATAAGTCACAATTCACAAGCCACTTAGTCTGGAGTAGTCTAAAGGGTTTCAGTAAGCCTGCTCTGGAATAAGTGGTTGTGTACTATGGCCTTAGTGTTGTTGGCCAGGAAAGTCACTTTGTTAAACTCAATGCATACAAATTAGACTTCAGGCGTGTCCTGTATCACATTTATTTATTTATTTATTTAATTAATTAATTAATTAATTAATTAATTCTACCATTCCCCATCCAGCCTCACAGCAGCTCGGGGCAGCTTACATAATTTAAAACAGATAAAAATGTACAAAAAGGGGGGGGGGGTTTACAAAGACAATACATATGATAAAAAGAGGTAAGACCTGCTGTTTAAAAATCCCACCCCTTATCCCTTTACCCTCCCATCCCCAATGGCCTGGATGAACAGCCAGGTCTTACAGGCCCGGCGGAAGGTCAACAAGCTGGGAGCCAGGTGAGCCTCCTCTAGGAGGGAGTGCCACAACTGTGGTGCGACCAACAAGAATGCCCTCTCCATCATGGCCCCCCAGTTTACCCGGGGGACCTCCAAGAAGGCACCCCCAGCAGAGCACAGAGTTTTTTCCAGAGCCTGGGGAGTGAGGTGGTCTCTCAGGTAGGAGGGGCCCAGGCCGGGTAGGGCTTTAAAGGTCAGCACCTTGAATTGGGCCCACAACACTACAGGCAGCCAGTGCACAGCCTGGAGCACTGGTGTAATATGCTCCCTATGGCCCGTCCCCATCAGGAGGTGGGCCACGGCATTCTGCACCAGCTTCAGCTTCTGAACAGTCACCCAGGACAGCCTCATGTAGAGCGCATTGCAGTAATCCAAACTAGAGGTGATGAATACATGGATGAGGATGGCCAGGTTGGAGTTTGAGACATATGGTTGGATCCTATGCACAAGATGTAATTGGCGAAGGCTCGCTGCCACTGTCTCCACCTGACAATCCAGGCAGAGGTCAGAGTCCAACAGGACCCCCAAACTCTGCACTTGCAGGGCCATCAGGGGGTGGATCCCCTCCACAAGTGGGGTCATCACTTCAGCTGCCCTACCTACCAACATCACCTTCATCTTATCAGGGTTCAGCCTCAGTCTTCTCAGCCTCATCCAGTCACTCACTGCTGTCAGGCACTGGGAAAGCACCGAGACTGCAGGACTTGGGTCTGCTGAAAAAGTGAGGTATAGCTGGGTGTCATTGGCATACTAGTGGCAACCCACACCATCTCACAACCCCACCCAGGAGTTGCTTATAAATATTAAATAGCAATGGAGACAGAATGGAACTTTGTGGTATGCCACAAGCAAGATCCCCGGGGCTAGATGTTTCTTCCCCCAGCACCACCAGCTGGCTTCTTCCCAAGAGGAATGAGCAGAACCATCTGAAGACAGTCCCCCCAACCACCACCACCCAGGACCCACAGCTGCCTCAGCAGCAACCCAGGGTCAACTGTATCAAATGCTGCTGAGAGATCCAACAAGACGAGTAATGGTGAATGCCCCAAATCCATCTCTCGGTGGAGGTTGTCCACCAAGGCTGCCTCAAGGAGGCAGCAACGCAATCTCGGTGCCATAGCCTGGTCGAAATCCTGATTAAAAAGGATCCAGGAAGCCAATGTCATCCAGATAGCCCTGGAGCTGCTGGGCCATCACCCATTCAATAACCTTCCCTAAAAAGGGAACAGGCCAATAGCTAGCGACAGGCCAATAGCTAGCGAGTGCGTCAACATCTAAAGCTGGTTTCTTAAGTAGGGGCTGCACAACCACCTCCTTGAGGCAGCCCGGCACCCTGCCATCCTGAAGGGAGGCATTGATCACACCCGCCAGCACTGGCCCCAACATCTCCTGGAGACTTTCACCAACCAGGATGGGCAAGGATCTATTTCACAAAAGGTGGCCCTAACACCCCAGCACCCACTAGGCATTGGCCGGCGTCACTTCCTGAAACTGATATCACAAAGATGGACCAGACAGGGCACCCATAACTTCCGGTTCTCCTTCTTCTGTATTAGTCCTGACCCCAAAATTGTGCTGAATCTGAGCGATCTTATCTGTGAAGTAGTTCACAAACTCCTCACAGCAGGCTTGGAAAACCTAGGGCCGCCCCTCCTACTTCATACACCTCAGTCCCTCAGTAAACCAAGGAGTCCTACAGTGGTGAAGCGGTGGCAGCGGATGCCTAGGAACCACCCAATCAATGGTCTCCTCCAGCAAGGTATTCCAAGCTAGGACGAGATCATCAACCGAGCGGCCATCCAGGTCTAAGGTCACTTCCCCCAGGGCTTCTTGGAACCACTGCGGTTCCATCAACCTCCAGGAGCAGACCAACCTAATGGGTCCCCCCTCTTTCTGGGGGCTGTCATGCGCTAGGAGTCTGGCCTGCAGGAGGTAATGATCCGTCCATGACAAGGGCATAGAACTCACTTCCCCCACTACCAGATCCCCCACTGCCTCAAGGCCGGAGCAGAACACCAAGTCAAGCATATGTAGTTATTAAAATATTTTAGTCGCCTGATCTTAGCTTTGCAAATGCAACATCATATAAAAGGAGAAGAAAAATAAATATAAATGTGTTCCCTGCCAATCCTTGTTGGTGGAGTTTATTTATGAAGCAGTTAAAGTAAGAAAGGGAGTCCTATGTTGATGTAGAAATAGAGAGAATGAAGATTGTTGAGGCAACTGGGTATACCAGATCTATAGTTAATTCTGCACACTGAAGATGTAAGCCATCACATAGACCAAGTAATTGTTGCCTTTGCTCAAATATTTTATTTTATTATGTATTTTATATATTTTATATTTTATATTGTAAGCTGCCCCGAGGTGCCTTTGTCAGGAGGATTGGGGTAGTAAGTTTTTCAAAGAAAGAAAGAAATAAAATTAAATACACAGAGCCTCTACGCTGGCAAATAGAAATGCACTGAAGAAATAGAAAAATGTAAATTTCTAGGATTATCACTGAGGCATAAGAACAACTCAAAGAAAGTCTCAGTTCTGTTCCAAATGCCATTTGTTTCCTTGCCATGCATGCTAATCACCTAGGGAGAATTCATCACTTAAGTCTGTAGCAGCTTGTCACCAAACTAAAACACATGCTAAACTCTATGCCGGGCAGAAGAGAGCTAATGCTGCTACCTTTGGAAGACTGAGAGATATTTGCTTTTGTAGAGCCACAGAGAGTCTACTTTAGTACACTACAGTTTAAAAGAAAGATAGTCCTAAGTGTTTGAGCTAAAGAAGGAACCAAATTCTTTGTAACTAGATAGTTCCATTTCATTCATCTGTGGGCTGAAGTAAACATTCCATGTACATTTTAAAATGTACTCAACTGTTTGACAGCAGTTAGCGACTAAGGGTGTTAACAAATGAGATGTTGCCCCACTTTTGCCCCCTTTAGGCCCAGATTCCCTTGCTCATTTGTTGTGGGGCCAGTGCCACCAGATGTTCAGCCTGGGGCCGCTACATATGGTGTCAAACCTGGGAAATGTGGAGCCCACTGTGCAGGCAAATCTGGGACAACGCACTGCGCTGGGGTCACCTGCACCCTTCCAGGCCCCACCAGACCCACAGGTCCACCCAGAACCAGCATCTCGGGCACCCTGTCACCTGCTGCAGTGACCCCTCCCACTACCATGTAGACCCCAGGGGGAGCCACACACATCTGGCCAGTCCAGTCCCCCAAAAGAACATGGGAAGCTACAGAGGGGTGGGATTTTTTTTAAAAAAATACATATTTATTTAAACCTATATCCCACCCTTCCCTGAAGAATCAGGAACAACAAAAACAAAAGTAGAATTATAAAATATAATTGAAAAAAACAAAAAATCCCTATCCTCACTACAAAAAACCCACCTAATCTCTATCCCCACCTGCCAAAAGCTCTGCCAAAGAAAAATAGTTTTACACTGCCTCTGGAATATGCTCAAGCTTCTTCTGCATCCACTCACTCCCCATTCACTTTAGTGTCTCACAGCAGCCACCTCCAATGTGTACATTAGGGCTGAAACTTGATCTTAGTATTTTTGACTTTCTTGGCGAGAAACACGTTTCTCAGTTTGTTCTGGGAAATGAGAATGCATCAAGAAATGGAAGCTTCTCTTAGCTTTCTCACCAAGAACTTGAAGGCCTTTGTAACTGACAAGAACTGGTCCACAGTGCACCCCAGGCTGGGACTTGTCATTTACAAAGGCTGTTTGCAAAGTGTAACAGGGTGCTGTGCCTTGGGGTAAGTCCCTGCAGAATCAATGCCAAACAGTCATAGTCTTTAGGGGATTCGCTCACACCAAGTCTCTATACATCCCTCTGTCAGTCCATAGACAATAACACTCTGCACCCAGGTAACCATCCCAAAGTCTCTCCCGGTCAGGCAGCGATCCCCTGGCTAGCACTCACTGCTTCCGGGCCTCAGGTGACAGGTTCCTTCAGGTCGGAACTCCAATATTCCCAGCTTCTCTTACTTATCCCCTTCAGCAGGGTTTCAGAACCTTGGCCAGCAGACTCCAGTGGGTGTGGCTAGGCTCCAGTTTCTCCAGCCTTAAAGAGCCAGTGTCTGCCCTCTACTCCCAGACAACTGGAGTTTTCAAACTCTTACAGGGTTGGTTCTGTAAATCTCTTAACATTTTCTCCACTATGAACCCAGTTTGCATGCTCGTATCTTCATTTTCAGTCATCGCCCAGCCCGCCCAGTCCTCAGGCTGGCACATTCTCCTTTTAAAGGGGCAGCAGTTCAGCCAGATGCTCCCTACTATACACCTCCCCCTTTCGGAGATGGGCCTCCGAGCTGCCATAAGGCTGGAGGGAGTGGGGCAGAAGTCTTTAAATAATAAAATCAATAAAATAGGGCTGGCTTTTGCGCCAACAGGATGCAGTATCTTCACATTCAGAGCTCACAGTTTATACTCAATTTTACATACAGTCAGCCGTGGTGGCGCGGGACGCCACAGGAGGGGTTCTCTGGGGGTTCATGTTCAGCGGCGGCCCCCCTCTCCTCTCTTAGGTAAGCCATGGCACTGCTCTTAGACGCCGCGGTGCTGGAGGCTCCACCTCAGCATCTGGTGGCCGGGGAAACCTGCTCTGACACTGAAAGCATGAAGCCTTCGCCCTTGCACAATGTGGGGTCGGTAGGGATGGGCGAACGTGGTTCAGAAGTTCAGAGTTCAGACCAAACTTGACCAGTTTGATCGACCGAACTAAACTCTGAACCGAACTCAATTTTCAAACCGAACTGAACCGAATTTCCGAACTCAGCTCCGTTCGCCCATCTCTAAAAGATAATGTTCCATTTAGTTCAATGGGGTTTGAATTTCTGAAATTTGTTCAGAAGTTCAGAGTTTGGACCGAACTCTAATATTTTGGTCGACCGAACTGAACTTCTGAACCGAACCGAATTTCCGAACTAAACCGAACCAAATTTCCGAACTCGGTTCTGTTCGCCCATCCCTAGGGGTCAGTGCTTGGACCTGTGCGGTGCTTTGCACAGCTCCAGGCACATAAAGGGATGGGGCTAGAACTACAAATCCCAGTGCTGGGAGTCACACAGTGCTGGTAATCAGAGCTGAGAAGCTGACCCCAAGCTAGGTACCTTTTGTATTATCTCCTGCCTTTGTGATTTCTATAGTGTGTGTTGATTGTAGCCTCTGTGTTTCCTCCCTACTAGTGTGTGTGTGTGCAAGCAAGAACTGGATGAATTATGTGTGACACTCCCTTCCCTTCCTGGGCTTCCCCTCCCTTCCCCCCTGTGGCATATGAGTCATGTGCGCCCCTTTCCTGACCTGGAAACTACCCCCCTTTCCCCCACATGCCCAACACCAGGCCTTTCCTGACCCCTTTGTAAGAGTGTGAGTGATTGGAGCACGTGTGAGTGGCATGAGGACATACCCTTCACTGCGAGCTCTGCACCCTATGATGATAGAGGCCCAGTCTCGCTGAGACCTATAGGGCTACCATACTATCCTGATGGGTACTTTATTCCCAAGAGACCCTTGCAGAGTGTGTGCTTGCAGTTGATGTGTGAGTGGGTGTCGTTCTCCCCTGCCCTCCTTCCCCCCACCCCTGTGACACATACACACAGTTCAGCTATTCCAGTTTAACAATATCCAATATTAGTCCAAAAACCACTCTGTGTACCCTGAGGTCTGGTACCCCCACTAGGCCACAGCAAGTGATCTGTGGGAGAAGTGGGATTCCCCACAACCCAGCTACCATGACCCTCTTGGAACTATGCCTTATGGAATGCCACCATGAATGACCTGTGGAAGCAGTGGGGTTCATTACCCCCACCCCCTGGCTACTGTGACCCCCCTTAGTACTATGCCTTATGGGATGCCAGTGTGAGTGATCTTTGACTGATGGCTCCCTAGGCAAGCAGTTAGGCTGAGGCAGGGAACAGTGCAGACTTTCCAGCTCCGAAATGGATATGACTACACAAATTTTGGTGTCTGGCTCAGGACCCCAAATATCTCATTTTCCAGGTTGTTTTGTAGGGATGGGCGAACAGAACATGGTTCAGATGTTCTGACGTTCATTCGTTCAGTCCGAAACCCAAGTTCGGGTTTGGCTGTTCGATTTGGCGGAGTTTGGTTTGGCTGAACTTCGCCGAACAGTCAAAAATAGCGCTATTGATACCGAAACTGAATTCGGATTTTTTTTCTGGTATCGATATCATTTGACCCTGAAACCACCCCTGGTCTCCACCCCTGGTGCCAGGAAGTCTTCTCCTCAGCTGCCTCCCACTTCCAGTCATGTTTTTCCCACCTTCCAGTCATGTTTTTCCCACCCCCGAACTCATCCAAACTTTTCCAAACTGTTCGGCTATTTGAGCGTTCTGTTCGGACGTTCGGTTCGGTCGTCCAAACAGTCTGAATTCGGACCGAACTCCAAACTTCTGAACCACGTTCGCACATCCGTATTGTTTTGAGTTCACCCAGAACACAGATGCACAGCCCTATAAAACAGGTTCTCGCTGTGAGGATGGGCATGAATTTGGCTGAACTGTAGCAATATCTAGCCTATTGCAAAACAAACCCATTCACAGCTGAATGAAACTTCTGCTGTACTTGAGAACTTTAGGATGCAACTTAGGCATGGGAGCTGAATGGGTGCAAAATGGAGAATTTTGTGAGATCCTGGCCCTGAGACAAGGGCAAGAGGCTGGGCAACATATTTAAAAAGAAAAACTATCTTTGACTTATGTTTAAAACTAGGGTAGTCCAGCAGCCTAATCTTGCTTGCTGTAGAGTAAAGTGAATGTAAAATGCTGTCTAGTCAAAATGGCTAGGATGTTGAGTTTTTGGAGAAGCTGGTGTTAATATTAGATGTTTGGCAACTGAAAACCGTGTTTCTTTTTGAAAATCGTTCTCCATATGTTTCAATTTCTTCCACCCTGTAGGTTTGCGAATGCTGAAATCATTCACTAAAACAGACCAGTGAAAGATGATCCTGATCCTGCTACTTCCACTCCCTCTCGCTACATCTTCTTTTGACCTCCACTTCTGTGACCCAGGAGATTATATAGGAGTCCCTGGCCAATCAGTATGTGTCCTCAATGGCCAATCAAGAGCCTGGCAGGGTACAACCAGACTTGGACGAGGCCATAGGGCTTTTATTCCACTGTGTCTGCTTGTATGTATCCAACTGCTGCCTATGAACATATACAAAAAGGGTTTGAGGCCTGCATTCCCCTGGCATCCTTACAAGTTTGGGAAAGGAGGTATTTTGCAAAAGCTCTGGCCTGGAAGGTTAAAGGGACTCATTTACATAAATTGACTAGATTTAGGCTAGGGAAAGGCTTTGGGAAACTCTCAGACTATTGGGAGAGAAAGAAAAGTCCCCTTCGCTGCTGAAATGGCGGCGACGGGGCAATTGTCGAGCCCCCCCTCCCCCTGGAGGAGATGAGCACGGAGAGTGGGGGTAAAGGATGGAGGAGCCGCTGCTGGCGAACATGCTAGAATGTTTGCCAGCATGTAAGCCCTGTTGCTGGGCAGACTGAAAGCAGAGGAGCCTGCTTTGTTGAACGTGGTACCACCCCTTTTAGGCGGGGAGGGGTCACAAGGAGCTCCCTGAGCCTGCATTCGGCTCCTGGATCTCGGAGAATCAGCAGCAAGGATCACTTTCTGCTGATTGTTAGAGGGGTGTGGGTTTTTCTTGAACGGCGAGATGGGCCGCAACAGAAGAAAGGCGCCCAAGGGAGGGGCAGGCAAGGTGGCAGAACAAGTGGGGGCACGGCAGCAGAGAAGTGGATGGCCCCCGACACGAGCAGAGCTGACCGAACGGCTGGCAGCCTGCGAAGCCCTTTTGAGATCTCAGGGCCTACCTTTACCGGGTGAGAACGTGGCTGGAGGCTACGAGGAGGTTCTGAATGAAGGGGGGGAGGCACAAGGTGATGTCCCCTCGGGGTCTGGCCTAGATGAGGCCCAGCCTTCACAGAGGGGGAACCCCAACGTGCAGCAGCCCCTGAGGAGGGGAAACAGGGTAATCAACCCCCCAGCCCGGTATAGGGAAGGATTCGAAATGGGGCCTGGGCCCATGGGTTTATATGGAGCTGAGGAAGGAACTTCCAGGCAGGGGGAGGAGGACAGGGCCTCAATGACCTGGGAGGGTTCTAGGGATTGTCCTGGGGTGAGCCAGCCACCCACTGGTGACAATGACTGGATGCAGGATATTGCCTCCCTCCAACCCTCTAGTAGTCTGGGGAACACAAGCGGGCCAGTGGGTTGCCCGGTACAAAGTGGGGGCAGGGGAGATAACCCCCCAAGCAGGGAAGTAGGGCGGTTGCCTGCACGGGCACGGGCACAAGACCCAGTAGGGATACCAGGGTGGGGTGAGTACCACTGGCACATGGATAGGGGGGCAGGGGGGAACAGGGGCCCCCTCCCCCAAGCGCGGTCCATCCCGCTACCGGGGCAGGGAAGCCCCGCCAGAGAATGTCTTACAGAAGGAGACGGAGAGCCGCCAGCAACCCGGCAGAGGCGAGAAGGGCCGTGTGAGACTGAGTACGCAGGGGACAGCGATTTAAGGAGAAGAATCGCGTTTCTAGAACAAGAGTGGCAGCGACAGCGGAAGAGCCCCACACGAGGAGCTGGATCAACTGGCCAAGAAGGAGGAGCGCCGAGTTCAGGTGGGCCCACGGGATTAGACAATAGAGTGGCAAGTACAAGCACGGGATCGGCTAACGTGGCCATAGAAAACAGGGAGATTACGGAGCAAGGAAACAATAGGATAAGGGTGGGACCTCCACTCATCGAGTCCGGGAGTAGTAGCCAGGGGACTCCTGGGACAGGGGGAGGATCCCTGCAACATAACCCCGGTCCGCAATTGCGGATGCTAGAAGGGGAATGGATGTGGGTGGTGCCGGCTGCACCCCCTGGGATCGGGGGGACAATACAGCCCACCCAAGGGGAATCAAGAGAGGCAGGAGCTTCTAGTACCGCTTCCCACAACGTTACACCGGTGGGAGCTGAACCAACACCCGAGCCCCATGGAACGGCACAGCCGCCCCCGGAGGCCACAGCACGCCCACCTGGTGGCCCGATACCTGACGTTTCAGCCCCGTTTGGGTCTCATTTGACCCAGGCAACGAAGGATAAAATCTGGCGGGGAGAGTATGTCGACCTTTTCGCATTACTGTTCAGTGATCCAATTTTGGACCACTCTGAACAGCTGGAAAGGAAGGATAAAGAGAAATTTAGGCGTCCCAAGGCAGACAGAAATTGGGACAACTGGACGTCTGCATATGCCATTTACATGGGGGTGATCATGCAGAAGGAACCTGGGCGTGGTCTGGAGCTGCATAAATATGCAGATATTGTCCGGCGGGCGCACGGCACAGGTCCCCTGGGGGCATGGCTTCGCTATGACGAAGCTTTTCGCCATAGAGCGGCAAACACCCCGGGTTTGCAGTGGGATAAATATGCAGCTGACTTGTGGTTAGAGAGTATGATAGATGCCACAAGCGCCCCACGGGCGGACAGTGGGCATCCACTAGTCCGTGGTGGGGTAGCACCCGCGAATGAGCCATTTCGGGGGGAGGCTCAGAGATGGGGGCAGAACAGTGCAGGGCCGTGCTGGGACTATAACAAAGGCAGGCACTGTGGACGGCCTGTCTGCAAATTTCGACACTCGTGCTCCAACTGTTGGGGGAGTCACCCGGCAACCACGTGCCCTCGTCCTAGACAGAGAGGGGGACGTGCTCGGTTTGGACAGGGAGGAGGAAATCAGAGGATGGGGCAGAGTAGCCCTGCAACATCCCGTTCACAGAAGGGGACCGACGCCAATTCTAATTGAGCATTTAGAAAAGGCATTAGAGGGGCACCCGGTAAGATCCGAGGTTAATTACGTAGTGCAGGGTTTTAAGAATGGTTTTATCATCCCAGCTGGCCCAGTACACCAGACCAGAGTCACTCGAAATTTAAAATCCATAGAAGGCAAGGAAGAGGTGGTTCGTAAAAAGATCAGGAAGGAAGTTGAGGAAGGGAGGGTGGCTGGCCCGTTCGCGGTCCCTCCCATGGCCGACCTTGTGGTTTCCCCTCTCGGTATAGTGCCAAAAAAGACACCGGGCGAATTCCGGATGATCCACCATTTGTCCCACCCTAGGGGCGGATCAGTAAATGACGCTATACCGAAGGAATTAACCACCATTAAATATGCATCATTTGATGATGCAGTAAGAAAGGCAAGGGCCATGGGGGAGGGCGCGATAATGGCGAAGTGCGACATTAAGTCCGCATTTCGCCTGCTCCCAGTTCACCCCAATAGTTTTCACCTCTTGGGTTTCTGTTTTGAAGGAAAGTATTATTATGATATGGCCATGCCTATGGGGTGTTCCATATCCTGCTCTGCATTTGAACGCTTTAGTTCACTGGTAGAGTGGATTTTTAGGCAGCGGACACAAACAGTACAGATAACTAAATATTTGGATGATTTTTTACTAATTGGACCGCCAAAAGGACAACAGTGTGCACGCGCATTGAGTGCATTTCAAAGGATGGCGAAAGAATTAGGGATACCATTAGCTCCTGAAAAAACAGAAGGACCAAGTACAATCATCACATATTTAGGGATCGAATTGGACACTGAATTGAAACTGTCCAGACTCCCAACGGATAAATTGGAGAGTATTCGAATCAAAGTGCAGGAGTGCATGGCGTTAAGAAAAATAACAGTGAAAGCCTTGCAATCCCTGGTTGGGAGTCTTAATTTCGCATGCCGGGTGATCGCTCCAGGTAGAGCATTTCTTTCCAGATTGTACGGTAAGCTAAGAGGTGAATTGCTTCCCCACTATAGAGTGAGGGTAACAAAGGACATGAGGGACGATTTACAAACCTGGCTGAAATTTCTCCAGGACTATAACGGAGTTAGTTTCTGGAGAGAGGAACTGCGGCTTCAGGCCGACCTGCAGGTACACTCCGATTCAGCTGGTGGTGCTGGTTTCGGGGTGTATTTTCGGGGCCACTGGTGTGCAGCCCCATGGCCAAAAGAATGGCAAGATACAGGAGTTACCAGGGACCTCACCTTCCTAGAATTTTTCCCGATTGTGGTCGCAGTTTTAGTATGGACAGATCAATTTGCTAACAGAACAGTTTTGTTCTGGTGTGACAACATGGCAGTGGTACATGTTGTCAACACCCTGTCATCCCGCTCTTTGAGGGTTATGGCTCTGGTACGGACATTTGTAGGTCAGTGCTTGAGGAGAAATATCTTGTTCTCTGCCCGGCATGTGCCCGGCATCGACAATGGCATAGCAGACGCCCTTTCTCGGTTTCAGATGAAACGGTTCCGGGAACTGGCGCCGGCGGCCAGGGAAAGGGCGGATCCACTACCACCAAGTGTATGGAATCTTGGGAATTAAGGATGCATACCATCATAAAGGGATCATTAGCCCCCAGAACTCAAGTGGCCTACCACAGGGCATTTAAGGAGTTCCAGCAATTTAGAGTCAGGAAGGGCATGGGGATGGATTTTCCCATAGAAGAAGAGCAGGTAATTCAATTTGCAATTGAGCTTCATGAGAAGGGCCTGGCTGTTGGAACTGTTAGTGGTAAGGTAGCTGCATTAGTGTTTTTTAACAGACTTAATGGATTCCCGTCACCAGATAAAGGTTTCTTTCTTAAAAGGATGTTTGAAAGCTGGGCAAGGACATCAGTAGTGGCCACAGTTACCAGGTCTCCAATAACACCACCAATATTGGCTCAATTGATTGGGTCTCTCCCGGTTATTTGTCGGGATGATTTTGAGAGGCAGCTGTTTACCACGGTGTATGTGGTAACATTTTTGGGGGGCTTCCGAATTAGTGAGGTGGTCCCGTCTTCCGGGAAGGACACCTCGGGTCGGGCTTTTGGAATACAAGATGTTAGATGGAATGATCGGGGGGTCGAATTACACCTTAGATACTCAAAAACTGACCAACGGAAAAAGGGGCAAAAGGTGAATTTACACCAATGTAATAACAAGGATGTATGTCCAGTAGAGCAGATGCAGAAGTATTGGAAACTTCGCCCACCATTCCCCGGTACATTATTTATACATCAGGACGGGAAGCCCCTGACATGTTACCAATTTAATGCAGTGATGAGAGCTGCTTTGCAAAAAGGGGGCCTTGACCCGAGGGCATTTAGGTCCCATTCATTTCGAATCGGAGCGGCCACCACTGCTGCTGCCGCTGGACTGCCGGTTGAGACAATTAAGGCAGTTGGGAGATGGAGATCAACAGCATACAAAAAATACGTCCGCCCATATCACAGCCAGTAACCTTTTCCCCACCCCCCTTTTTTCCTTCTCCTACAGGGTCCTACACTAACAGATACCCAAGAAGGGTGGTTTGGATCATAGGACACAGTCTGGTGCGCTGGGCCGAGAAGGCCGCACGAATGAGCCAGTGGGGTCCTCAGTTAGGGATGCACGACAAATTTATAATAAGGTGGCTTGGGAAGAGCGGGATGAGGTGGAACCAGCTATTACCTACGTTACAAGCCTTGAGAGGGGCCCCAGCACCACAAGTATTAGTCATCCACTTGGGGGAAAATGACATTCCCCATCGTAAGGGACTTAATTTAATTATACAAGTTAAGGAAGACTTAGCACTAGTAAAAAGTTGGTTTTCAGAGTTACACATAGTTTGGACAAGTTGGGTTCCTAGGAGACATTGGTATAAGGCAGTCAAACCAGGTAGGGTGGACAGAAATAGACGTAATGTCAGTAGGGAATTGGCAAAATGGGTTTGTAGCATGGGTGGTACAGTGATTAGGCACCCCGGATTAGTTCGGTCTAGGACAGATTTATTCAGGGATGATGGGGTTCATCTCTCTGATGCAGGTAATGAGATATACATCCGAGCTTTAGCACAACATTTGGGGTCAGAGGTTTGAGAGGCAGTGGGGAGGCGGGGTACGGCAGTGATGCCTCCCCCTTCGTGGCAGGGGTCCAGTATGCGATTGTAGGTAAATAGGAATAAGTAGGATAGGATGAGACATCTCCTTAAGAGATGGGGAGGTGATACCCAGCGTGATGCGGGGCGCAGCACACGCTGGGGTCATGACCCTGGGAGGAGTGGTCTTTGGAAGGCCGGAAAGGGCATGCGCTGTCCACCGGCCGGAAAGCCATTTACCTTCTGGCTCGTGCCCAGGGTTTGGGCTTGTTCCCCCAGTTATTCGGCCAGAGCCTTTGTGTTGTCGAAAGGGGGAACCGTTTAGAACGGCACTGACGCTGGAGGGCACATCCACGTCAGTGCCAAGTTTAAAAGGTTATCATTAGCTAGCATACTGGACCCGGAATTGCCGGGCAATTTCCCCACCGGCCTCTCAAGATTATTGAAATAAAGAATGCGGCCATTTTTGAACCAAGTAAATGTCTCCGTGTCTCATTGGGTGCGCTGACAAGTCCCCTTCGCTGCTGAAATGGCGGCGACGGGGCGATTGTCGAGCCCCCCCTCCCCCTGGAGGAGATGAGCACGGAGGGTGGGGGTAAAGGATGGAGGAGCCGCTGCTGGCGAACATGCTAGAATGTTCGCCAGCGTGTAAGCCCTGTTGCTGGGCAGACTGAAAGCAGAGGAGCCTGCTTTGTTGAACGTGGTCCCGCCCCTTTTAGGCGGGGAGGGGTCACGAGGAGCTCCCTGAGCCTGCATTCGGCTCCTGGATCTCGGAGAATCAGCCCCACCCAACCCACCCTCTAGTACTGTGGTCAAGAGACTAGTTGCCGTTAGAGGGACTAAGGAGGAATTTTAGCGATTAGCCCATTTTGGGATCGCAGGTTTCGCCTCCTTTACAGTGCTGAGTAGGTTAAAATAGGCTGTTAAGTATTGGGCATAAATCATATAAACAAACCAATTGGCTACAGCAATTTGGATAATCGAAAGAGGTAACGAAATCAGAAAAGATAATCAGATTTGGATAATTTGATAGAATGCCTTAAATGAGATAAGGTGAATAAAACGTCGCATTCTGCAGGGGTCCAGTATGCGATTGTAGGTAAATAGGAATAATTAGGATAGGATGAGACATCTCCTTAAGAGATGGGGAGGTGATACCCAGCGTGATGCGGGGCGCAGCACACGCTGGGGTCATGACCCTGGGAGGAGTGGTCTTTGGAAGGCCGGAAAGGGCATGCGCTGTCCACCGGCCGGAAAGCCATTTACCTTCTGGCTCGTGACCAGGGTTTGGGCTTGTTCCCCCAGTTATTCGACCAGAGCCTTTGTGTTGTCGAAAGGGGGAACCGTTTGGAACGGCACTGATGCTGGAGGGCACATCCACGTCAGTGCCAAGTTTAAAAGGTTATCATTAGCTAGCATACTCGACCCGGAATTGCCGGGCAATTTCCCCACTGGCCTCTCAAGATTATTGAAATAAAGAATGCGGCCATTTTTGAACCAAGTAAATGTCTCCGTGTCTCACTGGGTGCGCCGACAAAAACACTATTGTGGATTTGGCTCACATGTACTTGCTAGATGCATGAAACATCGTGTAATGTCTTTCTGTGTAAATTAGACTGACTATCAAAGTTTCAAGTTAATAAATAACCTTCCTTTATGTCAGGAAGCAGTATAAATAGTGTTCAGGCTGAGCCACATAATCTCTTCAAAAAGCATCCCTAACGTATTGGATGTAATGGACTGTAGACAATCTTGATACTACCCAGTGAATCATAACTATTGCTGTGGAGGCTATGTCAGACTATGGTGATGGATTGCTGCAGTTTGCATGAAGGTTTACAGGATGAAGATTTCATTCATAAATAGAAATTCCATTTTCTGTTTGTCAAACATCAAGTTGTTCTCTACTCAAAATAGACCAAGTGAAATGAACTACCTCCACAACATCTTCAAAATGAAAAATGATCGTTGACCTATGTTTAAATCCAGGGTAGTCTAGCATCCTAAGTTTATGCTGTATGGAGATTGTTCTATGCAGCTTCACTGCAATCATTTACTTACTATAGTGTAAAGTGAGTGTAAACTGGTGTCTAGTCAAAATGGCTAGGATGTTGAGCTTTTTGGAGAAGCTGCTGTTAATATTAGATATGTGTTAATAATATATACATTTGTTCATTCTCCATATGTTTCAACTCCTCCACCCTCTTTTTCATGCATCAGATATCATTCTAGGTTTGTGAATGCTGAAATCATTCACTAAAACAGACCAGTGAAAGATGATCCTGCTACTTCCTGCTTCCTTTCACTACATCTTTTTTGACCTTCACTTCTGGACTCACTCCTCTATCCTCTTCCCTCTCCCTCTATTCTTCACGATAACCGCTATCTTGACCAAATCTTTATTTTCCCAGTCTTTCCTTGGATGCTTACCAACAGGGTCGGCTGGTGGGTTTTTAGTTTGGAGGGGCAGTAAGGCCATCTGGCCCACCGGTGGCAAAGCCGCCAGCGGGCTGGTGAGCCAGTGGGCAGAGCCAGGGCAACGGTAGGCAGAGCCAGGGCAACGGTGGGCAGAGCCAGGGCAACGGTGGGCAGAGCCAGGGCATAACCCAGCAGTAAGGAGTTCCCAGGGTTAACATCAGATGGAAGAAAACACAGTCTACAATGCACATCAAGCTTAAAATGAATAATGTATAAACCCCAAACACAGGGAAACACTGGCAAAACACTGGCACAACACAGCAGCAAGGAGTTCTCAGGGTTAACATCAGATGGAAGAAAA
>QEPC01011255.1:2689839-2714987 GCA_003113815.1 Sphenodon punctatus | reverse complement strand
GCGTGTCAAAAATGAAGCCCAAGCTGCGGGCACGGAGAACAGGACGGATGGTGACCCCGTCAATGCAGATGGTCAGGTCAGAGGGAGAGGAGGGGGAGGGAGGAAAAATGAGGAAAAACCTTAAACCTCACTTACAAGCAGTTTTAGCAAAGACACACACAGACGCAGCAGAGGTTAAGAATACTACTTCAGAAAGAAGGGACTTGCTGCATGTATGTTGGATGTAAAAAAAAACATTGAGCATGCATCATTAATTTGGCCCCATAGAAACCACAGATTGAAAACCAGAAATCAAATCACTTTCCACCAGTCCAGAAATTAAAGCATTAGAAAGAACACAGTTTGAAATCACACACTGACTGAGCTTTTAAAGAAAGCCCCCCCACAAAAAAAACACAAGTACCCACCCAAGCACCCCAGTCCACTAGTTCAGGAGGAGTAGGAGAATGGACACATGCATCATTCTAAAAATAACCATGCATCATGCATGCAACACTGCTCCCCCCACCCAAAAAAAGGAATTGAAAACCACAAATCAAATCTTAGATCCTTTTACCAGCAGATTTTGAAGGATTTTCAACGAAACTCAGTTTGAAATCACACACTGAGCTGACTGAGCTTTGAAAGAAAGCCCCCCCCCAAACCACTCCAGTCCCTCCTTTTATATTTTATTTAATTTTTATAATTTTATTTTAAAAAATCTTTGATTTAAAATAGCTGGACTGAGTCCAGCTTTTTTAAATCAAAGATTATTTGAAATAAAAAATAAATAAAAATGTAAAAAGGTAAAGGAGGGATCAGCATGGGGATGCTGACTTACCAGAAACAGCCAACGAATCCTAATTGCCCTTGCCGCTGTTGCCACTTGCCAGCGATTGAAGATCCTGTCTGAGACCCCACAGACAAGTGCTAAGCAGTCACAGGCTGAGGGCAGACTCCAGTCCCTTCCCGCTTTTTTCTGTAGCCAGAGATTGGCCAGGGTGATTAGAGTGGAGCCTAATTTTGGTGGGTTTTTTGCTGGAAGATTCCTAAAGGAATCCTCAAGCGCCTCTCCTGCCTGCCCAACTGAGCATGTGCGAGATAGAAAGAAAAAGGGCTCCAAGTCCCTTGCCCTCTAGCCTCGCACATGCTCACTGTTGCCGCAGCAGCCTCAGCCTGCCCTGCTTGCTAAATTACGCTGCTTCGCTCTCTCTCCCTCCCCCCCCACCACACGTGTAGACTCTACTCACTGCGGCTGCGTGAGCTCAGCTAAGCACGCTGTCGCTGTGATGCTAGGAAGTGGTGGGAGATCCTCCCCCAGTCCCCCTGCCTGGCCCGCCCACAGCTGAAGCAAGTGCCTCTGAGACTGGACGAAGCGACGCATCATCACCAGCCTGCCTGATCCCGCGACTGCGCATGCCCAGCCCAGCAATGCTACAGTGTCCAGGCTTCCCCAATCAGCCTGAGGAAGCCTGGACACTGTAGCATTGCTGGGCTGGGCATGCGCAGTCACGGGAACAGGCACAGCACTAGCGCCGGTGCCAGGAATTCCCCAGCACCACCGCGCTGATCCAATCGGAGAAAATGATCGGAGAAAAGATAAGCGCCACACTTATCCCCCCACCCCCGGCACCGCAAACGTCAGAGGGGCCGGGCCAGGGGGGGATTTAATTTTTTTTTTTTCCAAAACACTTTGGGCCAAGCAGCAGCCCAGCCAGGGCTTGGGGGGACACTGCCCCACAGCCCTGAACTAGCAGCCGCCACTGCTTACCAACCTCTCGGATCATCACTTTGCTGCTTTCCTTATCGCCCACTGCCCCCATCCCTCTTACTCAGTCTCTCACTCCTGTTATCACCTTCAATATGTCCTCAACCCAAAGGACTTTCCTTGCTTTATCTCCACCTTCTTTTGTCTCTCTCTTCTTCCCTCTGAGTTACCGCAGCTGTGTCTGCCTTGACAAAGCCACCCCTCTCCTTCCCTTGAGTGTATTCAGACAGACAGAGAGTAGGGGTGCACAATTTGTTTTCATTTTTAAAATTACTAATATGAATGAAGCTGTGCTCACTTTTCTAATTAAAATATGAAAATGAATGACAGAAGTAACAAAAATGGATGAAAACTAACAAAAAGCATCCATTTTTGCTATAAAAATAAAAAAAACCCAGCACATATGCACAAAATGGCCACCAGCGCTGTTCTGCTCATGTGTGCCCTTTCCCATCCCAGGACAAGGGACAGACCCAGGTGCATGCACAGACCACCCCAACCAATAATCAAGCACCCTGTCAGTCCGCTAATGCCACATGGTAAACAAGCAGGTAAGGGGTGGACATGGACCCAGTTTGCCAGTCCCAGGTCCAAACCCTCATGTAGGGGTAAGAGTGGAATGCAGCTGTCACCACATGGCATGGATGGTGAACAGGGAGCTATGAACCCTCAATGCATGGAGCCTCTGCTGGAGGAGCTCTTTAATACCATCAAGGCCAGCGACAGAGCCATCCAGCAGTTCCATGCCACCTGCTGGGACCAGATGCTGGAGATGGAGGGACAGTAAGGCTGAAACTCAATCTCAATTTTTTTTCTTGATTCTCATTGAAAATCACGGTTCCCAGCTCTTTTTTAGTGAGAATTGGTCATCGAGGACCCTCACCCCCAGTTTGACACTTTCTCAGTCGAGATTTTTTCTCGATTTACTTTTTACTGTGATTTACCACGTACCATATACCCCTTCACTTATCATGTACTGTGTTCATTCCAGTACTGTGCATGTGCAAAATGGTTGCCCTTTTCCAAATTGGTGGCGATGCTGCCAGTTCCATCTTGGAAGAGGGCTGTGCATGTGCAGAACAACTGTGGTGGCCATGCATGTGCATTACCGGGACGAATACGATAACGGCAAGCGGTACATAGTAAACCACAGTAAATGGTAAATGGTAAATTTATTTTATTTTTTGTATTTATTTATTTGCATTTCTTAGCCTCCCCCTCATGCCCATAACATCTTCGGGCAGCTTACAACATAAAAAAATAACAATAAGTAAAATAACAATAAAACACAAAAATTGAAACATCTAAAAATCCCCCTAAAAACAACCACCTCCCATGCCTATTATCCCAAACCCCCCTCCCCTCCTCCGAAGGCCTGGAAGGACAACCAGGTTTTACATGCCTGGCGGAAGGCCAACAGATTTTGGGCCAGACAGGCTTCCTTCAGGAGGGAGTTCCGTAGTCACGGCCCAGCCACCGAGAACGTCCTCTCCATCATGGCCCCCCACTTTACATGGGGGACCTCCAAGAAGGCACCCCCAGTGGACTGAAGGGGTCGCTCTGGGGCACGGAAGGTGAGGCGGTCCCTGAAGTATAAAGGGCCAAGACCGTATAAGGCTTTATAGATCAAGACCAGCACCTTGAATCTGGTTTGGTATGCTATAGACAGCCAGTGCAGGATGCAGAGCACGGGAGTGATGTGTTCCTATTGGCTCATCCCCGTCAGGAGACGAGTCACTGCATTCTGCACCTGCTTCAGCCTCTGAACCAGCATCAAGGGAAGCCCCACGTAGAGCGTGTTGCAGTCGTTCAGCCTCAAGGTAATGAAGGCATGGATGAGGGTGACCAGGTCAGAGCTGGAAATATATGGACGCAGCCTCCACACCAGATACAGCTGGCAGAAGGCAGCCTTAGCCACCATCACCACCTGCCGATCTAGGTGGAGAACTGAGTCCAACACTACTCCTAGATGCCGAACCGGCTGGACTATGAGAGGGCGGACCCCCTCTACAAGGGGAGCCGACACCTCCCTCGCCCTACCCACCACCATCACCTCCATCTTATCAGTATTGAGCTTCAATCTGCTCTGCTGTAACCAATCAGCCATGGCCTCCAAACATTGGGACAGCACTGAGACAACAGGACCTGGGTCAGTTGAAAAGGAGAGGTAAAGTTGGGTGTCATCAGCGTATTGGTGGCAACGCACACCAAACCCTCTCACGATCTCCCACAAGGGCTGTATATATACATTAAACAATAATGGAGACAAGATGGAATCTTGAGGAACACCACAATCCAGGGCCTAGGGGCTAGAAGATTCAGCCCCCAGGAAAACCTGCTGGCTTCTCCCTGAGGGGAATGAGCGGAACCATCCGAGGACAGTCCCATCCAGACCCCCCAGGGCTCGCAACTCTCTCAACAGCAGCCCATGGTCCACTGTGTCAAAAGCGGCTGAGAGATCTAGCAGGATCAGAAATGTTGAGCATCCTGCGTCCATCTCCCAGTGGAGATCATCCACCAAGGCCACCAACGTCGCCTCTATGCCATAGCCGGGGCAGAACCCCAATTGAAATGGGTCAAGGAAACCAATGCTGTCCAGATGAACCTGGAGCTGCAGTGAAACCGCCCGTTCAATAACCTTCCCTAAAAAGGGAAGGTTAGAGACAGGTTGGTAACTAGCGAGTGCATCCACATTCAAAGATGGCTTCTTCAGTAGGGGGTGCACCACAGCCTCCTTGAGACCGGGGGGCACTCTCCCCTGCCAAAGGGATATGTTGATTATCCTCGCCAGCACCGTCCCTAATGTCTCCCTGGAGGCTTTCACCAACCAGGATGGGCATGGATTTAGTTCACAGCTGGTGGCTCTAGCAGACCCCAGGATATCCAAAGCATCAGCTGGCATCACTTCTGAAGCTCATTCCAAGACTGAAGCTTCTGAAGCTCACTCCATTACCTCATGCTCCACCTCTACTACCCCTAATCCAGCGTCGAAGTTGCTCTGGATTCAAGCGATCTTGTCTGCAAAGTAGGTGGCAAACTTCTCACAGCGGGCCTGGGACAAGTCCCCATCCAGACAGAGGGAGGCCGGACCGACCAGCACCCGCGCCACCCAGAACAGCTTTGCTGGACGCGACTTTGCAGACGCTATGAGGGCAGCAAAGAACTCTTTCTTTGCCATCCTCACAGCCTCAGAATAGGACCTCAAATGGGCCCTAGGAAGAATTTGGTCGGATTCAGCGTGAGTTCGATGCCAGCATTGCTCTAGTTGCCTACCTGCCTGTTTCATACACGGCAGCCCCTCAATAAACCAAGGGGCCCTGCGGTTATGAGACAGAGGTAGGAGACATCTCGGAGCCACCCTGTCAATGGCCTCCCTGAGCAAGATGTTTCAAGCTCGGATGAGTTCATCAACAGAGTGGCCGCCAGGGTCTACGGGTAAATCCAGCAGGGTCTCCTGGAACCGTTGAGGTTCCATAAGTATCTGAGGGTGGACCAACCTAACTGGTTCATTCCCCTTCTGGATGTGGTGTGCTGATAGACTGGCCTGTACGAGGTAATGATCCGTCCATGACAAGGGCGTGACCATCACATCCCCCACTACCAGATCACCCGCCTCAAGGCCAGAACAGAACGCCAGGTCGTGGGTATGTCCCCCCACATGAGTCGGGCAGTTGACAACTTGGGACATGTCCATGGTTGCCATGGCGGCCATGAACTCTCGCTCCGCTCCCACAAGGCTGGCATCAGCATGAATATTGAAGTCCCCCAAGACCAAGGTCCTGGAGGAGTTCAACACCACCGCCGAAACCAGCTCTGCTAGAGCTGCAAGGGATGCTACTGGGCAGGAAGGAGCCCAGTACACCAGCAGCACCCCAAGATTGCCCCCAGCAAAATCGAACACCAGATGGAGGGCCTCAATCCCCAGAATCTCCTGGACTGGATACCTCCTAACAGGCCATGTCTCTCTAAAAATAATAGCTACACTACCTCCCCAGCCCCCAGTACGGGGCTGGTGCTGCACGGCATACATGGCTAGAACAAGATCGGCCAAAATTGGCCCTGCCTCCTCATCCAGCCAGGTTTCTGTAATACATGCAAGGTCTGCAGCCCCGTCCAGGACCACGTTCTGGATTACCAGAGCCTTATTTCCACTAACCTTGCATTTAGCAGCATCAGCCTACCACTGGCCAGACCTTAAACCCTGCTACTCCCTCAGTGGGGGGATGCTCTTTTGACCGCCACAAGGTACCTAGGTCCCCTGTGGGCCCGAACCACACACCCCCATGGACCATACCGTCCCCATACCAGAACCACACCTATAGCCACTCCTCCCTTCCCGTCCACACCATTCTGACCCCCACCTACTGACTGCTCCCCCAGAGCCCTCAGAGATTTCCCTCCCTCCCCTCTCCCAAAATATCCCTCCACATTCCCACCCCAAACCCTCACCCCACTCCCTGGGTCTCCCTCTCTCACAGGGAGTTCCCTTCCACTGTCATATGGGCAATACCCCCCATCTCACCGGGGAGCAAGGCCCATCCCCCTCCTACCCCCATACCCCTATTGATCCCCTCCCATCTGATCCCTCCTGCATATCCTCCCACACCTGGCCAGTGCTCTCACCACTCGGGTTCTCCCTTCCCCCCCTCCTCCACATGCTGCCACCATGTGGTTTCCCTTGCTGGGAGCACTGACCTGTCTCTCACCCAGGACAAGTGCTCCTTATACTACCTCCCCCTCCCCCAATACATACCCCATTTCATCTCCCCTTTCCCCCACAGCATCACCCCTAAACTCCCTAAAAGTCCCTAAAGGGACCCCTTAAGGGTCGCACCCTTAAGCACAACCCTTTGGCGCATGCCTGCGGCTGCATCTCCACTGTCTCCCGGTTTAAATCCCCCT
This sequence comes from Sphenodon punctatus, assembly GCA_003113815.1. NCBI lineage: Eukaryota > Metazoa > Chordata > Lepidosauria > Sphenodontia > Sphenodontidae > Sphenodon > Sphenodon punctatus. Next base: position 2,708,338 of record QEPC01011255.1, on the reverse strand, counting down.
GCCTCTCTCTGAGCTTCTAGCTGGGGAGAAACCCTAGCCCCGCTCCCTCCATGCACTGACACCTTGCACGGGGGAAAGGGCTCTCCGGCAACAGTTCCAAAGTCCCTGGGGTGAGCCAGGTTAAATGGTAAATGTTAAATCACAGGAAGTGGTAAATGGTAAATCAAGAACAATTCCAGATTGAGATCTCAAACTGTTACTAAAATCATCCTGAGATCATGGTAACAATTCTTGATTCTTGTGAGATTTTCACTAGAAACAAAGTGTTTCTCATTTCAGCCCTAGGTGCTATCATCGGCTTCTCCACTGCATCACATGCCCAACTGCTGGCAACATTCCAGAGGCCCGGTGCAGGGTGCTACACCAGTGATGGACTTCCCACCTCTGCCACATGGCCGTGCCCAACCAGAGGCAACTCTGAGTGGGGGATCACAGGAGGAACTGGTGGGAGACCATCATGGGCACTTGTTAGGATGAGGATTAGAAGGAGCACTTCAGGATGACCCAGCAGCTGCTCGTCTGCATTGCTGATATCCTGAGACCCCAGCTGCAGAGGGATGCCACTACAATGTGAGCCCCCATCAGCATAGAATTATGTGTGCCCATCGCTATGTGGAAGCTCACCACCCTGAACGCCTGCCGCTCAGTGGGTGCCAATTTCGAGTGGTACCTTCACCATAGCTGCCATCTCGGTGGAGGTGTACACTGTCCTGGAAGAGGTATTTCTGGAGTGCATGGTCCATTCAGGCCATGATGGAGGAATGCTGGAGAACTGGGTTCCCAAACTGTATCTGGTCCATTGATGAGACACACATCACCATACTCTGCCCGACCAACACCATGGAGGACTAGCACAACAGGATGGGTTTCCACTCTGTCATCCTCCAGGCAGTGGTAGCTGACCAGGGCCTTTTTACGCATGTCCTTGCTGGACAGTCGGGACAGAACCACAATGACCTCATCCTGTGCCAGTCTCCAGCTGGATGTATAATGGAAAATTTGGTCCAACCATGACCACCATCCTTGAAGGCATCCAGCGAGGCCTGTCATTCTGGGGGATCCGGCCTACACCCTGACCTTGTGACTGATGAAGGCCTATATTGCACCAAACATTTCAGAGCAGAAGACCTTCAACAGGAAGTTGAGTGCCGCTCAAAATGTCATTGAGTATTCCTTCAGGGCCTTCAAACAGTGCTGGAGGCTGCTGACTGGGTGAGTGGACTTCCAGCTGGAGACAGTTAGAGACTTGCTGTCAGATGCAGTCTGCATCCTCCACAACATAGTGGAGATGGAGGGAGGTACCCTGGACTTTCCCCCATTCACCCCAGGTGGACCCAGTGCCCCTGTACCAGCAGCAGGGTGCTGGGGCTGAGTGGTACATGGCCAACGGGATAAGGGATGCCATGTACTGTCACATGCCAGGTGATGGACAAGGGAACAATCAGCCCTGATCCTGAGAACAGTGGAGCAGGTAACCCTATGTAAATAAATGTATATATGAAACCCTTTGTAAATAAAATGTATATAAATCATTAGCAGTGTGTCCATGTGCCTTGCTTTGTGCCATCATGCCTTCCACCCCACCGGATGGTAATCCCTCACATTCCAGGGATGGTGGGAAACCCAGACCTTTGGAAATGCCTAGAACAGCACACATAGAAGTACAAATCTGTATTGAATAGGTGAGTATTCTTATACACACTCTGCACCTATACATTAGAATGCAGAATACCCCGTCCCCTTCAACCACCAAGAATAACAACAGTAGTAAAGAATAGAGCTGAAATTTGGTCCTTGGTTTTCCTCGGGAAACATTGAGGACCGGTGCATTCGGCCCCAATTTCCTGAGTTCTGAAGTTCCGAGGAAGGGCCCCTGAACTTCAGAACTTGGCCAAACCTCAGTCGAGTTCAGGGAAAGGGACCAGAGGGCAGGGAAGTTGGGGACGGAGTCAGCGCTTGGCTCCTGCTCCCTCTTCCCTGGCCTCTGATGGCTGGGGACCTGAATGGCCCTTTCTGAGCATGTTCAGCCCTTTCAAAGATGGCACTGGTAGTGTCAGCACTTGAGACCAATTCTCGGACCCATAGAGAATACTCACTTTTTTTTTTCCTACTCAGAACAACCCTAGTAAAGAAGAACAATATATTTAATCTAGTAAATAGTAATGAACAAGAAAAATAATTTTAGCTACTAAACAACAATATAACAAAACATTATATATATATATTTATTTGACGGCACTGTCTCTCACCATGGCCCAAACTAAAAAATAAACAATAAACATAAACATAAATAGAGCCATAGACATAGGCACAACATAAACATAAAAATAAACAAAACATTATAGCTTTGGCCAAACAAGAAATATCTCCAAACAGAAAATTAAACTTTGCTTTGGTTGCTTCCCTTCTGAACCCCCAGCCTCTGCTCCACCTTGTACTCTGAGTTTGGGAGAGCTCATGCAGCTGATGGCGGATGTGCTGGACATCTTCATGGCTGTCTGATAGCAAGCAGACCATCACCAGAGCATCCTCTCTCTGCTGCTCACATAGCTCCTGAAGTGTTAAAGCTGAAGACAAACTATGGGTTATGCTTTAGTTGTCTGAGCTTGTAAATATTCTGCACAAGCCATGCCCTTTTTGTGTGTTTGAGGGTAGCGGGGTGGAATGGGAGAAGCTGGTCAGGGCCTCTCACATGGTACCCACTGTAGCAGGGCACAGCTTCAGAGGAGGGTTGGCTCTTTAAGGTAGCTAACACCAGTCTTGTTACAGGTGCCAGCAAGGCTGCAAGCCCTGCAGAAAGTGAGGAAAGCACCAAAAAAAGGCAGCTGTGTGGGCATGGCAGAACCAGCCCAGAGAGTGATAAAACCTGATCCAGAGCTCAGTGCTTCGGAGGAGGCAGGAGCTATTGGGGGTGGGTCTCTGCTTTGAGACTGACAAGCTCAGAGGGACTTCCTGAGCTGAGAGGGTTCTGCTGGGTTCCAGAGGAGGGTGCCTGGCTCAGAGAATGTGGAGAGACTGAACTTGGTGAACAAGAGGCACCTGGTTTAGGAATGACTGCAACTGGCCAGGGGAGTTGGTGAGCAACAAGGACAGTATATGCATGAGAGATGGACTTACTGTTGGGAGGGGATATGCACAAGAGATGGACTTACTATTGGGAGGGGATAAATAAAGATGGCTAAAGCTAATTCCCAGAAGAGTGACTGCTGATGCCCTAATCCTACCAGCACTCGCCCCAGGTGAATCATCCCTGCTAGAAACTAGTGGAGTATGTGGATAACCCTAATGTTGGATGGCAGCACCAGGTGATCCAAGGCAGGACAAGTCACCTGAGGAGTGTGAGTGGAGCATTACGCCCAGATATAAGCAAGTGAGTAAAAGACACGTGAGTGGAGAGAAAAGGACAAGCAGCACCCGTGAGAGGTCCCTGATGGAAAAGCGATCCCAGGTGCCAGAAGCAGATGGGACAAGGATATTCCAGGAGATGGAAGTTACCACTATGACGAGTGGAGGACTGAGTCAAGGTTGGAAGCAGCCAATCATCTTGAGGAACTGGTGCAACCACAGCTGCAACATCGTAGTATGATACTGCAGGAAGAACACACCCAAGTGATAGGAATTCCAGGGACACCCATGGAGTTTCAAAGACAGACAGCATGGGAATTGCGGTACTGGGGTCTGCATGGAAGTGGTACCCCAAAGCATTGTTAAAATTGTGGACAGTGGGGACACCTCTAGAGGGGGTGTACCTCTGTGTAAGACTCTGGGGTGCCAGAGAGGGACTGTGTATGGACAGAAGCCAAGCAACTAAAGGGCAACAGCTCTGTTGAACTTGGGGGGGTACAGGACTGGGGCAAAGGGTTTGCATTCAAGAGGGATTTAGGGGCAGCCCCAACATGTGAGAGGACAGGAAACGAGGCAGGGAGAGCCTGGTGGCACTGAGTCTTCCAGGTCAGGCCCCAATGTAGTAGGAGAGATACCAAGAATAAGGTGGTGTTGGACTTCTAACAAGGAGAGCCACTTGTGATGCGAATATGTGCTACCAGAGTGCCCGAGAATGGGGAAAGGGCCAGAACAGGAAGGTCTGGTGGGGGAATGTAACCTTTTACTGTTGGGAGCTGGGAGTGAACAACAGGGACAGATCACCCCCATTGTGACTTGTTGTGTACTTCTTCCAAGTGTCTGAGACTGTCCACTGTCGGAGACAGGTGATGGGTTCAATGGATCATTGATCTGGCCCAGTATGCCACTACTTACATTTTTACAGATATACAAAATCACTGAACTGACCAAGAACTTCATGGGTATGCAAATAACCCTTTTCATGTAAATGAATCCTGGAGGGAGATGATTTTCCCCTCATTTCCTGTCCCCCCCCTTTTCTTCTACTCTTCCCTCCATCCTTTCTTTGTGTGATGGCTTCTTTCCATGACACAGATCAATTAATTGTAAATAAACAGTGCTATAAGCAGGGACAAAGTAGGTAAAGGGTTCTAGGAGACAAAAAATTGGCATCTTTGACCAAAATCTATAGGGTTTTGTTTCTTGATGCCCAGGACAGTCTGAGATTTTAGGATTGATGGGATGTAGTTTTCAAAAGTTTCCTGGTTACAGATAGAGAAGGATGCCATGGAGATGAGTGAAAGGGATTTGTTTGAACAACCAGAATTCATTTAATCCCACCAAATTAATGATCATTTATGGTTAGAGATTTGTATATGTAGAAGACACCTTTGCATCATTAGAAGCTATGCTGCAGGAACTTTGGTTTACATTGTTTAATTACAGTATTATTCTTTCTCTAGGACATATGAGTTCTTAATCCAGAGTTATGTTTTAACAGGGAAGAAATCAAAAGAAAAATACTAACAATTTATAGTTGATAAAAAGCTGAACAAGAATTTATACAAAAGTTTTCATGCAGACATTTATGCATTCACTTCCCAAGACCTATTGCAACCTTCAAGCAGTCAAATTAACTTTCAAGCAGTCTAGATGTCTGCAGTAACATAGTCAATTGTGCTCCCATCTACCAAGAGATCTTTAATAACAGGGATGTGTGAACGCGGTTCGGATGTTCAGAGTTCGGACCGAACTCGGTGCATTTGGACGACCGAACCAAACAACCGAACAGAACTCAAACCAACCGAACAGTTCGGTATTGTTCGGGTGAGTTCGGATGAGTTCGTGCGGGAAAACCATGACTGGAAGGCCCAGGGAGGGGAGGCAGCTGAGGATCAGACTTCCTGGCACCATGGGTGGAGAGGCTTGGAGTAGCAGCTAGCCTGCCCAATCACCATCCTTTTTTTCATCAGACCACTGGCTTCGCAGTCTGCGATTGGACATGGGGAACATGGGGCTAGGCAGGCGCAGCAAGTAACAAAAGTCATTGCCGTCCCCCCTTCCAACACCTTCTGAGCTAGCCACTGTTCCTGACAGCAGGCGTTTTCAGCAGTTTGTGTTCCTATTCCTAATCCATTGCCATCCTCGTTCTGTACAGCACCAGGTCACATGACTAGCGCTATATAAATGTTTATAATAAAATAATAATAATAATAATAATTAATAATCCTCCTCTTATTTCACCCATCCCACACATTTACCTCCCTAGTTTCATTTATTTAGATTTGATTAGATAGATGTAGGTGTTATTTTTATTTTTTACCCCTCCCTGTGTTCTTTCTCCCTACCCTCCATTGAATCCTCCCCTCCTCCCTGTATCTATTCCATTTCTGATTCCTTTCCCCTGTTTTTGGATTTATTTAGAGTAGGATTAGATTGATTTAGGTTTCATTTCAGTTTTGTACCCCTCCCTGTGTTGTTTGTTGTGAGCTGTCTTAATAGATAGTTACTATAGATAAATAGTTGTAGGAGTTAGCTTAGTTAGATTTACCAAAACAAAAAACTTTACAGTTTAAAAAAACGTTAAATGCACAACAGTATTTAAAACTAAAAACTGTCCTCTTCAAAAACATCACATCATTTTTACTCTACCTTAAACTCCAAAAACATACAAATTTATTATAATTACAATTTTAAAAGCATTTAACTCCATACATTGCAACAAGACATAAGTGACCAAAAAAAATGCAAATTATTTCAGAATTTGAGGAATATTTAATATTTTATCCGCATCGACATAAATGTAATATATGTACTTAATTCCTTACCATACATACTTTTATTCATTTTTATCAATAACTAAACTTTCACATTTTTCCATTATTAAACTTTTGTTTATTATCATAATTCAACAATGGACAATTTTTTCAGAGTGCATTAACTCTGTTTCAGAACTGCAAACGATACTGATATCGATGCTGATAATGAAAATAATTTTTTTGCAATTGGTATCGGTATCGATATCGACAATAACGAAATGTCTTTTCCAGCCTATCTGACTCCCCTGCCTTCCCTACTGCCTCTCATGCCATGCTGCCTGTCTGCCTGCCCAGGTTGCAAAGTTCAAAGCCTGCCTCAGTCTGCCTGCCTTCTGCACATGCCACACTGCCTGTCCGCCCACCCTGTGGGCAAAGCTCAAAGCCTGCCTCAATCTGCCTGCCAACTGCTCATTCCACGCTGCCTGTCTGCTCGCACTGTAGGCAAAGCTCAAACCCTGCCCCAACCTGCCTGCCTCTCATACCACTGGCCTGGTAATTCTGCTGCTGCTGTCTGATGGTCCAGGGGTGCTCTGCCCAAGCAATCCTGCTGCTGCCATCTGCTGATGAGCTCTTCCCTTGCAAATCCTACCATCCTGGCTCCATGGGTGCTGTGCACAGGCAAATCCTGCTGCTGCCATTTCTGCTGTTCCACAGGTTCTGTGCCCGGGTAATCCAATGTCCGCTGCTGCTGCCAATGCCGCCTATGCTGTCTGTGCCAAGGGTTCTGCTGCTGGGCAATTCAATGTCTGCTGCTGCTGCCAATGCTGCCTATGCTGTCTGTGCCACGGGTTCTGTGTCCTGCTACTGGGTGTCCACATGATTCACCACCGGGCAAGGCTTGACCAATTGGCAGTAGAGCTTCTTTATTTCTGTTGAATACAAGCGAAGCCTGCAATGCCCAGGCAACCCAGGGTGCCAAGTGCCAAGCCTTCCTGGTCTCTGCTGCTGCCTCTGGGTCTCTACCATGCCACCATGGGCACCCCTGGGGGTCCCTGGAGTGCCCCAAGCCTCATGGAAGGTCTGAATGTTCCCAACTCCAACTCCACCTCCCTCCCCCTCTCATTTGAGGTCCCCAAGGCTCTGTCCTGGGCCCTCTCCTCTTCTCTATCTACACCCTGTTCCTTGGCAAACTCATTGCCTCCCATGACTTCCAATATTTTTTTATTTTTTTTTCCAAATTTATACCCCGCCCTTCCTGCAATGCTCTATCAACACTCAACTCTATCTCTCCACCCCCTCTCTCTCCCCCTCCGTCCAAGCTCACCTCATCAACTGTCTCTCTGATATCTCCGCCTGGATGTCCCAACGTCAGCTCAAGCTCGACATGGCTAAGACTGAGCTCCTTATCTTTCCTCCCTACCCTTCCTCTCCCTCTTCCCTGTCCATCCTTATTGATGGGGTCACCATCCACCCCATTCCCCATTACCTGCTGGCTTGCCCATTATATGAGAAGGGCCGCAAGTACCTAAGGCGGATGATAAATTGCAATCTTTGTCTTTCTACCATACAGCAAGTGTCCTATCTTCTGGGTGATACTAGTGCCTGGAGAACCAAAATAGTTGCAATATATGCATATAGGTGTGCAGCCATCCGGAGCAAGCTAATGGGCGACCAGGCTGAAATTTGTTTGGTAGAGAATAATACTATGTAATAGGTTAAATGGCCAGACCTGTGGTCTGTAGTGCATCCACCCTACATAACCCCATACAATGTTTTTCGGCTTATGCCTTGGTTGTTTTTATTTATTTTTGATATTTTTTTTAATATATATTGTTTTTTTGTTTTGGAGGATTTGTTGTATAGTTGTAAAGTATGTTGTACAGGCCATGTGGTCTTAACAATCAAATAAAATGAATGAATGAATAATTGCCACTAAAAGCATCATTGTCCACCAGCCCCTAAATCAGCAACTTAGGGAGCTGCCTGAGAAACAGATTATCCTGGTTGCTGACACGGCTGCCAGTGGGGATACTAAACACTTTCATTCCCACCCAATCCACTGAGTATTTAGCATTGGAGATCAGCAGGGCCTCATCATGTCCTAGGTGAATTCCTGGTGCCATGCGTACTTTTTTTCACAAAAATCGAGGCATTTAGAAGCTGCAGCTTTTACCGCCTGGCAGGATCATTGCTCATTAGGCAGAAAGAATCTTTGTTTTAAGTCAGTTTGATCTTCAAACTCACGCCATTTAATAAACGTTTTTCTTTAAAAAAAAACAGGTCACTGTGGATGGGCCCCAGCAGTTCAAACTTTCTTCTCTCTCTGGTTAGATTAGCCTTCTTCATAAACATCTCATTACCATCTTGTAGGGCTGTTAATTTGTGTTGTCCAGCAGCGTCTTTGTAAAACAGGCATGCGGAAATGTGTGATGAGGGCGTCTCTGCTGTAATTGAGCACAGATTCTATGAAGCCGCTGTAAGGGTAACAGTTGTTGCTCTTACTAATGAGGTGATCCCCCAGCATGACAGCCAGATGACTGAAAATGGAGGCCACTGGGTAGTTCACCAAACCCACCTCAGTGTCTGCATCAAGGTTGGTGCCATTTTCCTTGACAATCTTGCAGGAAACATTGAGTAATGTGTTGTTCAAATCTAAAAAGTCTATTACATTTCCAGCTATGAAAAAAATCAAGAGGTGCTGTCTCACCCACGGCCAAGAGAGGGGGTGTGTGGATTTCTATGTACATATTCTTCTCAATGCTGGTTTGTGTGTGGGGTACTTGAAACAGGTCTAGTTCAGATATGGTGCATTCCTCAGATCCACAGTGAATAAAAACCATCTTGACTAAAAGATATCACCCTCACTCGTACTAGCACGCCTCCTCTTTCACACAGTCTTACTCCGGTTTTGGTGGGATCCCCACTGCAGAGCCTTTCTTTATGGGCTCGATGGGGTCCCACCCATAGCGCTTGTGGTGCCTTTCTCTAAACCCCTGTTCTGTGTATATACATAAACCCAGAGCCCTCCTGCTTATCAGAGGGGTAACGTTCTCCAGAACTGCTCGAGAGATGTGTCCCATTACATCCTTGGCTATATTTTGGGCAGCTGTTTTGGTGTGGGGTTTAATCAACTCAAAGCCCCTTCTTAAAAGAGGAATGGATTTTCCAAAAAGACTGTGGAATTCCTCCCTATGCCTGCCCCATACATCACAGGGGCCCCATGAAACCCTGGGAAGACATATCCCCTTTGTGACTTGGGCTTTGTAATAGTTTCTGTAGATAGCCAGATCCCCATAATTTTTAATGATCACCATCTTAAAAACTTAGCACTCTCCAGGTACGCAGATATAGTTTCACAAGCACCTTTCCAAAATAAAATGAGATGTGTTCACTCTGATCTGCCTTTATTTCAATGGTGACTGTGTCAATGTGGTGTTTACTCACAGGCGCATAGTGAGGTTTATCATAGCTGATGGTTACAAACTTGTTGCTGTTCCCTCGCACAGGAACACAGTGCAATAATGGCACTGAGAAATCTCCCACAAACTGGTGTTCTACAATGTCGGTGTACAGGTATAAAGAGTTGAACCCCCCTGCAATGTCTGCTGCATAGGGGAATTGTTGGCTCAATACACCTGGAGACGTACCCAATATATAGACTAGAGACCCATGGGCAGGGACTTTGAACCTGTGTGAATCAGGACTCTGTGGGTCAACTTTTATCTCCACAGGCTCAACCTTAGGGCTACAGGAGGCAGCTTGATACCTCTCAGTATCTGTTTGTTTATATGATCCACTAGTTCTGCAATGCTTGAATAATAACTTTTGGCAAGGGTGTAAAGCCATTTTGCTGATCAATGGCGGATTTCATAAATCATGTTGTCCCAGCTGTGGGGGTATTGTATTTCAGCCAATCCCACTTCCCATGCCCCAGGGAGGTTCAGGGGTCTGACTAGATGTATGGTGAAAGCAGAACTAGTGATCTGTGGGAAAGCATTGATGCATGCGTTTCTAGGTAAGGTAATATAAAACCCTCCTTCTTCCATGATGATTAAGCCTTACACAACTGAGAAGCAATTACCCAACTGTTAAATATATCTGGCCAACGTAGCCACTTTACCAGACAATGCTTGTTTCTAACTTTCCCCTTTGTGGCTAGCACTTTTTCAACCCTGTACATTTTATCCTGCTTGGGGTTGACTTTCTGAAACTCTTCAGAATAGAAGGTCCTGATGATTGCTTTGTCTTTATAATCTGTCAGTCTGTACATAGGTCTCCATGCCTTGTTAAGGATGTCATCCACCATGAATATTTCCCCAGTAAACGTTTGCTCATAATAACCCTTCTCAAATTTGCCCTTAAACTACAAAATCCTTACGTGGTCCCCCTTTCTAAAAGAGGATACCTCCTTTCTTATCACCAGGTTGTCCCCGTAAAGCATTTTCCAAACCCTCAGAATATTTGTGGAATTTACATCTACAGGCCTGGTGAGTAGGGGATCTGTTGAAGCTGTGATTATAACTCTTTATGAGCTGAGGCAGCACGTTGATATAGCAAAAGGTGTTGTGAGCTGTGAAATACCTCCACATCTTTGATTTTAAGGCTCTATTAAAATGCTCCACGACCCCTGCCTTGACATGGTTGTTTGTCACAAAGTGGTGTATCACATGTTTCCTGAGCAAATTGCTGAATGTTTTTATTTTAAAAAAATTTCCCCCGATCTGTTTGTAATTTTGGGGGGTATCCTCCTTTTCCTGAAAAAGGTTGCAAAGACCTTAGTCACTTCACCTGCCTTGTCTTTCAGACCTGAGGACCAGGCATACTTAGACAGGATGTCTATGCCTGTTAAGATGTATTTGATGCCCCCCATTATACTGTATGGTGAAAGAAGAAATAGTAAAATGAAAGAAATGGGGAAAAGGTGAACAAAGTAGCACATGCACCCAAATTGAATTGTTCTCCACTAAATATGCAGATATTCACTCACCAACATTTAAGACATAATGGGCATTTTTACACACACGTTAAAGTTCTGGATTTTTCAATCTTCTGGGTTCAAAAGTCCACAAGTAAGTTCCAGATTCATTTTTCACACACACACTGCCCTGAGACAGTTCCTGGATGCATTCTTCACACAAACACTACCCTGAGGCAGCCTAAAGTAACCACAGCTGTAGACATGACAGGCTTCCATGGAAACCAAGTGACCACAGCTGCCTGGAGAAAAGCAGTTTAATGCGATAACTTTTTACACACAAAAGTTCTGGGAGAAGTTCTATGCAGAAGTTTAAAGATCCGGATGTTTAAGATTCAGGTGAGTGATTTAGACACACAGAAAGTTCAGGATGTAAGAGCAAACATTCAGGAGAAATGTGTGTGTAGAAACACCCATAGATATAAATCAGTAACACTACAGTCTCTGCTGTTAACAGAAACAAACCAGTTGACTGACATGATTAAAAAAACAGTGGAAAAGAATAGCCCTCAGTAAAAGAAGACCAATGTAGACAAATTAGGCAGAGGCCACATGTTTTATTATTATTCAGCTAAGTATCAGCATCTGATGTCTGAATCACATTTTACTCAGAAGTACAAGATTGACACAGTGTATCAATTCAGGTGTTACTGTATTATTAATTTTGGTTAACAAATAATATTTTGTGAAAATACAGAAAACACATTAGGGTTCAGTTTTCCAGGTTACCTGGATACTCTCATGAGTTAATCACATATTAATAAGGGAGAAATGTCCCCTAAAAACATTAAACAATGCTCTCAAATACAAAAGATTTCATGAATATGTAAATCATGCCTCAATGTGACACTTCACTTGCCTGGAAAACACTGATAGACTAAAGAAATTAAACTCCATTGAGGATGATGAAAATTTAATTTAATATTTTTCTGGTGTTTAAAAGGGAAGGCTGAATTTTAATGCCATATGACAAGCTTCAATACATATTTAAACCAAAATATCCATAATTTAGCAAATAGACATGTACAAGTGTTTTGGAAAATAAACCAACATGTAGCTCTGTGAACCTTTGCAGTTTCAGTTCTGCAAAACTGACTAATAGGTAAGGTTGAGATTAATCAGGTTTCTCTTATTTGTACATCAAATTTGAAATTTTTTCTGTTAATGACTAAGAGCTTGAGAATATTCACACAAACTTCATCTTCATTAAATTCAGTCAGATTAGTTTTTAATAAAGTTGAAATTCAAGTTTGACTACTTCAGTATTTGGTATTCATTAGTTCTATTCATTCAATTCCATTCATTCTTAACTTTATAAATATATCCCAACTATTCCTATGCACTCTTCCCCTTTGTTACCTCTTCCCTTATCCATTCTATATTGTAAGCTCCCTGTGACAGTGACCTATCTCTTATCACAGCTGTTCAGAGCTAGGTACATTGCTGGCAGTAATAAATAATAATAACAGTTGATCAGTCTAATGAAACTTAGACCTCCTTAGAAATCAGCCATCCAATGAAAGAACATGCACTGCACCTTGTGGCAACAGTCAGCCAATCACAAGTTATAGAATTAGTGGATTTAGAGATATCAAACATTGAATTAACAGAGAAAAGTGAATGGATATATTAACTAAAACTGAGCAGTGAATTAGTGAACATCAGAGAATTGATTAATTAATGTATCAATATTTTCAGGAAAATCTGGCCATCCTTTTGTGAACTTCGCTTGTGAAATTTGCAAATTGAAGGTAAACTTTGAGTTTAAATTTGCAAATTGTAAATCTCCCCCTCTCTTACCCCCAAAGATTTGATTCAGTACTACTAGTAGGTGCTTATGTTTGAAGCACTTTCACCACAGCCTTTATCAGATGATTGACTACTTGTCCTAGACGTCTTTACCAGATGGCAGACCACTTGCCCAAGCACTCACTCTACCCTATTATTCATAAGTCAGATCAATCAGAACTTCAGTCATTCCATACTATGACCCAGAGCTGGTTCATCATCTGTGGAGTGAAATTCCACTGTGTCACCAATCATAGGATTTTAGTGTTGGAAGGGACCACACAGACTATCTAGTTCAAACCCCTGCTCCATGACTGGCTAACTGTGAAATTGAAGGCCTCCATTCTTCTTCTGTAGCTGTTTCAAGAGTTGGTTTAATAAAAGCAATGCATATGGGTGTGTAATGTGCAGGGCTGAAACAAATCATGGGGTGTTTTTTAAATGAGATGCTACCCCACATGGCCAACCAGGAGGCATGCATCTGCCCGCCTGTCTGAAGGTGGAGTGGCACAGATGTGTGCTCCTGCAAGTCTTGGAGCAACCACTCACAGGGTGAGGCCACATGAGACAGGGATGGGAGACTACCACACCTTAGGTAGCCTTACCCCTCCCTGGGCACATGACACGAGCCATGTGTTGCAGTGGCTCGTGTGCCCAGGGTCCACAAGATGTCTCCTCCCCCACCCTGAGGTGGGGCAAGGAGCTGGCTGCTCCATGATGTGTCCTTGGAAAAATTCTAAGGAATGCATTCCGGAGCAGTCTTATCCCACATGGTGTAAGGCTGCCAAGGTGGGACAACCCATGTGGCTGGGCCTCTTTCCACTATGCGGAGAGCTCTGCATTGGGACAGTGAGTGAAAGGTGCTGGCATCTGTCGCACATGGCCGTGTCACTGCTGGGGGAGGACTTTAGATCTGACTGATGGAGGGAGGCAGGGCACAGCCAGTCACATGCTCATATGCCTGGTGCCATGGCCCTCCCATGCTCTGGTGGTAGCTCCAAAAGGGGCTGCCCATCTTCCCCACAACCATCTAATTAGGGCTGAAACTCGATTTTGACTTTTTCTCAGTTATCGCCAAGAATTGTGATTCTCATCTCATTTTAAACATGAAATGACAACAGAGAAAATTGCCATCTCTTGACAATTCTTGGCTGAGAATCTTTTCTTGAATTACCAGTTACGGCTTACTGGATTGTCGTTTACCGTTGGATTGCCAGTTACCAAGTTGCCATTTACCGGGCTGTTGTTTACCTGGATACCTGTGAGCCAAATCCAATAAACACAGTAACCAATAAACCAATAACCAATAAACATGGTAATAAACCAATAAACCATTAACCAATAAACCATTAACCAATACAAAACAATAACCAACCTCCCCGCCAACAATAAACCAATAAACATGATAATAAACCAATAACCAATAAACATTGTAAATAGCAAATCACAGAAACTGGTAAACATGGCACACAGTAAATTGCAATACAGATACAACCGATAAACAACAAAAATCCACAGTAACCGGTAAACTCGGTAAACGATAAATGGTAAATTCCAGTAATCAATAAATCAATTTTCATCTGAGATCTCAATTAGGGTTCAAAAAAGCTGTGAAATCTTGGCAGCAATTCTTGATTCCTGTGAAATTATCGCAAGAATCAAATTGATTCTCATTTCAGCACTACTTCTAATTGGTTCTCCTTCACTTGCCCTGTGGTGTGCCAGTGACAATTGCCTGCCACAGGGCCATGTGGGGATCCATCCACCGCTGCTTGTGTCGCCTCACCCATGTCTGCTCATGACCACTCACAGAGTGTGACTGGGAAATCTGGAACGCTCTGTATAGGACCATACAAATGTGGTAGGGTGACTACCTTGCAGTTGCCCATTTGAAGCTTTCCCCATGCACCACGCACTTCACCCATGTGTGTGCCCCATGGCAGTGCCACTAAGCAGCAACACCCCACCCCACCCCCCCATCGCCTTGCTTATTTAAAAACACCTGTTCTTTTCTGGTTTGCAAATTGAATGTATAGATATGTTTCTTTATTAACAAATCTTGAAAACCAATTTTAACAAATTTGAACATTTGAATGGACATTGCTTTTATTAAGTTATATCAATTCTTAACCAAGTTGAAGTTTGATTTTAATTTTTACAGTACTGTATTAGTTACTTTGCCATTTGCCAATCAATATTTGATATTTAAAATTGCTAGAATTCACTTATCCAATTGACCAGTCACACTATGTGATAATCACAAGTTATCAAATGATCAAATACTGAATTATTGAACATTGGACTCAGTATTAAAATATTGAAGATCCAATCAATAGCGAATTGAAAAAAACAAAAATGTCCACACTTGTAATCAATTTGTGAAGCTCATAAATAAGATACACATTCATAACATTAGATGAGCATATGAATATTTTCAGTTATCTTAACACTACCTGTCAACACTTCCTGACCATCTCATTCTTTTTCCAGAACTCCAACATGGTTCTTCAGAGTCAATTTGAAATCTGGCACAATTGTCAAATGCCATGAATGCAAAAGGATAGAAGAGAAGCTATTAGACCCATGATCCCTTGGTTTCTGCAGCACATTATCCTGGTGATGATCAGCATAGAACTAAATATTGATTGTTAAACATGAAAGGGAGGATGTGATTTCTTGAAACTAGACAAATACAATGTTTTACAGAAATGGCTCCCAAGCTTTTCCCTAAGGGCGGCCACCAAATGTATTATTTTTTTTAACTACCCTCACATATATTGTGGGAGAGTTGGTCTCACTATCCCCTACCTCTGTTCATTCCCACTATATCAATGGCATGTTGGAACTTGGCTTCTCTATGAGCAGGGAAGCACTCCTCTGCCAATCAGCTGCTCAACAGGGAGAAGAAGCACTCCACCTACAGACCAAGCTCCTGACTGATCCAGGTGAGAGGTCAGGCCAGTAGGGATGTGCAAACGTGGTTCAGACGTTCGGGGTTAGGCCTGAAATCAGACAGCTCGGACATCCAAACTGAATGTCCGAACCGAACGCCAAAAGCCCAGAACAGTTTGGCTGCATTCAGCTGCGTTCAGGCAGAAAAAAACTGGCTGGCAGGCCCAGGGAGGGGAGGGGCAGATGAGGAGCAGACCTCCTGGCCCAGGGCTGGAGAGAGGCTTGGACTAGCAGCCAGCCTGCCCAATCACCATCCCTCTTTTCCTCAGACCACTGGCTTGGCAGTCTGCAATTGGCCGTGGGCTAGGCTGCACAGATCCAATGGGGCTTGTGGTAAGGCGGGCGCAGCAAGTAAAAAAAGTAATTGCCCTCCCCTCCCCCTTCCATATCATTCTGAACTAGCCACTGATCCTGTCAGCAGACATTTTCAGAACTCTCCCTCTCCCAGTAGTTTGTGTTTCTCACAATTCATTGCCATCCTCCTCCTATTTCACCCATTTCCACACATTTACCTCCATAGTTTCATTTATTTATATTAGATTAGATAGATTTAGGTGTTATACCCAGCATCAAGAAGCAGCCACTCCAGCCCCAGAACCCACCATCAGGGTTCTGGGGCCTACATTACAGGCGGGGAGGGCTGTCATTCCACTTTGTCCAGAAGCTGCCACTCTAGTCCCAAGACCCACCGTCAGAGTTCTGGGCCTGTTGTTCCACTCACAGGGAGCCATCATTCCACTGCATCAAGAAACAGCCAGCCACTCCAGCCCCAGGACCCACCATCAGGGTTCTGGGGCCTACGTTACAGTCAAGGGGAGCCATCATTCCATGGCATGCTATGGGTTTGTGTCCCAGCAATCCAATGTCTGCTTCTGCTGCCTCTGCTGTGCCATGGGTTCTGTGCCCCGGCAATCCAATGTCTGTTGCCACTGCTGCCTCTACTGTGCCCTGAGTTCTGCTACCAGGCAATCCAATCTCTGCCTCTGCTCCACCAATGCCTGGCAGCCTGCAATGCCTGGCCAGGTAGGGGTGCCAGACCAGCCACCAAGTCCCAAGCCTTCCTGGCCTCTGCTGCTTCTGCTGCTGCCGCTGGGTCTCAGACAGTGAACCATGGCACCACAGCCCCCCCCCCCCCATGGGGCAAGTGCTGAGCCTGCCTTCCCGGGCAACCCTGGGTGACAAGCCCCAAGCCTTCATGGTCTCTACTGCTGCTGCTGCTGTGTCTCTGATGGCTTGCCATGCCCCCATGGTGACCCCTGGAGTGCCCCAAGTTGCTGCCATGGCTGAACGTTCTGAAACTTTATGGGGTCCGCAATCCATGGGACTGAACCCACAAACCTGAACTAAGTTTTTGAACTGAACAGCCAAATGGCTGAACATTTGAACCCCGTTCTGTTCGCACATCCCTACAGGCCAGGCTGAGGCAAGAGCCATGCTGGGCAGGGAATCCTGCTGGGGCTGAGGAGAAAAGGAAGCAGGAATAGCATACCTTGACATCAAGAAATAGGACTAAACCACTGGTTAGAACAGTGGTTCTCAAACTAAACTAAGGGATGGACATAGAAAGTATTTTAGGAGGATGGGGACACAAGAAGGACCACAGCTGCCAAATGCATAATTCCACACTCTGACTGAACTTGGGAGAAAACAAGGGGGAGATAGAGGGAAAGAAACATGAGGGTGGGTCAGAGGTGGGGAGAGAGCGACATGTGTGGAGGGTGGGGGTGGAGGCCCCAGCTACCAGACAACTGGAAGGAGGCACAGTTCAAAAAACATTAAGCACAACTAGATATTAATTATTATTATTATTATTATTATTTATTATAAGCATGTGTGTAGCGCCAGCTGTGTACCTGGCACTTTAAAGAACAATAAGAATTATGCGGTCCCTGCCTACGGCTTACAATCTAATAGACATGGAGGGGGGGGGAGACTATTAGAGGGGACATTGTTGGAAATACATTCCTTTGGTTTCATCCCCCCTAAGCACCTAATCCTGTTTGTTTACTAGAAGCAGCAGGAGTAGACAGACATATCAGGGAACCCTTCCCCCATTCTATCTGTCCTACTCCAGTCAGGACCTGATTGGTCAGTCTCCTCCCCCAGGAGGTTTCTCATCTCTTTGTGTCTCAGAGAGCTTCCTTCTTCCCTTCGGAACACACCTAGTCTTAGGACTCAGTATAGATGTAGGTCTTTCCTATCCTACATGTATTTCCTAATAAAGCTTACTTAAGCTTAAGTATGCTTCCTGCCTGCTTATTGATGATTAGTTACTCACACTCCTCTGTAAACTCTGCATTGGGAAAATGGATGCAATGATATCACAATCCTTGCACTTCCAACAGGGTTATGGGCCCAGACACCCAAAAGGCAGCACAGAGTGAGTATAATTGAGTGCTAACATTAATCTTAAAGGCAGAAAAGAAAAGAAAGATTTTAGTCTCTGTGACCATGGATTCTATTCTGAAGGTCTCCATTCCAGAGAGGCTCACTGGAGCAACAAACTATGAAGCTTGGAGTCATAATGCAAGGATGGCACTGGGAGGACAAGGCCTAAGGAAAATGCTGGAGTCCAACAGACCTACAGATGCAGGGGCAGCACAAGAACTCTGGGATGAGAAAAATGACAAAGCTATGGCAATCATCTCAATGTCGGTGAGTCAGCGTTTACATGTGCACATAC
>QEPC01011255.1:2656474-2687363 GCA_003113815.1 Sphenodon punctatus | reverse complement strand
ATAGATGTAGGTCTTTCCTATCCTACATGTATTTCCTAATAAAGCTACTTAAGCTTAAGTATGCTTCCTGCCTGCTTATTGATGATTAGCTACTCACACTCCTCTGTAAACTCTGCATTGAGAAAATGGATGCAATGATCTCACAGTCCTTGCACTTCCAACAGACATAGGGAGAGACAAGGGATAAATTACATTCAAGCAGATGCGAGGTCTCAGGTGCACATGCTTGGCTTGGTTGCAGTTAGGCAGGAGTCTGCAGGGAGGGCAGACAGTAAAAATTGAAAGGAAAGTTCTAACAGGCATCGGGAAAGGCAGCGAGGAAGAGGTGGGTTTTGAGGAGAGATTTGAAGGTGCAGAGGGAGGGGGCAAGGTGGATGTGGGCAGGGAGGGAGTTCCAGGCATGGGGGGCAGCAAGGGAGAAGGGGCGAAGGTGGTTAGGGGAGATGGGGAGATGAGGGAGAGCGAGGGAGGGAGGGGGACAGAGGAGGAGTGGAGAGTGTGTGCAGGAGTGTGTAAGGAGACTACGGCTGAGAGGTAAGGGGGAGCCAGGTAGTGAAGGCATTTATAAGTGAATACCAGGAGTTTGTGAAGGATGCATTTGGGAAGGGAGAGCCAGCGAAGAGAGGAGAGGAGAGGCTGCACGTGGTCGAAGTGACGGACTGAGTGGATGACCCTAGCAGCAGAGTTTGGGATGGAGATAAGGGGGGACAGGTGAGAGCGGGGGAGGCCAGTACAGAGGAGATTGCAGTAGTCAAGGCGAGAGATGACCATGGCATGAACAAGTTTTGTCTGAGGAGACAGAGAGAAAGGGTTGAATTTGAACAATGTTGTGGAGGGCAAAGCGACAGGACTTGGCAAAAAGGAAGATAGGACACTTGCTGTATGGTAGAAAGACAAAGATTGCAATTTATCATCCGCCTTAGGTACTTGCAGCCCTTCTCATATAATGGGCAAGCCAGCAGGTATTGGCCTAGATCTTCTATTCCTTCCCCACAGGGACAAATACGTTCTGAAAAAGGGACATGATAATATCGCCCATGTACCACCGACATCTTAACTGATTGGAACCTTAACGTACTAAATGCATATCTAAGGTGGGGGTCGGAAAGGGAGTAAAGATAAGCAGCACCTTCCTGCGAGGGGATCCAGTACTTATATAAGCGTGCAATAGCCACCCTAACAGCTTGAGCTCTTAAATTTTGCCAGTCAGTATCTCTAGCTCTCTGCTTGAGGAGCCTAATAACCTGCACACTAGTTAAATCTTGTAAGAAAAGTTCAGAGAAACCCAAATTAGCCAGATACAATTGAACAGCCGACCACCAAGGGTCTCGGCCACCTACCTTGTTGGAGACTTTCTCAAGCCATGCCAATGACACTAAGGCCAGGTCTGAGGCATCCCTAATTTGAGCCTAGAAAGACAACAAACGCATGCGTATTAACATGTCCAGAGAAGAACTCCCTAACTCACGGAGAATAATTGATATATGTAGGTTAGGAGGGGTTCTAAGAATTCTTCTCCAGAACAGGGCAGTTATAGGTTGGAATCTAATCGCTAGATTCAAATCACTGCCCCAGATCAGAGTCCCATAAAGAATGCGTGCAGTAACCTTAGCCTCCAGGACAGTCCGTGCTGCTTTTACTGACTTCTGCCCTTGTTGATAAAAAAAAGCGAACAATAGCTGAGGCTTCGATAGAGGCTACTGACTTGATAATTTTAGCCTGCAGATTAGTAGCAATTATGCTAAAAATCCTTTCCATTTTAAAAATCATGATATTAATTTTGTGGTACTCTATGTGGATGGGGAGCAGATTCTAGCCAAGGCATTGCAACTGGACTTTGCAGAAGGAAGATAATAGAATACATTAACCTGGTACAAACAGTTGACAAACAAATTAAAAGCCATGCATTTCTCATCAATCATGAGGAGTTTGCACAGGGTTACATGTTGTTTGCCTTTGACCTGTCTCCAGATCAGGAAAGCAGTGTCCTTTGTTTTCTTATTAAAAATGGAAACCTGAGGATAGAAATAATGTAGCAAGGGGCCTGCCCAGGGCCACACAGGGGTGCTGGGGTGTCTCTGGGGAATTAGCTCTACCCCGCTGCCATGCCTATTCAGCCTTGGCATCGACTGAATCCCCCTCTGAGGAAGGGGGTACCCTCCTATAGGACCCAACACAGTCCAGGAAAAGTCCAGAGGTATCAACTCACAGTCCTTTATTTGTACTGTCCAGTGTACACAATCCCTGGGATGCCGGATCGTCTGCCTTCACCTTGCAGGCCCAGGTCCGTCTCCCACAAGTTCAGGAGTAACACAACCTCAACCCCCTTGTCCATCTTGGCTCTGACCAAGCCTTCCCCAGGCACTAGGCTCCCTCTTGGGCACAAGCCTCTCCTAGTACCTGCTTCCACCCTGGTTCTCCAGCCTTCAGCACCCTAAAGAGCACAAAGTGGCTAGGCTTCTTCAGAGAGATATTACTTCTTCAGCTCCCAGGCAGAGGCTGCTTTCCTCTCAGCCTTGCTCTCCTTATATACAGGCAGAGTGGGCGTGGTCAGGCTTCCTTTCCTCAGCCTTAAAGGGCCACCATCCTGCCCACTCTGTCACAGGTTTTCTCAGTCTGTTTGTCTCACAGACTGATCCCCATGCAGCCCCCTTCTTAAAGAGGCAGCAGCCTCTCAGGACTGCTCCCTTCTAAAAATATGTTTTGCTGCCTTACCCATCACTGCATCAATATGGTCATTTGTGCTGTTTTTGACAACGTGATAGAGAGAAATCAAAGGAGAAACATGCTGTTTGACTATTATGACATGGACACCATACAGCTATTACATGTTTTATCATCAGACTCTTACACAAGAAACACTTTTGTATGTGTTCCTGAATGACAGGCTAGTGGCTACCCAATAGGAATGGGCGAACAGAACTGAGTTCGGAAATTGGGTTCAGTTCGGTTCGGTTCAGAAATTCAGTTCAGTTTTGAAGTTTGGTTTGGTCGAGCAAAATATTCGAGTTCAGTCTGAACTCCGAACTTCTGAACCAAGTTCAGAAATTCAAACCCCATTGAACTAAATGGAATATTATCTTTTTATTATTATTATTATTATTAACAAACATTTATATAGCGCCAGCAGTGTACCTGGCACTCTACAAAGTAATAAAATAGACATGGTCCCTGCCCCTAGGGCTTACAATCTGAGAGACAGGAGCTGGGGGAGA
This sequence comes from Sphenodon punctatus, assembly GCA_003113815.1. Classification (NCBI taxonomy): domain Eukaryota; kingdom Metazoa; phylum Chordata; class Lepidosauria; order Sphenodontia; family Sphenodontidae; genus Sphenodon; species Sphenodon punctatus. The sequence continues at coordinate 2,684,148 of QEPC01011255.1, read as the reverse complement.
GACTTAGGAAGGGGAACAGAGGGAGAGACAAGGGGTCTAACATTCATGAAGATGCGAGGTCTCAAGTGCACGTACTTGGCTTGGTTACGATGAGAATGACAGCAGGCAGGTCCATGTTGCAAGGATAAGGGTAAACCGATCGTAGGTATAGGAATAGTGGCTCAGCAGGATAAAGAGTCAGACAGAGCAGAGCGAAAGAGGTGAGTTTTAAGGAGAGATTTGAAGGTATGAAGGGAGGGGGCAAGGCGGATGTGGACAGGGAGGGAGTTCCAGGCATGGGGGGCAGCAAGTGAGAAGGGACGAAGGCGCTTAGGGGAGCAGGGAAGGCGTGGAAGGGTGAGAGAAGGGACAGAGGAGGAGCGAAGTGCACGGGCTGGAGTATGGAGGGCGATAAGTGCAGAGAGGTAGGGGGGAGCAAGGTTGTGAAGAGCTTTATAGGTGAAGACTAGGAGCTTGTGCAGGATTCGTTCAGGAAGGGGAAGCCAGTGAAGCGAAGAGAGGAGGGGCTGCACATGGTCGAAGCGACTGGCGAGGTAGATGACCCTGGCAGCAGAGTTTTGGACAGAGATGAGGGGAGAAAGGTGAGACCGGGGAAGGCCAGTGAGAAGGAGGTTACAGTAATCGAGGCGAGAGATGACCAGAGCATGAACAAGAGTTTTGGCAGACGAGACAGAGAGAAAAGGGCGAATCTTAGCAATGTTATGGAGGGAGAAGCGACAGGATTTAGCAACAGAGTCAATGTAGGGTTTAAAAGAAAGGGCTGAGTCAAAGATGAAGCCTAGGCTACGGGCTTGGGGGACAGGCAGGATGGTGACTCCATCAATAGTTATTGACAGTGAGGAAGGAGAGGAAGGATGAGGGGGGAAGATAAGGAGTTCAGTTTTAGCCATGTTGAGTTTGAGTTGACGTTGAGACATCCAGGTAGAGATGTCAGAGAGACAGTTGATGAGACGAGCTTGAACAGAGGGAGAGAGAGAGGGAGTAGAGAGATAGAGTTGAGTGTCATCAGCATAGAGGTGGTATTGGAAGCCATGGGAGGCAATGAGTTTGCCTAAGGATGAGGTATAGATCGAGAAGAGGAGAGGGCCAAGAACAGAGCCTTGAGGAACACCAACTGAGAGGGGGAAGGAGGAGGAGGCGGAGTTGGAGAGAGACACATTAAAGGAGCGGTCAGAGAGGTAGGAGGAGAACCAGTTATGGACAGAGCCACAAAAGCCAAGGGAGTGAAGGGAATCCAGCAAGAGTGAGTGGTCAACAGTATCGAAGGCAGCAGAGAGATCAAGGAGGACAAGAATGGAATAGAGACGTTTAGATTTAGCCACCAGAAGATCGTTGGTGATCTTAGCGAGAGCAGTTTCAGTAGAATGAAGGGGGCGGAAGCCAGATTGGAGGGGGTCAAGGGAGGAGTTGGAGGATAGGAAGTCAAGGCAGCGGGAGTAGACAACACGTCTTTTAGGGATGAACGAACAGAGCTGAGTTTGGAAATTCGGTTCGGTTCGAAAATCGAGTTCGGTTCGGAAGTTCGGTTCGGTTGACCGAACTGGTCGAGTTTGGTCTGAATTCTAAACTTCAAAACCACGTTCGCCCATCCCTACAACCCAAGGGGAGATTGATGCAAAGACCTGTAGGCCTAGTGGTCAACACACATTCCCATACCCTGCCTGGAGAACACTTGCTTGTGATCAAACTGACAGAACACAACAAGGGTGAGGTTTTTTTTACTCTTGTGAACAGTCCCCTGACAGAGTTTTGTTTTCTACAGGCATTCTAAAATTTTTGAACAAAAATGGCTGAAGGATTGTATTTCACCACAAATAATTATAAGACCCGAGCTCTGTGGCTTGTGGTTATCACTGTGTATTTTTTCTACATCACTGATGCAAGGGTTTATCTTTTGAATAAGTTTTAGAATTGTATTCTGATAATCTAGCAGAAAATGATCAAATGGTCATGCAATTTGTAAAAAAAAATTAAAAGTACTGCCTCTTGGGCATGCCCAGGACTTTGCTGGGCATGTTTCAACAAGCCCAGACCTGTGTCTCCTGCAGTGAATTTCATAGTCATGTTTCTCAATAAAGCGCCCCCTTGTGGGGTTTAAAAAGTAACTGACAGCCTGTGTATTTTGTTCTTCTCCTTTAAAGTAACATACAGGACACTGTGTTTCTTTTCTTTTTAAAAAAAAGAATTTCAAGTTTTATTTAAATGTATATTCTACAAAAGAGATTTGTGGTAAAACCACACATTACATAGGGATCAAGTTAAATAGTCCAGACCTCCTTCTGTAGGCGCGAAGAGGGGTAACGGGGGAGGTTGGTTGACTCAAGTCGGTGGGTGTTTTCAGACGTTATGGGGCCAGTTGGCCCCATACTGAAAACAACCAAATCATCCCCCGCCGGGATGACCCTGTCATGCCGTATCAGACATGCTGGGGGATCCCGGTGGGGAATATGGGAGGGGGCAGGGCCACGCGGTGCAACGTGCAGCTGCACAGCCCCGCCCCCTCCATGCTCCCCGCCACCCGCCCTCTGGGGAGATGGGCGGGCGGCGGGGCCAATGCAGCTGCAGCGGCTGGTCAAATTCTCCAAGGGCCGGGATCCCGTCGGTGATCCCAGGCCATGGCACCTGACCAGACGTGATTTTTTTTGGTCCCCGCCGGGGATCACTTTCACCACGCTTACCAGGAAATTCCCACGGCTAGCCCAGGAAGTGTGGTTGAAAATGACCCCATGTGGGTATTGACCGTGGCGAACATCTGTCGGCTGCCAAACAGACGTTCGAGGCACAGTGACCACAGGTGGGTATTCACCGTGGTTCACTGTGATCTCGTAACATCTGAAATCACCCAGTGTCTGATTTCAAGTAGTCTAGAACCTTAAGGTAATTTATTTTCAATGGGTATTTTCAGATGTTACGAGATCACGCTCAACCACAGTGAACCATGGTCAATCCCGCAGCGGGGCCAAAGTGCCCTGAACGTCTGTTCGGCGGCCGCCAGATGTTCACCACAGTCAATACCCACATGCAGTCAAATTCAACCATGGGTGATTTCAGACATTACGTGGTCCCAATTAACCACAGTGGATTCCCGGCAGGGGTGAACAGATTAACCACCCCCCGTGGTCAAGGAAAGCCCCGAACAGACATGACAGGAACGGGACCACGGCAGGGAATCGGACCATGGGACCACAGCCCGGGGCAGCGTAACAGACATTACGCCGATCCTGGGCCGGGCCGTGGTCAAAGCACCCGGAAGGCACCAGGGCGGCTCGTCCCGGCTGCTTTCATGTGCCCTTTAAATCTCCCTCCCCGGTCTGTGTTTTTGCTGGTTGCCTGGCAGTGACGCTGCATGCTTTGTCCCTGGCTGGGAATCATTGTCTTTGGTTCTGGCCGGTGGTTGCCGTTCAGACATGACTTTTTTTTGTTTCCCGTTGAGAATGTCTTTGACCACACTTTCAGAGATGGTCTGGACCGGAGCTCCGGAAGCGTGGTTGATTTTGACCCCATGTGGGTATTGACTGTGGTGAACATCTGGTGGTGGCCGAACAGACGTGCAGGCCGCTTTGGCCCTGCCACGGAATTGACCGTGGTTCACTGTGGTTGAGCATGATCTCGTAATGTCTGAAATCACCCCAGGTTTCCGGACCTCTGGGCTGGACCATCTCCGAAAGCATGGTCAAAGAGATTCCCAGCGGGAAACAATAAAAAGTAACGTCTGGACAGCAATCACCGGTCGGAATTAATCAAAATGATTCCCAGCCGGGGACAAAGCATGCAGCATCGCTGCCAGGCAACCAGCAACAACATGGAGGGAGATTTAAAGGGCACATGGCAACAGCCAGGATGAACCGCCCCGGCACCTTCTGGATGCTTTGACCATGGCCCGGCCCGTGATCAGCGTAACGTCTGTTGCGCTGCCCTGGGCCGTGGTCTGCTGGTCCAATTCCCTGCCATGGTCCCGCTCCTGTCACGTCTGTTCAGGGCTTTTATTGACCGCGGGGGGTGGTTGAATGGTTCACCACCACTGGGAATCCACTTTGGTGACTCTGGACCACATAACATCTGAAATCACCCAGAGATGAAGGAACATTGATATCAGCCATGGCTCTCACAAAGACATCCAAGCCCATGGGGGGTTTATTGAGAACATGATTCTGAGTGGCAGCACGCACCAAATCCAGCATTTTAGAACCCCTGATTGGCATACCTTTGTACACAAAAGTACTTCTGTCATCCCAGAAGGTGCGATCGGTATTTTGTTTCAATTTACTTAGCATAAGCTGTGCATTGGCATGATTCTGCATGTTTATCCCTCTCAGCACCTCATGAATGACAGTGTCCAATTCTGTTGGGGCTTCAGGTTGGGGTCTAGGGATTGTCTCTTCTGACTTTGAAGCATTAAAGTCAGCTTTCCTTTTTCTGCCCCCTCTTGCTTCACAAAGGTTAAATATTTTTGAAGGATAGAGGCATGCTCCTTAGCTTTCTCATAGGTCTTCAAATCAGGTCTTTACAGAATGTTTATCATTTCTGCATCCAGTGAGTGGGTTGCAGTGGTTCTGATGCTTTCCTCTAGCTGGTGGGAAGGCACCAAGTACATTTTTTCAGCATTTTTCATCACTGCCTCATCAAAAGACTGGTGATCAGGGGTATTGCAATGCTAAGCAGCAGGCCCAGAAAACCACTGCTCTGTCTCACTAGCTGCCTCTTTCTTTTAAGAGACACGTTTTTATTAGAAAGAATTTTTATGAGCTTTTGCTCTTTCCTCAACACCCTTAGTTATTTTGGGGTGAGGGGGATATTACTCTTTAAGATATTGAGAGAAATTTCTAAGACGGCCATTAGTAAATCATCTGAAGCAGAACAGAGAAAGGCTCTCCTTTGCTGTGAAGCTCTACGGATAAGCAGCTTTAGGAGGAGGATGTTTCTCATTAGCAGGCTGACATGGTGGTAGAGAGGGTGAAAATGCTGGTTTTGTCTACAGATTACTATCTTTCATACACTGCTGTTGATTTTCTCAAAGTATAAATGACAGGCAAATCTGGTGGGAAAAACCCGTTCTTAGTCTGTAAGTCTTTGCCGTGAAAGCATTTAAATCCAACACCAAATAGTCATAAGGCTTTTGGGTAGCATCCTGAAATGCTTCCATAAAGAATAAGACTTTGCCAGGATACATCTGGCAGGCCAGAGTAGCAATTTGAAATTTGTCCCTAGAGCTTTAAAAATAAATAAATTACGTACTTGGCATTATTTTCTTGTCCTGGCAAAAGACGTTCTGAACAATATAGAATATTGACAAGTTATTTTGATGACAATAATTTATAAAGGCTTTTTCAGTTTCACCATTTTCAGAAGCCATCAAATCGGCTACCACAATCCAATTGGCTTTATTGGTAGGTAACAACACATCATCATTCAGTGTATCAGGCAAACCATCTACAAACTTGATAAAAGGATATTTACAAAGTAATTCTTTATATAAAGGCTGCCAGCAGCTACAACACCACAGGATATTCTCAGGCATGAAAGACAATAAGCTATCAGCATGATCCAAGACCTTTTTTTATACAATAGCTTTTCCCACAGTTACTAGGTCCAGCCAGAATGGCTGAGAAAGGGTGTTTCCACCATGTGTCCATTTAAAAGCCATAACGGAGGGTGTTAAACCCTCCTCTGAAGACATGTTTGTTATAAACAATTTAAAAAGTTTTCCTGAGGACCTTTGTCTCAATGAGTCACTGCTTTTTGTCTCTGACTATGGATGGCTGCTACAACCAGATTTCTTTAGAGGGGTCCTCTGAATGGCCTAATTTATAGTTCTGGACCAGATCCTTTAAACTTTCCAAAGTTTTGGGTTTTTTTTGCAATTGGTAGCATTCAAAAGTAATCCCTTTCACTTTGACACAGGTTTTACCACTTGACAGCTTATAAGAGTTTTGGACCACCCAAAACAAATTCGGTGATGTGCTGATCTGCTGAAATCTCACTTGTGAGCTGTCCTAAATAGTCCCCAGAGGGGGATTTTCTTCCCCTGGACACATTACAAATATGGCACTATCTCTGTCATGGTAGACACACCTCTCTTTCAACATGTCTAGCAGGTTGTACAGTTCTAAGTGGGCATACGCAGTGGTGAAACAGGCAATGAAAATGTTGGTGTTGCTAGATGTGACATACTGCCCTTTAGCATGTTTCCAAGTCACACAGGCTACATCATCATCAATCAATTCACAAGAAGAAATGTCATATTTGGGTGGAAACACATATTTCATCATTACCTGGGGATCCCTCACAATGCTAGTGTTAGCCAGGTTTTTTCACTGCCCAAAATTTCCCAGAGAGAACTTAAGTTCAGTTCAGCCTGACTACATTTTGCATGGTTCACAACTATGTGATCTGGGTGTAAACGCACAACCTCTTTCTCAAAATAATAATGGACATACTTAACTTTTTGTTCTGTTGTTTTACACCAGCCTGGATACCCTGAGGCCTCTTGCTTCTGGTGCAGATGCATTTTGATATAGTCTGAAAACAGCTTGTCAGAGTTGTTTTCAAAATGCCAAATTTCAAACATTTTCATGATATCCCTTCTCTATTGCCTTACCCACCTCCACATAACACCAGGTCCCTAGGATGGTCCTTTCCTCATCTGTATGGGTGCATGTTTCCTGTTGTCTGCTTTCTGCACATGCACAACACAAAGGGAACATGAGTTATCCCCCCACCCTGACAGGTAACACTGGGAAAAAGAGACCACGTGGATGGAGCATTTTCTCTTTTACAAGCCAAAAATAGTTGGAGATTGGTTCAAAATTCTCATAGATGATTTTGGGGTGGCCAATGGGGTACTCTTTGGTTTCATTCACAAAGGGATACAGGCTGGTGAAATCATAATAGTGTATCTTTTCATTTTTCTGCACTTTGTAGTTCACGCAAGCAGCATTAGTTCTCCCAGTCCCCACATACAATGCATCCCAAGGGAGTAATGGTTCAGGAAGCTGGTGCTGGGTTAAAAAACCCTGCAAGGTCCCTGTCTGATTTTAACATGTCATTCCATTCATGTTCCCAAATGTACCAAACTACAAAACACTGACTTATCAAAGAGTCCACTTTGAGATGCATCCTGTAGTACAGTGGGGAACAGGCTAAAAGTGGTCCCCATCAGGGGTTTATGGTTTGCTTCATTGTAACACAAAACACAGCCATGATAGAAACACCCTTGGAACTCAAAAGCCATTCGTTGGCCATTGACTACAGCATAGCTGTCTAAAAAGAAGTTGCCTACATGAAATGCCCCACCCTTCAGAGCATGCCATATCTTTATACCCTCCTTGTGTTCTATATACATGAGCCATTGTATAGAGGGGGCTTGTGGTGGCAACACTTGACCCCTGCAACTAATAAAATAATTTGAACGCAAGATCATTAAAAGTAATAACTGAATTTACTCAGTTTTAGCATTCTACATTTGGATAGCCCATTGTCTCTGGAGACTTACGGCATATGCCAGATTGGCTGCCTTACAAATCCTTTAACAATTTGTATTTGCTAATATATAGGCCAATCCTGAGATCTGACCCCAATAAGTTTTCCCTGGGCACAATGGAATTAAGAATTTCTGCCTAACTTCTGTTGTGAGAGGACAATCAAATAAATAGTGGATTAATCCTTCCTGCTTCTGGTAACCACATGGGTAAAAATGTAATTCAAAAGGAATATGATTGTATCTACCTTCCAACAGAGAGGAAGGCATTAACTGAAAACATGGCATATAGAGAGTTGGGCATATGAACCACATCCTCCTGCCTTCATTCAATATCATAAATAATGTACCTATTTGATATTTTTGACTTTTTAATAGCAGGCATAAAGCACTGGTGTGTGTTTGTATTACCAACCAGACCCATGCAGTGTTTGGCCCTGAATTTGTGTTTCTTATCCACGTAGGACTGACATTTGTCACATAGAATTTTAAACCGACAATCGACTTTGTTTTTGGCTAAACAGGCAGCAGATGTACAAAGCAGCTTACATCTGGGGCATCTCACCATACCACCCAAAGCAGCCATACAATCCATTGTTAAACACAAGCAACAATGAGTGCAGTTGTGGTCATGGTTATACAGACGGCAGCAAAATGGGCAATAATGTTTAGACTCAAACAGTAATTTTATGTTTTTGACACCAAGATAATGGTGAACAAAATAGGTTTTGGGGTGTACAGGTTCTTGAGTTTTAAAAATAACCCAAGACTCATTTTGGTTATAAACCACATGAACGATGACTTTTAAATACCTTTCAAATTCCGCTATATCGTTGAACATTATTTTTTTCTGATCTGAAAAGCCCATGTTCTGGTGCAACTGTCTATCCTCCTATAGTAACTCAGGCATGTGAGTTTTATACCCCTTTCTGCATCCATCACACCCAGGAGACTGCCTCTGAAACACAGGTTATTATCCTCATTATTAAAGTTGATTAAAAAACTATTACTTCTGTCATAACACCCTGATGTACAAGATGGAGTTGATAACTTTCCGGGCACCCCCACCTTTGCTTTTTATAATGATAAGAACTAAATGCAGTGTGTCACAAAGATTATCTCAACATTGCTCTGAACTAAATTTGAAATCTGGTCTAGGAACTCTTCTATAGACAGCACAGCACCTGCTTTTTTTACAAAAAAAATAATCAGGTGCTGTGTTGAATGGGTATACCCCATCTTCTTCTACCTTTAACAACCCTGGGGTGAAAACCATTTTGAGCTCCTCAGTGGTCTTCATGTCCATGCAAGTTTCCTTGTCGCACTGGATAGGCATACTAAAAAGAACTCTGGCCATAGTGATTCCTTCGGCATTCTTGTCCTCTGAACTTGATTTAATGTAGCACTTTCAGTTCAAATGTCTCATCACTGGTGGTGGAATGTCAGTTCCAAAGGTCACGCTGAGGCAACATTGCAGAGGTAAGCCATAGTTTCTTCTCATGTAGGCTCATACAGAGTAAAATAAAACACGATTGTGGTGCGGGACAACTCCCCCCCAAGTCTGGGTATTTTCAGACGTGACACCATCCTGATTCACCACAGTGAATTCCCGCTGGGGGTGAACAGAACACACACACACCCCTGGGCCAATAAAAGCCCCAAACAGATGTGCCGGTAGATCCCGGCAGGGAATCGGGGCGGGGAATCGGGGCCGCGCGGTGCAACGTGCGGCTGCATGGCCCCAAGCTCCCCCACCACCCACCTTCTGGGGAGACGGGCGGGCGCCATGGCCAATGCAGCTACAACGCCCACTCGCTTTGACCACGACCCGGAATACCGCCGGGGATTCCAGGCTGTGATCGCCGGCCAGACATTACTTTTTATTACTACCTTCTGGGAATCACTTTGACCACGCTTTAGGGGCTTGTCCCACGGGGAACCCGGGAAGCGTGGTTGAAATTGACCGCATGTGGAAATTGACCGTGGTGAACATCTGGCGGCCCCAAACAGACGTTCAGGGCACTTTGGCCCCACAGCGAAATTGACCATGGTTCACTGTGGTTCACTGTGATCTCATAACATCTGAAAATACCCTCAGTTTCACTCCACTGCACAGTGTACAGAAAATGGTAACCCCTCACATGCAACCACGCAATTCCATGGGGAAAGTTCTACAGGGATTGGTTGAGTGCGATGGGTGGAGTTCTTAGAGGGGCCACATGACCCCCTTTCTGCAACTCACCCCACCCCGGAAACAGCACCCCAATGAACCATGTGGTCTCTCAGGGAGGTATCAGCCTGCTGGAACCCATCCCAATTGGTTCGGGCTGGTAGGAAGAGATGTTTGAGGGGTAAGATGACTCACATCAAAGGACCTTATGAGGTCAGGGAGGGTGGAACCTACGGTTCCACCCATCCTGACTAACAATCTATTTTCCAGTTACACATAAGAACCTTGCATGGTCAGGGAGGGTGGAGCCTATGGTTCCACCCATCCTGAAACACAAGCTATCCTCCAGTCACATGAAAGGTCCTTCCAGGGTCAGGGAGATAACTGGGAAACTATCCTCTAATCACAACGAAGGACCTTCCGGGGTCAGGTAAGGTGAAACCTATGGTTCCACCCCACTCTGACCCGGAAGTCATACCCCACTTCCACATCATACAGGTGTGCACCAGGGACCCATGTTGTTTTTTGGTTTTGGTTTCATTTTTCGTTATTTAAATCTGTTGGTTTCATTTTTATAAATATCAACATTTTGTTTTTGTTTTTGATTCCATTGGTTTCAATTAAAAAAAATGTTCAGCTGTATCATTTTTGTTTTTAACTATATTTGGATGAAACATAGGTGAACTGTACCTCCAATGGAAGGTATTAAGTGTGCAAAATGCCAGAAATATTGAATAAAAGAATTCAATTTTATAACCAGTTGAATTGTGGTATGTTGCAAAAATCTGCATATACATTCCTGGCTGTAACTTCTTTGCCTCTCATCTAATATGGATGAAACATGATAAGTTTATACCTCTTCCCATGTGTACTACCTTTGTCAACTTTCAGAGGGATTGAATAAAGGGTCCTGGTGGTATAAGAAATTAACTTATAAATGTAAATAAATAAATAAGTAAAGAAATTTATTGTGTGACAACAGTCATTGCAGTTTCAATATAAATCCAATACATAACACTATAACACAAAAACCTAAAATACAAAGAAGAGAATACATTATCATCAACTATATCAAGTCCCACCAAAAGACTCTTCATCAGGCATGGCATTAAAACACAAAAAAACTTATCAACACTGCATTGCGGCGACCAAAAATCTAATAACATCCAAATTTTTCTCCCCAAGGTGATCAGGTTATAAATGTATCTCTGACTGTAACGTCTTTGTAGTCCAACCAGTGTACATTAAATTTGGCAAGGATGTATGTCAGAATCATCTCTGCCAAATATCAGAAAGATGTGATAAAGGGTTCGATTTTATATGACTGCAAAGCATATGAAGAGAAGGGGCCTATGCCAGGGATTCTCTTATGTGCCACTGTGGTATAAGATAGGTTTGTAATGCCAACTGGCCAGCAGAAATGTCAATAAAATATCCTAATTCTGTTCTGTAACCATCCCAACTTTTCTCCCCCACTTGTTACTGGAAAATTGGAAACATCTGTTTAGGAAAGAGCCAATAGAGATTATCTGATGTCCTCTGTCACTGTGCTGCAGGATGTGATTGTGATGATAATTGGCCAGCCTGGATGTGTAAACTATGCCTCCTGATTTCTGGTATTCTATCCCCAAGTCCCAGTTATGTCCCTTCTATGCCTACTTGAGGGTTGCCCCGTATGCCCACCTCAAAGCCACCACTAGTTGGTCCTGTAAAGCTGAAAGTATGCAGTAATTGGTCAGTGAATGTATCTGTCAGTCTGTTGAGTTGCTCCACATCCTCCCTCCTACAGCCTCCCTCCTCCTGTCATGCCAGGTGCCTGCTTCTGACTGGCACTGCATGTGTTGCTATTAATCTGAATAAAGGTCTTCAAGGGGACAACTTCAATTGCTTATAAAATTGGGTTTCTTTATCAAATTGTCCTGTAATTTGGCAGAGATGACAGGAAATGTGCATGATAAATTTATGCCAAATTACTCATAAACAGAATAGAACATAAAAATGTTACAACTCGAAATGTATTTTCAAGTGACTAGCTTATAACATCAGGACATTTTATACAATATTTTTCAATTTTTTCAGGATTGGTACACTAGTGGAGGGACATAATCTTTCCAGGATTCATAAAAAATGGACGGAAGATAAAAAAAAGGTGTAGTCAGGAATGTGTATGGAGGTTTTCTTAAAATTACAACATTCAATTGCTTCTAAAATTGGTCCCCTTTATCTAATCTTTTCAAACTTTGGTAGTGTCCTCTATTGGGGGTATAATATTCCCAAGTTTCATCAGAAGTAAATAAGAAACAAAAAAGGTATAGCCAGAATTATGTTTTTCAATATTTTCCCATTATTTCAAAAACAAAAATTCATTTTCATTTTTGTTTTCATTATTATTTGTAGTTTTTGTTTTTACAATAACAAAAACAAAAATGAATTTTTTTGTATTTTTATCATAATAACAAAAACAAAATGCACACCCCTACCATGTCATTTCCAACGGCCAGTGGAACTTTCCAAGCACGTCATATCCCTTTCCAGACATGTCACTTCCCTTTATGCTTGCATCACTTCCTTCTTCATCTATGTCATGTCCATTTCTGCCTACATCATGTCTGTTTCCAGTCATGTGGGTATGATGCCACGAATATGCCAAATAAGCCCCGCCCACATTCACGAGCAGTTCATTAGTATTCAAGTTCTCCCCTTATACTATTCATGGGGGACCAAACATGTCAGCAAAACCATTTGAAAATTAAAAAAAACCTTTCCTCTAAACCAAATGTCACTGCAGAAAATCCAAGTCCAAACTTTCTATGCTTAATTATTCTATCTGAAGATTCCAATTTGTTTAGTCCCCCCCCCCCCCCTTTAAATCAAAGGTCATTTCTTTGGTTTAATGTAAACAAATTCATTTGGGCTACAAACAGCAAGCTTGCAGGGTTTTTATTGGCTAAACCATTGTCACGGCAACAGATTCTATTAGAGTCTGAAATCTATGAATATTGAAGTCTGGTTCTCTGTTCCAAGTTAACCGGAGAATTTGCTGACACAAAGTGGCCTCAAAGTAATTCGGTACTGATGGGAACTATTAATCTACTGTCCGTTCATTAGCAGTTTACTGGTGCTGAAAGGTATTAAGTAATGTGGGGCAACATGCTTCCTCTCAGTGCTGCCAACTAAGCATTAGGGGAATGATAGGGCTCTTTCAGACAACGCTGAAGACCGATGGGGGAAACACACATAGCATAACCTTTGTTAGCTCCCATTGCACATCAGGGGTTGCCTGAAGGCATTTCCCATAGTAGCAAATTTGCATACAGCAAACCCCAGCAGTTCAGGGCTGCTTTGAAGAGTGTGTGTAAAGAGTCCTTAGGAACAACATAATCCCATCGTATAGCATATATGTGTATCAAATGGGAGTGGGTATGAGACCTTGTCACCCAGCATGAGAAGTGTGCTAGGTAGTTTTATTCACATTTTACTATTTTCTCTTAACAGCTTGATCCTTTAGCCACTTGGTACCACAAACATGGCTAACATAGCAGCTAAAAAGCTTGTGGGTCTGCTGTAACTGTTTCCATTATGTTTTTAAAGCCCAAGGTAAGAAACTTAATGAGTAGGACCCTTGTTGGAAAAACTAGTCAGGTTTTCTGTTTTCCCTTTTTAAGGTGAGAAGGAAGATAGTTCAGTTAGGGTGATTTCAGACGTTACGGGGCCCGCTGGCCCTGTACCGAAATCACTGAATTCCTTCCCCGCCGGGATCACCCTGTCACACCGCAACAGATGTGCCGGGGGGATCCTGGCAGGGAAATGGGGAGGGGGTGGGGCCGTGCGGCACAACGTGTGGCCGCACGGCCCCGCCCCCTCCACGCTCCCCGCCCTCTGGGGAGACAGGCGGGCGGCAGGGCCAATGCGGCCGCCGCATCAGGCCAGATTCGCCACGGCCCGGGGTCCCGCCAGTGATCCCAGGCCATGGAGCCCGGCCAGACGAGACGCCGGGGTTCACCCCGGCATAGGATTGCATTCAACACGCAGTGGCCTCTGGTCCCACCGCTTCGGCCGCTCACATGTTGAATGCAATCCCATGCCGTGGTAACATCTGGGGGGAAACATCCGTTTCCCCCACCAGACGTTACGCGATCACAGCCACCACGTGGAATTGAGCGTGGTTCACTGTGATATCATAACGTCTGAAATCACCCTTAGACAGCTTTTTCATGGGAAAGTGTGTTATTTCTTTTATGCTATTGCATATAGTTGTCCTCAGTGACCGTTATTTTAAAAAGAAAAATGTGAAAGGCCTTTTTTCTCTTGCTCCAATTGGTGTAAGCTGGGAATACTGTTACTGAGGCTGGTGAATTCCTGTGCAAACCCCTTGAACCTGTTGCAAGCAAAGAGGACTGTTGAATGTAATGACCATACACTCAAATTAGACAGTTGTGCATGTGTGTGAACAGAATGACAGTGTTTATGCAGGACAGCTATGATTCAATATTATATATTATTATTATTATTATTATTATTATTATTAAAATTTATATGCCGCCCCCTCCTGCTATAAGCATCTCGGGGCGGCTAACAACATTTAAAAACACATAACTAAAATACAGTTAAAACAGCCTATATCCTCCAGATTAAAATAACCCATACCCAAACCCTCCCTAACCCAACCCAACCCCCCGTCCACTACCTGTCTCCTCCTACCCACCCACTCCCTTCCCTGAAGGCCTGGATGAACAGCCAGGTCTTACAGGCCCGGCAGAAGGCCAGCAGACTCTGGGCCAGTTGAGCTTCCTCCGGGAGGGAGTTCCACAGCCACGATGTGGCCACCGAGAATACCCTATCCATTGTATCCCCCCCAGCTAATCCAGGGGACTTCCAAGAAGGCACCCCCGGCGGACCACAAGGATCGTCCCAAGAAGGCACCCCCGGCAGACCACAAGGATCATCCCCAGGACCCAAGGAGTGAGGCAGTCTCTCAGATAGGAGGGGCCCAAGCTGTGTAGGACTTTAAAGGTTAAAACCAGCACCTTGAATCAGGCTCGGAATGCTATAGGCAACCAGTGAAGAGTTCGGAGCACTGGTGTTATGTGCTCCCTACAGCCCGTCCCTGTCAGAAGACAAGCTGCTGCATTCTGCACCAGTTGCAGCTTCCGAACCGTCACCAGGGGCAGCCCCACATTAGGGATGTGTGAACACCTGAGGGTTTGAGTTAGGCATGTTCGGGGTTCGCTCTGAACTTGAACCCATTTGGTTCAGTCCATTCAGACTTAACACGTTCGGTTCGGTCCATTTGGACCGCACCAGTTCAGAGGGACCAAACCCGTTCGGGCAAGATGGTGGTTTTCCCACCCCCTTCCAGGCTGCGTGGGTGGAAGGGGAGATAGGGACCACCTCTCCCATCACCCCCAGAGCCTGATGTACCTGGGGGTGCTGGGGCTCTGGCCTGGGTTCTGCGGCTGCCACAGGAGCAGCCATGGGTCCAGGGGTGGTGGCAGTCTGGAGCGCTTCAGACTGCTACTAGACCTTCCAGTTTGACCCAGAAGGCCTAGTAGCAGCCTGAAGTGCTCCAGAGCACCACCTCCCCTGGACCCACGGCCACTCCTGTGGCTCCCTCAGGACCCAGGCCGCAGCCCCAGCACCACCAGGTAGGGCCGCGGGAGATCCCAGGGTGGGGTGGGGGTTAAATTTTTTAAAAATAAATAAATCCCAGGCTTGGCATGGTGGGGTGGGGGAGGTGCTCCCCGGCACCCCTTCCACCTGCGCAGCCTGGAGGGGGGAGGGTAAACTATATGCAATAGCATAAAAGAAATAACTGGGTCACCTCCCCTGCCTGAACTGAGTTCAGAACCCGAACTCAGTTTGGCCAGTTCAGTCGGGGATGGGTTCAGATTTGGGGTGTTCGTGATTGGGCCAAACACCCTGAGTTTGGACCGAACCCCGAACTCCCAAACCGCATTCGCACATCCCTACCCTACATAGAGCATGTTTCAGTAATCCAGCTTTGAGGTGATGAACGCATGGATGAGGGTGGCTGGGTCAGAGTCCGAAACATATGGACGGAGCCTCCACACAAGATGTAGCTGGTGAAAGGCTTCCTTCACAACCGCCTCTACCTGACAATCCAGCCGAAGGCTGGGGTCTGGTCCAACAGGACTCCCAAGCTCCGGACCCAGGGACCCAGCGGGGGGTGGACCCCCTCAACGAGGGGAGCCATCACCCCTGCCGCCCGACCCACCAACATCACCTTTGTCTTTTTGGAATTCAGTCTCAGTCTGCTCCACCACATCCAGTCAGCCACTGTCTCCAGTCATCGGGAAGGCACAGAGACTGCAGGGCCTGGGTCAGTTGAAAAAGAGAGGTATAGCTGGGTGCCATCAGCATATTAGTGGCAACGCACACCAAACCATCTCACAACCTCCCCCAGGGTTGCATATAGATGTTAAACAATAATGGAGACAAAATAGAACCTTGCGGTATGCCGCAAAAGAGGCCCCAGGGGCTAGATGTTTCAGCCCCCAACACCACCCACTGGCTCCTTCCTGAGAGGAATGAGCGGAACCATCCAAGGACCATCCTGTCCACCCCCACACCCCCAGGGACCACAATCATCTCAGAAATAACCCATGGCCCACTGTATCAAAAGCAGCCAAGAGATCTAACAGGACAAGTAGTGTGGAACACCCTGAATCCATCTCTCGGCGGAGGTTGTCCACCAAGGCCACCAACGCAGTCTCAGTGCCATACCCTGGGCAAAACCCCAATTGAAAAGGGTCTAGAAAACGGATGCCATCCAGGTGACCCCGGAGCTGCTGGGCCACAACCCGTTCAATAACCTACCCTAAGAAGGGAAGTTTAGAGACAGGTTGGTAACTGGCCAGCGCGTTGACATCCAAAGATGGTTTGTTTAACAGGAGCCGCACCACTATCTCTTTGAGGCAGTCTGGCATCTTGCCCTCCTGAAAGGAGGCATTGATCATCCCCCACCAGCATCGGCCCCAAGGTCTGGGGCTTTCACCAACCAGGACAGGCATGGATCTCATTTGCAAAAGGTGGCCCTAAGAGACCCCAGGACACCCACGGCATCAGCTGGCATCACTTCCTGAAACTAATCCCACAAAGATGGACCAGATGGGGCATCCATAACTCCAAGCTCTCCTTCCTCTGCATCAATCCCGGCTCCGAAATCATGCTGAATCCAAACGATCTTCCTTGCAAAGTAGGTGACAAACTCCGCACAGTGGTCCTGGGATGTCTCCCCCTCCATGCCGAGGGAGGCTGGACTGACCAGTCCCCTCACCACCCAGAAGAGCTCCACCAACCGTGATTTTGCAGCAGCTATGAGGGTGGCAAAGAATTATTTCTTTGCCGCCCTCACAGCCACAGCATAGGCCCACAAATGGGCCCGATGCTGTAGCCAATCAGATTGAGCATGAGAACGACACCAGCATTGCTCTAACTGCTGTCCCTCCCACTTCATACACCGCAGCTCCTCAGTAAACCAAGGAGCCCTACGATGATGAAGCAGTGGCAACGGATGCCTCAAAGCCACCCAGTTCGATGGCCCCATCTAGCAAGATGTTCCATGCTTGGACTAGACCATCAGCTGAGCGGCCATCAAGGTCCAAGGACACCTCCCCCAGTGCGTCTTGCAACTGTTGCAGTTCCATCATCCATTCTAATAGGTCTCACTCCTTTCCGGGGGCTATTGTGCGCTAGGAGTCTGGCCTGCAGGAGGTAATGATCTGACCATGACAAGGGCATAGAACTAACCTCCCCCACTACCAGATCACCTGCCTCAAGGCCAGAGCAGAATACCAGGTCGAGCATATGCTCTCCTCGTGTGTCAGGCCATTGACCATTTGGGACATGCCCATGGTTGCCATGGCAGCCATGAACTCACGTTCTGCCCCTGCAAGGCCGGTGCTGGCATGGATGTTGAGATCCCACAGGACCAAGGCCCTTGAGGAGTGCAACACCACCTTGGACACCAGTTCCCCTAGAGCAGAGAGGGATGCCGCTGGGTAGGAAGGAGCCTGGTACACCAGCAACATCCCAGTTTTGTCCCCCGTCAAATTAAACACCACGTGGAGAGTCTCAATGCCGGGAATAGACTGCACTGGATACCTCCTAGCAGTCCAGGACTCCTTAAAAACCATAGCTACACTGCCCCCATGGTCATCAAGTCAAGACTGGTGCTGCACGGAGTACCCTGACGGAACTAGGTCCGCCAAAATTGGGCCCACTTCTCTGTCCATTCAGGTGTCCATGAAGCACGCAAGTTCTGCGGCCCGATCCAGGATTAAGTTCCAGATCACTGTTGCTTTGTTAGCCACAGACGTCACGTTCAACAGCAGCAGCTCCAAACAGAGGGACCTCAGACCTTGATCCATCCTCCCATCTGAGGGGGGGGCAGGCTCTGGGAATAGGCACCAAGCACCTTGGTCCCCAGGTACCCTTTGCTCCCCACGACCATACCTCCCCCACCCCAGAACGAATTCCCATGGCTGCTTCACCCCTCCTCCACTCTAGTGTGACCCCAACTGCTCACTGCCCTGCCCAGGCCCCAGGGGAACCCCTCCCCCAACCCAATAAAACTTCCCCCCAATCCCCACCACCTGCTGCCACCAAGTGGTCCCCTCCACGGTTTACCCCCACACACACACACATACACCAGGGTGCCCCACCTTAGAACCTCCCATCTCCCTAACCCAATTCCCCCTTTCCCCCACTGGGATTGAGGACCCAATCACAAAGGCCATCCCCCAACCACCTCACTGTCCCCCTTAATCTAATGGACTGGGGTTCAGTCCCTAAACCAGGTAAAAAACTAAAATTACAATAATAATAATGAAAAAAGCTGCTCTTTCAAGGACTTCATTCCAGGCTGCACATTCAAGTTGTCACCAGCTGCTGCAACATGTCTGAGGGGCTTCTGGAGAAGGGGGGCTCCCTACATCTCCTGGTCACTGAATGGCCACCAAATGGCCTGTGCCCTTTGATTGCAGCCCTTCAGGCAGCTGCCTAAGGGCTGCCGCCCCAGAGAGCTAGGGCTCCTCTTGCAGGCAGCAGCAGCTTTTTACCTGTTGGGGGGGGGGGGGACAGAGGAGAGGAAGGCTCCAATCAGGGACACAGGAGGCTTCAATGATGCCCTGCCCAGACTCCACACCAACCAGCCCCTGGGAACTTGGGCTCCTCTTGCAGGCAGCAGCTTTTAACCTGGGGGCGGGGAGGAGAGGAAGGCTACAATCAGGGAGACAGGTGGCTTCAATGATATCCTCCCCAGACTCCACACCAACCCCAGCCTCTGGGAGCTAGTGATGCATATGCAGTGATTATGCATGAAAATAAAGCATCCATCTGACCATACATTTGCATGTCTAGGGCTTTAAACAGTTACATGACTTATTCTTGCTACTTAGGAATGTTGCAGGATATATATAAAAAAGACTCCATCCTTAATGACCTAACATTCTAATGTGACTGATAAAAAAAAAGTCCTCTGCTTTCAAAACCAGGTTAACACTAGAGAGGGACAATGACAACAATACAGCACTTAGAGCTCTTTATTTGGTTGCATTCCAAGCTACAACAGCTGCAGTGGATGATTAGCTTCATGTGGTGTCAGTCACACTTTTATCCAGAGTGACTGTAGTGTTTCTTTTTCTTTTTCAAACATTTGTCCTTGTTGTTAGTACAGCTGTATATGGACCATTCAGATCAACATAACAGAGCATTCACTGTGTGGAGGGAAAGGCAAAAGGGAATGGCAGACCACAAGATGGTAATCTCTTCACTCCTCTATGCCCTTTAGTGTCTGTCACCTCACTCACACCCTGTTTGACAATTAGTTCTTTCCCTGCTTTAAAACATAATTTTACATGGAAGCCTCTAGGTTTCTATTTTAAACTCATCATTGCCTAGGAATCTGTCAGTGCTGACTATGGGAAGTGGAAAGAGAAAATGCTATTCATATTTACACACTTACAACTCCTCTGCAGTCAGTGTTATGAGTATCCAAGTGTAAGTTGGTCCACTATCCGATTCCAGTCTCCAGCTGGCTGTACCAGATGACAATAGCACCATAGAAGCCCCAAGGAGAATAACAGAATCTGAGCATTTCCATTTTAATTCTAGGAAAACCTTTCTAAATCTTATATAGATTTAGGACTGTATCCTTTCTACAATCCAAGGCTGCTTTTCACAAATTCCCAGGCCATCTTGATAAAGATGCACCATCTTCACCAAGCAGCAAATGGTTGGTCCACCGCTCAGTGAAGATGGTGAAATGTTAACAGGTGACAGAGAGAAGGTTGAACTGCTGAGTTCCTATTTTGCCTCCATCTTCTCCCACAAGGGAAACTGTGTCTGACCTGGCAAACGTAGCATGAATGATGCGGAGAAAGGATTGCAGTTCAGTATAGATAAAGAGTTGGCATATTTTCAGATGAGCAAGTTGATGGGGATGGGGGGGCTGGGAGCACCCACACATGTAGAATGCATGGGAAGCAAATCAAATGGGCAGCTATGTTTGGCTACTGCTGTGCTGCCATGGAGGCAGCTGCTGCACATTTTGCCTGCCTTGCACAGTGCATTCCAGATTTCCCGGCAGTGCACCGTGATTGGCTGAGAATGGGTGCTCCATTGCTCACAGGAGTGTGCATCCAGATGTTCTACCTTCAGATGGGTGGTCGGATCTGTGGCTCATGGATGACCATGCGGGGTAGCATCTCATCTGAAAACACCCATGGTCAGAGAATACCTAGCTACTTAATTTAATTAAATTAATTTATTTATTAAAAACATTTAATATCCTGCCCTTCCTGCCACAGGCAGCTCGGGGTGGCTCACAACAATATAGGTCAACAATTAAAACCATAAAATTAATTATAAAACATATTACTACACCCCCATCCCTCTCCTCCCCCACCCTTTACCATCTCCCCCGCCAAACGCCTGGTAGAACAGCCAAGTCTTACAACTTTTACAAAAGGAGGGAAGATCTGGGGCCAGACACACCCCCACCGGAAGGAAGTTCCACAGCCTTGGCGTGGCCACTGAGAATGCCCCCCCCCCCAGCGTGGCTCCCCAGAAGACTCTGTGGACCACAAGAAGGGCATCCCACATTGACCACAGGGGCTGGTCCAGTACCCAGAGGGTGAGGCGATCTCGCAGATAGGCAGGGCCCAGACCGTTTAGGGCTTAATAGGTTAAAACCAACACCTTGAATCGGGCTCGGAAGACTATTGGCAGCCAGTGCAGAGAACGGAGCACTGGTGTATTGTGCTCCCAATGGCCCAGTCCCACCAAGAGATGGGCCACCGCATTCTGCACCAGCTTCAGTTTCCAGGCCGTCACCATGGATAGTCCCACAAAGAGTGTGTTACCATAGTCTAGTCTAGAAGTGATGAAAGCATGGATGATGGTGGCCAGGTCAGAGTCCGAAACATACGGCCTAAGCTGACGTACCAGATGTAATCGGTGAAAGGTACCCTTTGCCACAGCCTCCACCTGAGCATTCAGGCAGAGCTGCGCATCAAGGAGTTCCCCCAGATTCCGCACCTGGGGAACCAATGAAGGACAGACCCCATCAATGATGGATGCCATTAACTCCATTGTCTTACCCACCAGCATCACCTCCATCTTGTCGGGATTCAGTCTCAGTTAATTAGCCTTCATCCAATCCCCCAAGCCAGACATCAAGTAAGCATGGAGTCTGCGGGGTCTGGGTCTGTTGAAAAAGAGAGGTATAGTTGAGTGTCATCAGCATATTGGTGACACCGTACGCCAAACCTCCTGATCACCTCGCCGAGAGGCTGCATAAATACGTTGAACAAGAGGACGGACAACACCAAACCCTGCGGGACACCACACATGAGGTCTCGGTATGATGAAAAACACTCCTCGAGTACCACTTTCTGGGTTCTCCTGGTCAGGAATGAGCAGAACCATTCAAGAACAGTTCCACCCACCCCTGCACTTTAAATTAGTGCAGGTTTTGGGGGCCAGGTGAATTATGTTCTATGATACTGAAGGGGTGTGCATGTCATTTTTGTTATATGAATAACAAAAATAAAAATTGTCATTTTTGTTTTCATTATTGCAATAACAAAAATGACAAAAAATAATAATGAAATCAATAACGAAACTTGTTATTGATTTCATCATTACCTGGCAGCCTAGCAGGTGTTCTTTGGAGGGAAATGTGGAGAGGGGATGAGGGAGCAAACATTTCGGAGCCAGAAACCATGTTGAACTCTTGAACTGGGAGGTGAAGGATCTGATGGATGTATCTCTGACCAATGAGCTGCGTAAGCAGATCCTAGCAGTTGAGTGGCACCCTGTGATTGCTCAATGCCTCTGACTCCCAGAACCAATCAGGAGGGCTCTGAGGGAGGGCACTGCAACCCTTAATATTGTGTGGCTGAATTGCTTCATTCTATGTTAGCTCTCTTGCTTGTCAGGGTGCATTTGCAGACACTGCTGGTTCTTGCACTAGAAATCCTCACATATATATATCCCTTATTCCCTTCACTACCACCCAATCCTTATTCCTTAGATACACACATATAGAGAGATAGAGATAGAGAATAGAGATAGATTAGAGATAGTAGATATACCTCTGAGTTTTGGATTAAAGAGGAGAGGAAATGCTTATCATATTTGCAAATGACACAAAACTGTGAGGGATAGCGAATACCTTAGAAGACAGAAATAAAATTCAAAATGATGTTGATAGATTGAAAAACTTCCCCAAACCAACAAAATGAAATTCAACAGAGATAAATGTGAAGTTCTGCATTTAGGTAAGAAAAATCAAATGCACAAGTAGGGATGTGAGAACACCCGGGGGTTCAGTGTTTGGCCCGTTTGGGGTTCACCCCCCCAAAACCATTCGGGTTTTGGCTATTCAGCCCAAACCTGTTCAGGGGAGCTGAACCCATTTGGGTGGGGGCGGGGGACAGGGGAGAATCCGTTTTTCCCTCCCCCCTCCCCCATAGGCTGTGCGGGTGGAAGGGGCGCCGGGACTCACCTCCCCCACCATTCTGCCCAGCCTTGTAAAAAATTTTTTTTTAAAAAAACACCCCACCACAGGGATCATTCTACCTGGTGGTGCTGGCATTCTGGTCCTGGGTCCGTCCGCAGCAGCAGCGGCAGTTGCAGCAGTGACAGTGGTTCCAGTGGTGCTCTGGAGCGCTTCAGGCTTCTACTAGGCCTTCTGGGTCACCCAGAAGGCCTAGTAAAGACCAGAAGTGCTCCGGAGCACTGCTGGACCTGCCGCTGCCAGTGGAACTGGGGCCGGAGCCCTGGCACCACCAGGTAGGTCAGGATCCGGTCCCAGGTCTGGTGACGGCAGTGGAAACGGCAGTGTGTCTGGATCCAGCGGTGCTCCAGAGCACTTCAGGCCTCTACTAGGCCTTCTGGGTCATGTGACCCAGAAGGCCCAGTAGAGGCCTGAAGCACTCCAGAACGCTGCTGAACCCACTGCTGCCACTTCCACTGCCACCGCTGCCAGACCCAGGGCCAGAGCACTGGCACCACCAGGTAGGGCAATCCCTGGAGTGGGTTTTTCAAAAATTTATGAGACTGGGCAGGGTGGGGGTGGAGGTGAGCCCCGGTGCCCCTTCCACCCACACAGCCTTGGGGAAAGGGGGGAGGAAAAACCTGGTTCTCCCCTGTCCCCCACCCCCCACCCAAATGGGTTCAGAACCTGAACTTTGTTCATCCGGTTGAGGCGGGGGGTAGTTCAGGTTCAGGGTGTTCACGAACGGGTCGAACATCCTGAGTTCGGGCCAAACGCCAAACCCTCGAACCGCATTCTCACATCCCTATGCACAACTATAGGATGGGTGATACCTGGCTTGGAAGCAGTACATATGAAAAAGGTCTAGGGATTGTAGTTGATCACAACCTAAACATGAGTCAGCAGTGTGATGGAGTTGCAAAAAAGGCTAATGCAGTTTTAGGCTGCTTTTACAGAAGCATTGTTTTTACGTCACGAGAAGTAATAGTTCGACTCTATTCTGTGCTGGTCAGACCTTAGATTTGTTCTTTGTTTCCACTGAGGGCAAGACTAGAAATAATGGGTTCAAGTTACAAGAAAGAAGACTTTGGTTAAACATTAGGGAGAACTTCCTAATGGTAAGTGCTGTTTGACATGGAACAAATTGCCTAGGGAGGTGGCTCTCTGTCACTGAAGGTTTTCAAATAGAGGCTAGACACTCATCTGTACCTTCAGATTTCCTGCATTGAGAAAGGGCTTGGACTAGATGACATCTGAAGTTCCTTCAAACTTTATGATTGTAAGTGATTCAGCTCCAAGTTACCAAAAAACAAATCTGTGCTCTCTAGAAAATGGAATCATAGAAGCAGTATAATATAGCATAGGACTGAGTATTAGGAGACTTACGTTTTCTTTCTGGGTGTGTCATTGACTTGTGAGTGTGCTTGTCATTTTCGTTATTACAATAATGATAATGAAAATTGTCATTTTCATTTTTGTTAGTGTAATAATGAAAATGACAACTGAGAATAAGGATAACGATAATGAAAACGACAACCAAGAAAAATGATACTGATAACAAAAACGAAAATGACAACGTCATTATCGTTGTCGTTGTTATCATTATTATTATTAACAAACATTATATAGCGCCAGCAGTGTACCTGGCACTTTACAAAGTAATAAAACAGACACGGTCCCTGCCCCATGGGCTTACAATCTGAGAGACAGGAGCTGGGGGAGAGACTTAGGAAGGGGAACAGAGGGAGAGACAAGGGGTCTAACATTCATGAAGATGTGAGGTCTCAAGTGCACGTACTTGGCTTGGTTACGATGAGAATGACAGCAGGCAGGTCCATGTTGCAAGGATAAGGGTAAACCGATCGTAGGTATAGGAATAGTGGCTCAGCAGGATAAAGAGTCAGACAGAGCAGAGCGAAAGAGGTGAGTTTTAAGGAGAGATTTGAAGGTATGAAGGGAGGGTGCAAGGCGGATGTGGACAGGGAGGGAGTTCCAGGCATGGGGGGCAGCAAGTGAGAAGGGACAAAGGCGCTTAGGGGAGCAGGGAAGGCATGGAAGAGTGAGGGAAGGGTTGTAGCAGTTGGGTTTTGAAGGGAAAATGTGGAGACTGGAGGAGGGAGCAGACATCTCGGAGCCCTAAACAGGGTTGAACTCTTGAACTGTGCCTGTGGTGGGAGGGGCGAGCAGCTCAACAATATTCAATGGATGTATTGCTGGTCAATGAGCAGTGCAAGCAGGCCCCAGCAGTCTCATGGCACTCTGTGATTGCTCAATGCCTGCTGCTTCCCACAACCAATCAGGAGGGCTCTGAGAGAGGGAACTGCAACCTTTTATAATGGGAGGGCCAGGCTTTTTTTTTCTCTGTTCTGTGAGAGCTCTGCTTGTCAGGTAGCATTTACAGAACTGTAGTGCTTGCACACAAAAAATCATCCCTAGCCCTCATTGTATTACCACCAATACCTTTACTTCCTCATACCCTACATTTTACCTTCTCCCTTTCAAAGGGGTACATTATATATAGATAGGTAGTATAGATTAGATATAGATATATATTATTTATTTTATTTATTTCATTAAATTTATTAGCCGCCCCCTCATGCCTACGGCATCTCGGGGCGGCTTACAGCATCATAAAAACACAATAATAATAAAATCAACAACAATAAAAACACTGAACACACAACAATTTATAAAACATCACTAAAACCAACCCACTCCCCACCCCACCTTCTCACCCTCCCCTCCGAAGGCCTGGGCGAATAGCCAAGTCTTGCAAACACGTAGGAAGACCAACAGGCCCGGGGCCAGGCAAGCCTTCTCCGGGAGGGAATTCCACAAACTTGGCCCAGCTACTGAGAACGTCCTCTCCATTGTGACCCCCCATTTTACATGGGGGACCTCCAAAAAGGTGCCCCCGGTGGACCGAAGGGATCGCTCTGAAGCATGGAGGGAGAGGCGGTTCCTGAGATATGAGGGGAACAGACCATGCAGGGCTTTATACATCAACACTAACACCTTGAATTGGGCTCGGTACGGTATAGGCAGCCAGTGCAGAGCGCGGAACACTGGTGTTATGTGCTCATGCCACCCGATCCCCGTAAGGAGATGGGCCGCCACATTCTGCACTAGCTGCAGCCTCCGAACCAGGAACAAGGGAAGCCCCACGTAGAGTGTGTGACAGTAGTCTAGCCTCGAGGTGATGAAGGCATGGATGAGAGTGGCCAGATCGGGTATGACCAAAGCCTCCGTACTAGATACAACTGGCGAAAGGCAGCTTTAGCCATTGCCTCCACCTGCCGATCCAGATGGAGGCCCAAATCCAACACCACCCCCAGATTCCGAACCTGAGGAGCAACAGGCGGGTGAACCCCCCATCAGGGGGGGCAGCACCTCCCCCACCCTTCCCCCCACCATCACCTCCGTCTTATCGGGATTGAGTTTATAGACACATAGATTAGATTAGAATAGTTATATAGATATTTGCTTAGATAATAGATAGTTTTCCTTTTCCCTTCCCCTGTCTCCCTTAGATTTAAATAGATATTAGTTGTGCACGAGAATCGATAACGATACCAATACTAAAAATAAAATCTTTGTTTTAAATGGTACAGATAACAATACCATTACCGATACCAATAATGATACCAATAATGAACATGACATTGCCATTAATAACAATAATAAGAACAATGTTTTTAAAAACAAAAATGAAAACCAAAACCAACATGGGGGCCTACTCCTACCATCTGCCTTGTTTTGCCTTAGTTTGGAGGCAAGGTGCCCATTTGTAAACCCTGCACACTGTGTGCATGATGTGCTCGCTACACATGCACATTGCATGCATCCCCTGCATGGGGAATATGATGTACACACAAACCACAGGCAACTTATGCACGCATGTATGCACACATACACAACTTGTAGGATCAGCCCCTAATGTATCTAAGCTGCAATGATTAAGTAGTTTGTGACTACTGGATGAAATGAGCTGTGTCAATATGGACCATTCTTATTACACGATCAAACTTGGTTGACAGGTTGAAAACTAATTATTTATCCGCAGAACAAGTACAACACACAGCAACTGCCATCACTGGTAGAATAGTCCCACTGAGTGTCTATCTAGAATCTAAAGATGAAACAATAGTTGAACTTTTGTACTCAAGAGACAGTTTAAATAGCAAAGGTAGATGATATAGGTGGACTACAAATGGCTCAGCAATCATTAGTGCACACTGCATAGCATCATTGTAACTGTGTCAAAATTACATGGCAGCTGCACGAAAACCTGAAAATCACACGTGTTGCCTATTTCAAGCTAAAAGTTTAAGTGACTGTTTAATAAGGTTGTTTCTCAGCTACCCTTTGCCATAACAAGGTTACAGAGCACTACTGCAGAAGAACGTTACTCAAGTTTAATAACATCCTATTTTATCTTGCTATCCCAGTCCTTCATTTTCATCTTGTGTTCTTTTAACGTTGCTGACTGCCTCCTATGATCTACCAAGGCTAGTTGCTCCTGAAAAGGAATAATTTAGGATTATCCCAGCCTCTATGGCTTGCACATGCTTGGAAACCCAGCTGTTTGACAAGGACTTAGACAAAGTAAGAATAGTTAGTTTATCTTCAGTCAACATGATGGAGCTCACTTTGTGTCTTTTCCTAAACAGGCAATAGACAGTAGTACAGTGAAAGTAGTACAGAAAGTAGTACAGTGATATCTTTTATTGGACCAACTACAGTTGGTGGACGAATGCAAGCTTTCGAACCTCAAAGGGTCCGTGGTCAGCAAGTCAGGAGTTAGAACTCTAGACTGTCTACAGTTTACTGAGGTTTAGACTCGGACTCAGGCTGCTTTTAAACGAGGAGCGCTGAAGCGCCTCCTCAACGCCACATTAAAGGAAAGCCGCCGGAAGTGACGTTCTCCCCGTTGCCGGCGGCAGCAGTGGCTGGAGACACGGGGCTTTGGAGCGGCACGTTCTTAAGACTTCAATTATCAGGCTTAA
>QEPC01011255.1:2626010-2656457 GCA_003113815.1 Sphenodon punctatus | reverse complement strand
GTGTCTCCAGCTGCCGCCGCCGGCAACGGGGAGAACGTCACTTCCAGCGGCTTTCCTTTAATGCGGCGTTGAGGAGGCGCTTCAGCGCTCCTCGTTTAAAAGCAGTGTAAGTCCCACATAGGAACACAACAGGCAGCAACAGAGGAGCTGTTCCCATCACTGTACAGTAAGAATAAAAAAGGCATAGCTGACTGCAGACAGTCTACAGTTCTAATTCCTGACTTGCCTGACAAAGGACCCTATGAGATCTGAAACCTTGCATACCTCTGCCAACTGTAGTTGGTCCAATAAAAGGTATCACTGCACTACTTTGTCTCTATTGCCTTTATTTGGGACCAACATGGCAACCTTACTTTCTTTACTCATTCTTAAACAAAACTACACAGCATGTCCCATCCTATGCTTCCCATCTATGCACACCTGCTAACCTATTAGCATCCCATTGAACTATACACCTCTAGCTGTGATATCCTCAGGGCTACTACAAACCATATTATTGTAATATTACAGTAATAAGACTTGACATTTACATAGCATCATTCACACAAAGCTATCAGCCTAGACCAGTTCAAAGTGGGAGGGAACACAAACCTTCCAGCTGAAGCAGCAGGGACAAAGTTAGGAGGGTAAACTATAATTATGAGAGCTGAAAGTTGACTCGGACACTGATGCTAGCATCTTTTCTCTTACAAGTCACTATGGGATACTTTAATTTAGTATTCATTATTTATTAGTTTATTAATTAATTATTATTATTATTATTTATATAGCATGAGCAATGTACTTGGTGCTTTACAAAAAACAAGATAGACATGGTCCCTGCCCGAGAGCACACAATCTAATGACAGGAGGAGGGGAGATAGGGAAGGGGGAACAGAGGGAGAGACAAGGGATGCGACATTCACGAGGATGCAAGAACCCAGGTACACGTTCTTGGCTTGGTTACAGTAAATTGGGAGTTTACAGATAACAGGTAGGGGATAATCCTGGGTGGGGATGATTAGCAGGAGTTAGGAAGGGCGGAGGGGAAGAGGTGGGTTTTGAGGAGGGACCTGAAGGTGTGGAGGGTGGGGGCCAGGCGGACGAAGGGAGGGAGGGAGTTCCAGGCATGCGGAGCAGCAAGGGAGAAGGGACAAAGGCAGTTGGGGGAGCAAGGGAGGCATGGGAGGGTGAGGGAGGGGACAGAAAAGGAGTGGAGCGTTCGAACAGGGGTTCGGAGGGAGATCAGGGAAGAGATGTAGGGAGGAGCAAGGTTGCGAAAAGACAGAGGGTTGTGGCAAGGTTTGAGAAGGCAGCCATTTCAGGGAGCTGCAATGATGCATAGAAAAGGATGAAAGGAAGGTCTTCGGTGGGTACAAGTTCCACAGCGACATCATCATCGTCATTGTTATGTGGAAGGGACACCAGAGAATGTAACTTCGGTAACATGAAATGAATAATATTTCAGGCGCACTAGGCACATACTCTTCATGAAGTGACAACAGTAGGTATGGGAATGCAACTTAAGGACATAGGCAAAGAAACAAGTGATGAACATCTCAAAGCTAGGCAAAGCATTCTTGCAGTGACGATCCATTAATAGCACTTGTGCATGACATGAAATATCACCTGGCATGTCTTGTTAAGGTAAATCGAGACATACACAAGTCCACACTTCCCAATACAAAACCTAATAAAATAGAGGTTGTCATTTCAGACCTGGAAATTCTAGATGTTGTACAAGATACACTTGATGATCCTATGAATGTTGTGCTGAATATGAATTGTTCAGACAACATATTTGAACATTTTGAAAAACTTGTGTTCTGATACTTGCAACCCCCAGATTCAAGTCACACCTGAAACAACTTATCCTGGATAACATTCCATATGTCCATTTTAATTGTCCAGAAACAATGGACAATTAAAATGGACAACTGAAACAATGGATATAAGAACCCCTGAACAGCTGTTGTCAACCAGGGCAAAGGAAGCAGTAGTTTCAGGTGCCCTGGGGTCATGTAATGTGAAGGAAGATATGGATTTTTTTTAAAGGCAGCAAGCATTCTTCAAAGAGAGATAAGCAACTCAGAACATTGGACATTCAAGGGAAGTTCAGTGATTACGTTCCAGCGCCAATGCTCTACACATTCTGTAAGTACTCCATTCAGGGTATACATAGAGTTAACACAGAGAGATGGGAACTGGAAGTTCAAATTAACAGTAGCATATCTCTGTTAGCCAAACATTTTGTACAAGTGTTCACATCAGACAGGCAAGTTTTGTACAAACCAAAGGGTGATGAAGCTCCGTTCTGTGATCACCGTGAGACTCCACTAGCTGTTTCACTTGCACTGGAGTGCAACATTTGGTCCAAAAGTCTTGTGTGTATGCTACAGGAACTTAATCTGGCTATCAGCTACCCCAAGGCACTGGACACTCAAAACAGATTGGCAAGTGCTATTCGAAAGCAAATACTCTTAACTGGAGGTCTTTACCTGACATGATGACTAGTTAAAAACAAATTTTTGTGAATATTAACATTGATTTCTTGGAAGATCCGGTGAATGAAAAGGATACACTGCATGGTACAGTTCTTGCAGTGCATCAAGCCATCCACCCAAACGTGTCTCCATTGCTTCCACAACTGGAATACCAATGCATGGTAGAAGAAGCTTGTCAATATATCGCCTAGATATGGCATCTTACACTGCCAGAAAAAACAAATGCCCTTACTAAAGTAGGTTTTTGTTAACCTACTAACAAGGACCTCAGGTAAAAGGATCTGCCCCTGTGGATTGAACAGGATTGAGGATACTGTGCACTGTGTGCTCGAGTGCCTTTATTTCCTTGACAGTACAAAACTTTTCTTGTACTTATATATATATATATATATATATATATATATATGTATATATATACTTATATATATATATATATATATATATATATATATATATATGTATATATATACTTATATATATATATGTATATATATATATATATATATATATGTATATATATACTTATATATATATATGTACTTATATATATATATATATATATATATATATATATATATATATATATATAAACAGAGGATACCTTCTTTTTCAAAGAAGGAGAAATTAATCTGGCTCTGCCAACAACAAGATACAGAAGTAATTACAAATCTAGCTGCTTATGCCTATCATGCAGCTCGTGATCAGGAAGATGCATCCACTTATGGTTCTTAAGTGAAATGATGTTATATTTGATATATTCTTTACATATAAGTAATTTTGTGGTATTATTTTAATGTTTGTGTTTTGTACATGTATTTATGTATGTTTTGTGGATGGCTATTGTGAAAGCTAAATGCCTGAATAAATATTATTATTATTACTGCCTGAAACCAAATGTGAGTAAACAGAAGTTCACATGCAAAGTGCTCAGTAAGCACCCCATTATTGAGGTGAATCAGACTGATTTACTGTGGATAGTTGGATGCTTAGATTTTAAGCAAAATCCGGAAGACCAATCAATCACCAAAGCTCCTGGAACATAGAGTGCTTTTAATTCTCTTTTGTTCCAGTAAGATGTTTGTTGGAGCCAGCACCAGAGACCATTATAAACCTTCTGAGATGTGGCTGCAAGACGGGTTTGTACATGCAGTGTTCCTGTCGCAACAGGCTTCCACGTACCAAACTGTGCAAGTGTTTCAAGTATACCTGCACAAACACCCTGTAAATTCATTCACAAGGCCTTATTGATGATTTTGACAATAATTCCACATAATCTGAATTGAACACAAATGTGTGTGGTTTTGGATGTCTGTTTTATGCAGATACATTGTTCCTTCTCATGGCTATTCTCATTATTTGTCACTTTGTGTGTGTGTTCATCAAGTACACTGTTTGTAGTAGTAGTTTTTATTTGCTTCCTGGTTTACCTTTTAAAGTACACCTTGTATATATTTGACCATTTGGACTGTTTACATTGGTTAGTAGTGACCTTTTCCTGTGATTCACCAAATATATAGTAATGGTTCACTTGTATTGATTATTAGTTGTTACTTTTTCTGCATGATTCTGTGATTTCATTTATCTACTGTATTGCTGCCTGTCCTTACAAGTTGCAACAGGTCCAGATCTGCTTTAGGCAGCAGCACTTCAGTCATATATTTTAGCTGTCATCTACTGCACAATGTGAATGTAGGTTCTTATACAAATCTATTTGAATTTGAATATGCATAAAGTGCTGGTGGACATGCTTTGTGAGTTACATTTTTATTAAATTGTGCTTGAAATTATGTTTGTCATGTAAATACCCTATCTGTTTCTACTTTCAAAGCAATGGCAATCCAACTATCTTGCCTGATAAATTTCCTATTGATTTGACACCTAAACTGTTCAAATAGGATGTTTGTATGCTGACATAAACCAATATTCCTTCCTTCCAAGATGGTAATCTTAGAACTGAAGAGACGGCCATCTTTGAATGCAAGAAAATTCAATTGAAACTTATTTTTTCTGGGTGCTTATTCTCTAAAGACACAAACAAGTCAAAGTTTGCTTTTAACAAACAAAAACCACATAATTGCACAGTGGTCCACACTCCTTTGCCTGTACAAGATGTTATGGAATCCTACTTAAACTGTATAGCATGTCTTCCTTCCCTTATCCTAGTCTTTATTTTCTGAAAAAAGTGAGCGACATATTCTTTGGCTCTCATGAAATTCTGACCTTCAAGGTCATAGCTTTCCCATAAGTTGTTCTTTATTATTTCCTATTCTTTTGATAGCAAACCTTTTCCCTCTCCAACTTTAGTTACAATCTTAATGATCTCTTTGCTTCACCTACATTATCAGTTCTCCTTTTTGAGTATATAAATCCCAGCCACCTTTGGCTTTTCCTAGAGTTATTTCCCAGTAACATATGATTGAATTTATTTGCTACCCGGCTGTTTAATTATAAAAAACAAACACCCACTTACTTACAAACTTCCAACTTTCCCCTAGTTCAGAAAAAGGGCAATAGGGTCACTTATCTTTGGGAATTGCTCTTCTTGAAATCTTCACAAGGCAGGCATTCAGGACACTGGGAGCTCAGCGATCTCTACCACCAGCAACAGGAGGCAGAAATGAATCTGACTGGGCATGCTCAGGGGGGATTGCTCCTCTGTTTCCCAGTTGTTCCATAGCTGTGCCTGCAACATATACATTAAAAAGAATGCCCTAACCTATCTTTTAAACTTTAACCAACATCCAGAAAAAACTCTGAATTTTTTAAAGCTATAATTACCTCCTGCAGCCCAATCTCCTGGCTCATGTCAATCCCCAGAAAGGTGTGTGGCCAGTTTGGTTGGTCCATTCCCAGAGCTTATAGAACCAGAAAGGTTCCAAAATGCTCTTTGGAAAATACTCTCTAACCCAGGTCTTGGGCCACCCCCTGCAGTCTATCAAGAGCACCCTCCTTGAAGTCCTCTGGGTATCCCTGTGTCACGAGGGAAGGGGAAATGAGGGGATGAAATAGGGGTAGGGGACCCTCCACAAACAGATGACAGAGGAAAGGACAAGGGAACCAGGACAAGGGGCGGCTACCTCTCTGGATGGATTCTCTATCGGTGACTATAAGGTCCCTCAGGGTTGAAGGTGGGCTTTCCCCCTTGCTCAGAGGGCAACCCTTTTCATCATTGGGACAAAATGAGAGGTAGCCAATTGCCCAAAAGAACACGGACACTACAACGAGAGGAGGGGGGCAGACACTCGGGGATATGCACAGGGCCCCGGGCACCGTGCAGACGGAAGTGGGGGAAAAGAAGGGGGGAAGGAAGGATCCCAGGGGGAAGGGAAGGGGAAAACAAGGGATTGAAGGGGTAAGGAGAAGGTGGGGGGGCAGGACTTACTCACTAAAGGGATGACTTGCTGGGTAATATTCAGGAAGGGATATGAGGGCACGGAGAGGGGGAATAGGTAGCCCACAACACACGTTCCCACCTCACTTTTATACAGAGAGGAAAACACACAGTCATAACAATACTCACTCACCAACACTCACTCTTACCTGTGGAAGGGAAACACAAGGATCAGGCACTCGGTTCCAAACTCACAACAAGGCTCAACAAGGAAGGTTCTCTGGACAACAGGGGGGGTCAGTCTCTCACAAGTGATTACCGGCGGGGGTTTCAGGACCCACTGGTTCACTTTAAAGGAAAACCCTAATTGGGGCTGGTGTCCTCAAGGCAGGGCCCCAACCCGCCGCTGAGCTCTATGCTGTGGGCGGAGTCAGGAGCGTTCCCAGAGTGCAAGGTAGCTCTGCCCCCCTGCTGCGGCACCTCCAGCCCTCCCGGAACTTCCGCTCATTGGGCCGTTGCTAGGCAACGGCCCTCAAGCTACTGGCCCTATTCAGGCGGTGTGCGCCCTGACAGTACCCCCACGCCCAAGTCCCCTGCCTCCCCCCACCAGGTTCCGAAGGCTAGGTATAGAGGGATGGCAAAGGTGAAACCTCCGGATAAGGCGAGGGGCATGGACATTCATGGCTGGCTCCCATGAGCATTCAGAGGGTCCATAACTTTTCCAATCAATCAAATAATACAAGCGTGAACCCAAAATACGAGAGTCCAAAACCGCCCGGACCTCATATTCGGGAGCACTAGGAAGGAGAATAGGGGGGGCTGGAGTATCCCACTGAATGGCGTAGATAGGGGCAAGCACCCTCTTCAATAGGGAAACATGAAAGGATGGGTGTATCCGCACATGAGCCGGGAGTCCCACCATATAAGTGACTGAATTAAGCTTATGGGTAATAGGGAAGGGACCAAAATACGCGTCGTCCAGTTTCGCAGAAGGGCGTAAAGAGAGATAATTGTGGCGTCTCACCCATACCATATCACATATCCGAAAGGAGGGCTTGGGGCGACGTCGTTTATCGGCAGCCAATTTGTAACGCCGGCGTGCTTCCCGTAGATGATGTTGGGCGACTCATTGGGCTCTGTGTATAATTTTCACCAAAGAACTGGCTGTGGGTACAGACGTGAGGGGCGCCTCTGCAAAACAAAGGGGAGGATGAAAGCCATAGGTGACAAAAAATGGTGAGGTACCCAAGGAGGAATTGGGGCCATTATTGTACGTAAACTTGGCGAGCGGTAGATGGTCGACCCAATCCTCTTGAAGGTAAGTACAAAAACACTGTAGGTAGTGTTCAATATGTTGGTTTATCCTTTCCACTTGCCCATTCGCCTGAGGATGATAAGCGGTAGTAGGTCGAAGCTGGACCCATAAAAGGGCAAAGAACGCTTTCCAAAATTGGGAAACAAATTGAGGACCTCTATCCGATACTAGTTCTTTTGGTATACCATGTAACCGGACCACTTCATGAAGGACAAGATGAGTCATGGTAGGAGCAGAAGGTAGTCCTTTACAGGGGATAAAGTGTCCCATTTTTGCAAAATAATCAACAATGACCAAAATGGAATCATAACCTGCCGCCTTAGGAAGTCCCACAATGAAATCCATGGCTATCTTTTGCCAGGGGCCCTTAGGACAATCCATTAATTGCAGTAGTCCTACTGGCAAGGTTCGAGGGATTTTAGTCCTTGCACATGTCGAACACCCTTGGACATATTGTTTAACGTCCTTGTAAAGTGAGGGCCACCAGAATGATCTACGAAGTAGAGACAGAGTGCGCTGAAACCCTGGGTGTCCTACAAGGGGGGAGTCATGGTGGGCCCATAGTACTTGTGGCCTAAATTTAGGGGGGATAACTACCTTTCCCTTATAGTATAATAAGCCAGATTTATGATGACAGTCATGTAAAGGTCTTTCCTTTTGACTCACCACTTGTAGTTGTGCAAAAGAAGGGAGGGTTGTGGCAAACGTCCGTGGAGAAAATATCAGTCCTTGAAGGTCTCCTTCTTTTTCGACCGGCATGTAATATCTAGACAAGGCATCCGCCATAGTATTTTGGGAATCGGGACGATACAGTATAGAGAAAGAAAACTGCGCAAAAAACAAAGCCCACCTGGCATGTCTTGGATTATTAATACGAGCAGACTGAAGGTATGCCAGGTTTTTATGGTCTGTACACACAAGCACTGGGTGGGGACCCCCTTCCAAAAGGTGTCTTCAAGTCTCAAAGTGTCTTCAAGTCTTCAAGTCTTGATTACCGGTGTCTTCAAGTCTTACAAGTCTTCAAGTCTTACAAATCTTACAAGATTACAAGGTGTCTTCAAGTCTTGATTACCAGCGGGGGTTTCAGGCGCCACCGGTTCACTTTAAAGGAAAACCCTAATTGGGGCCAGTGTGCTCAGGGCAGGGCCCCAACCCACCGCTGAGCTCTATGCCGCACTCAACATGCTGTGGGCGGGGTCAGGAGCATTCCCGGAGTGCAAGGTAGCTCCGTCCCCCTGCTGCGTCGCCTCCAGCCCTCCCGGAACTTCTGCTCATTGGGCCGTTGCTAGGCAACGGGCCTCAAGCTACTGGCCCTATTCAGGCGACATACGCCCTGACACCCTGGTGGCAACCATGTTCTTGGTGGCTTCCCTGAGGCTGTGGAACTCCCTCCAAGTGGAGGTCTGTTTGTCCCCAGATCTGCCCTCCTTCTGCCGACAGTACAAGACCTGGCTATTCCGCTGGGTTTTTGGTGGGAAAGATGAGCAGTGGGAGGGGGGTTGGGTAGGATTTTTTCTTTCTGAGAGCTCCAGTTTTATGACAATCTGTTTTTATGTATCATTATATTTATATTTATGTACTTTATATTTATATGTTTTTTACAACTTTGTTAGCCGCCCTGAGCTGCCTGAGGCAGGATGGGTTATGGGGTACTAAATGCAAATAAATAAATAAATAAATAAAGTAATGAAAACATTTTTTCTATAGAAATAGAAATGTGTACATTTTCCTCCCCGACGCCTCCCGTCAGTACCATCTAGACATCTAAGCAACCACAGGGGAGGGGTGATTCCCTGTCTTGAGAAGGGCAATTCCTGAAGGTAAGTGACACAATTGCCCATTCTCCTCATCTTCATAGGACAGGGATTCAGGACACTAGGGCTTAACAAAGTAGCATCCCACTAGTGTCCAGGGTGGGCCAGATCTCTTATGTAGGTTGACCGTAGCCTAAACTATCTTCCTGAAACAGGACCAAGGGTTACTCCAGCACTGCTTGAAGTAGCCTTTTCCCAAAAGCTGCATCAGCAGATTTCCAAATATTATTTAATCCTAGATCTATCACTCATCCCACAAATGTGGGGTGCACTTGCAAGGACCCCACGCTAGTGGGTCCTTGTCCTTGTCCTCCTGTCTACCCTATAGCCAAGGCCTATGCCATGCCACCAGTTAGTGCAGAGTTCCATTATGTGGGCCAAAGACCTACCATTTCAGATACCCCTGTAGGCCTATGCAGGTTACCCCCCTCAGGGTGTGGCTCAAGCTGGGCAGGTATAGGTCTGTAGCGGAATGTCTCAGTGGTAGCTATTTCTGCCAGAAACAGCATTTCCGCAATTAGCGGTATGGCATGGCAGACACTTTCATTCTGCTAGTTTCATTCCGCTACTTCCACAGTTCTGCTAATTTCATTCCGCTACTTCCACAGGCTTTCCAAAATAGCAGAAACATAACATTTCCGCTACTTCTGCCATTCTGCCAGCACCATAAAATAGTGGAACAGTGGTTTTCCGACAGTTTCTGAAAATTCAGCAATTTTTCTGATAGTTTCCAAATTTGCAGAATGCCGGTGGAACTAGCGGAATGTTAGCAGAAAACCCATGGTGTGGTGCGGGCAATTCCGAAATGGTGGAATGGAATTGTGGCGCAGTAACAGCTGCTGCCACATCAGCCCTAGGCAGGTACCATCTGGATGCAGCTTGTTCACTGTAATCCCTCTGGATTGTAGCTGTCCCTCCTTGGTGGTTCCCAATTGTTGCCAGAGACGCGGAATTCTCCCCCAAAAGATAGCCCCCCTCCATGTTTTGCAAGGCCACGTGGGTTGGTGGGCATTGGGGAGCTCAAGCAGGGTCAGGGCCAAACCATGATAGAGCCTAGGGGGGGAAAGCCCCTTCATGCAAAAACCAGTCTGCCCTTGTAAAAAGTGATTAGGAGGAGGAAGCCCTGAGTAAGTACGGGGCAGTTAAGGACCTCCTCCTAGTTTTAAGGAACCACAGGTGACTAGAACCTGGACTAGCAACTGCCTCAAAGGCATGGAAAACTAGAGCATCCTATGTTTCCCCCACACAAGCCAACGCCCCCATGCCCGATCGATTGGTGAAAATGCACCTTGTTGTCACCCTTCAGCCTAGGGCTCCCCTCATGATTTCCTTCCATCCCCAAATCACCTGAAAACCTCTCTCCTTTCATGTCCAGATGTGTCCTTTGTCCCTTCAGCCTCAGTCTGTTTACTTTATGCATTTTCCCTTTGTTGTACCTGGACACACACCCGGACCTCTCTCCTTTCATGCCCAGATGTGTCCTTTGTCCCCTCAGCCCCCATATGCATCTTCCCTTTGTTGTACCTGGACACACACCTGGAATCCCTTTTGTCCTCCCTATGAGCCTATTGTAAGTGTCCCTGAGCCTATCCCAAATCCTTTATCCTAAACCCTATAACTGCTCCTTGCTCCCCCTCTGAATTTGAGAAAGATTTGGATGCAAACACAAGTGGGTCCCTCCATGCAGATCTGAGTCTTAAGAGGTCTCCCAGACCTTGGTCTGCCCCTTCCCTTTATCACCGAACTTCACTGGATCCACGGGCCACTTGTTCCCTTTTCAATGGCAAGGAGAGGTAACTTAGGGGTGGGAAGTTCGGATCATCCAGTATTCAATACTGCTGGTATTTTGGTGTACTGGCAGTATCGGATTATTCCGGTATTTGGGGGGTACCGGTACCGGATCTTTTTACATTGCGGCCATTGAAATGAATGGAAGCAATGTAAAAAAAGAAAAAAAACCCCAAACCTAACACTTTCCCTCCCCAGTCCAGGCTGCGTGGGTGGAAGGGGGGACACCCACCCACCCACCCACCCTGGATTCTTTTTTAAAAAAAAATTCCCCCAAAGTCCCTGCTAGTGCAGGGTCCAGGCCGCCGCTGGCAACCCAGAGCCCACACCAGCAGGTAGGTGTACTGGTACTAGGGTGATCCCTGTGGTGGTGGGTGGTTTAACATACCCCCCCACCCATTCTGGGGAAACCCAGAAGTTCCTCGGAAGACCTAGAAAGCGCTGAATCCGGCAGCCACAGCCAACACTGAAGTTGCCGGACTGCCGCCACCACCGCCCGGAGCGCCAAAGGTAGGCAATCCCTGGGTGGGGAGGTAAGGTGATCCCTGGAGTGGGGTGTGTGTTAAACCACCCACCACCACAGGGATCACCCTAGTACCTGCTGGTGCGGGCTCCGGGTCACCGGAGGCATCCCGGAGCCTGCACTAGTAGGGACGTAGGGTAAAAAATTTTTTTTTAAAGCCAGGCTGGGCAGGGTGAGTGGGGGGTGCCCCCCCTTCCACCCGCACAGCCTGGGAGGGGGAGGTGGGAGGTATTTATTTATTTTCCATTGATTTCAATGGGGACAGTTCCCCATTGAAATCAATGCAATAAATCTGGCACCGGTAATCCGGTTTTAATCCAGTAACCCGGTATTTTGCATACCGGTAACCGGTAAAACCGGTAACCAGTATTTTGCCTGATGTCCCACCCCTAGTAACCATTAGTTCTAACTTTCCCTCCTGCTTCTCTCTCTTTCTCTCTCTCCCTCTTGCTCTTTTCTCTTTGTGTGTGTGTCTCCCCGATGTTCCCCCCCTCCCTCATTCACCACATTACTTTTGTTTTCCCTGCTGCTGCTTGTGCGTCCCCTGTAAACCACCAGCCAGACCGGTGTTGTGTTTATTAGTATATGTGTGTGTGTGTGCGTGCGTGCGTGCATGCGTATCCCATTATGTGGTTTTTTTATGTCCCTTTGAAATAAACATTCCTTTTTAATTAAATGCTTGTCCCCCTCTCTTTCTCTACTCTTGGGGAGGGCACGTAAACCTGTCTGTAGCGCATATTGAACCTCAGATTGATCCTTGTGGCACGTGGGGACCCCTAGTTCAACTAATTTGGCTAATTCCCCTAAAAGTAAGAATCGAGCATATATTGGGGCACTGACCCCCAATAGTCACGTGTGGAAGGGGGTCTCCTGCTAACACCAGGTTCTAGGTGGGTGCTCCAGTCAAGAGGAGAGAGCCCATAACAGCTCCTACTCCTACAGCCAACCTAGCCAGACTGAGCTCAGGCCCTTTATAGCCCTTGAGCATGCTCAGTCTAACTAGCACCAACTTAGCATGTCAGGGGATTTAGACTCAGAAAGCCTTTTTGAGCCCAACTGAGCATGCCCAGGACTTAGTCTCGGGGAAGCCCTGAAGCCTCAACTGGGTATGCTGGACTGATGCTTGTCAGTATAGCTTCTTGGCAGCACCAGTAACAGGTAGGGGCGTAAACCAGGGCTCCATGTAAATTTTAGTTTTTTGTTATCATTTTCCTTAATAAAATGTGGTGTTTTAATTAATAACAAAATGTTGTTTTTCATTATCGTTGTCATTATCGGCATCGGTACCAATTTCAAAAAAGATTTTATTTTTGGTATCAGTATCGATTTCATGTGCCAGCCAAGAATTATTGTCAGAAGTTCAACTCCTTCCCCGTTTCATTGTGATACAGAAAGAAGTGCACAGAATAATATATACTGTACACAATATGTTGTTTTATTTATATAATATATACAGAATCTAAACTAAACCTAACCTGTGTATAATACAAAATATTCCTAGCCTATAATCCTAATATATATCATAAAACAGCCTAGTATCAAAATAACTAATCTCTCTCTCTCTCTCTCTCTCTCTCTCTCTCTCTATATATATATATATATATATATATATACACACAAGTAATATCTATATCTATGTAATATATGGACAGGGGGATACTCAGAGATATATCTACTATCTCCAGATCTTTTGATTACTAGAAAGATGACTGAGTAGAGGCCCTGACCTCTTTGTTCCAGTGGTAGCAGTTCTATTGATCCTATCTGAAGAAACCTCTGGATTTCTGAAGATA
Organism: Sphenodon punctatus; assembly: GCA_003113815.1. Lineage (NCBI taxonomy): Eukaryota > Metazoa > Chordata > Lepidosauria > Sphenodontia > Sphenodontidae > Sphenodon > Sphenodon punctatus. Next base: position 2,643,410 of record QEPC01011255.1, on the reverse strand, counting down.
TGGTCCTGTTGTTTTGTGTGGTTGTGAGATCTTGGGGATGCAATAAAGAACTCTCGAAGGGTGCTTTTGAGTTCTATAGTGTATCTCTTGGATATTGTTTCCTGAACCCAAGAGTCTGTTGTGGTTTTTCCACACCTGCATGTGACTAGCAGAAGTCTTCCTCTGACAGATCAGCAGGATGTTGAGGAAAGGTCAGAGCAGGCAAGAGTCCTGCTTACCAGGTTGGAATCTCGACCCGGACTTGGCACAGTAAGTATACGGGTATCAGTTCTGTTGGTTCCAGTGACCATGGGATCCACAACCTCCATGTTGGTTTGTGTAAGAGCCCCTCCTATTGAATGAAGTGGAGGGTGTGCGGATCTACTGGAGGAATGAAAAAAGGTTCTGTTTGAGCTAAAGTGTTGGAGTATATGCTTTTTCTCCTTGTTGCTAGTTTCCACAAACACCTTATCCAACATGCCAAAGAGCTTATCCCCTTGGTAAGGTCAAGCTACCAGTAAGTTTTTTGCATGTGGGTCTGCCCACCATGATCTCAGCCACGGCCTGTACCTGGCTGTCATATTTGCTGCTATCCCCCTGGCGGCCCATGCAATTACATCAGTAGAGACAACTCTATATATGGAGGAAAGTGCTATAAACCTGACCTGGGGTAAATTAAAGCAATAATTACTAGGAATACAGAATGAAGCATAATTTATCTTATTGAGTTGTAGAGTTCAAAGAACAGGACTAACAAGGATGGTACAAATACAAAATAAAATTCTTAATAGAACTGATATCAAGTAGTGTGTATACACAGTTAATATGCCACATGTAGCAACAATATCTGCAAAATGTACAATATTTTCAAAGACACAATAGTGACCAAAAATGTGTCCAAAAAAGCAGAGACATGTAGATATATTATCAAAATGTCCAGGGAAAACAGAGACGTGTGAATATATTGTCAATGTTTCACTCACGTGTGTGACTTCTTCAGGGTATAATATTCATATATAGTCTCTTGGAGTAAAGGTACGTAATTCCTCATATCTTTAAATGTAGCTGTATCAGCTGTGACCTCCTGTATGAGTAGACCTCCTGTATGAGTAGAGAACCTCCTGAGTTTTGGTCAGCCTCAGGGATTTACCTGGCTGCTTCCATTCTTCTCTAATTGTTTTCTCGAATGCCCTATCTACAGAAAGGCAGGCCTCCTTCTCCAGGCCTTTGGGAATGTCAGATGTTTTCATCTGAAGAATCTGAACCTTTCTTTTGTGAGATCTTTCCTTCACTGAGATCCCTTTGCAGCCTGTGAAACAATTTGTCTCATGGGAGATGGGGAATTCGTGTCTATGATTTTTGGCACTGTCTGGTTGTGGATTAGGATCCTTGGAGCTCCCTGAATAGCTGAATTCATGTTATGATGCATCTCCCTGGAAACTCTCATGTTCTGAAGCATCATTTCTAGGGATGGGCGAACAGATCGTGGTTCGGGTTCGACTGCGTTCGTTTCGTCCGTTTGGTTTGGTTTGTTGGTTCAAATATTTGGCTGTTCGGTGGTTCGGATCGAATGTTGAGTTCAGATTCGGTATTCTGTTCAGTCACAATTGGTTCAGTCTTTAGTTCAGTGCAATAAGGAACTGAAAATGACATTTAGTTTTTGAAAAAAAAGGAAAAAACTAAAAAACATATTTCTGGCTATAACATTTTCTTCCCTTATTATTATTTGATGAAATTTAGCTAGCTTGTACCCCCAATAGAGGGCACAAAGTATACCAAAATTCGGAATGATTAGATAAAGGAAACTGATTTCAGAAGCAATTGAAGGTTGTGATTTTAAGAAAAGCTCCATACACCTTCATGACTACAACTTCTTTATCTTGCATCCAATATTCATGAAACTTGTGCATATTACATCCCTCCATGTGATTAATATTTCTGCCAATTTTAGGAAAGAGTGGATAAAGGGTCCCAAGGATATAAGACATTAACCTGAAAATACATTTCCAGTTGTTACATTTTGATATTCCATTCTGCTTACAGGATATTTGATAGGAATGTATCAAATACCTTTCCTGCCATTGCAGTAAATGTACAGGAGATTTTGATAAAGGGACCCAATTATATAAGCAATATATTTTGTCCCCATGAAGATCATTATTCAGATGAATATCAGCATATTCAGTGCCAGTCAGAGGTAGGTACCCTGAATGGCAGGGGGAGAGAGACTGTAGGAGGAAGGATGTGAAGCAACCCCAAAGACTGACAGATACATTCAGTGGCCAAACACATTACTGCAAGCTTCCAGCTTTACAGGACCAATTGGTAGTGGTTTCGAGGTGGGCATAGGGGGCGGCCCTGTGGCGGGCATAAACAACATAACTGGGACTTCTTAGATAGCATCCCAGAAGTCAGGAGACATAGTTTAAACACATCCAGGCTGGCCAACTATCAATCACATCCTGCAGCACTGAGACAGAGGACATAAGAGAATTTCTATTGACTCTTTCCTAAACAGATGCTTCTGACTTCCCAGAAACAAGTGGAGGAGATATGTTGGGATGGTCCCAGCACAGAATGAGGATATTTGGTTGACACTTCTGTTGGCCAATTCGCATCACAAACCGATCTTATACCACAGCGACATAAGAGAATCCCAGGCATAGGCCCCTTCTCTACATTTGTTGTATAGGCATATAAAATTGGGATCCTTTATAATATCTTTCTGATATTTGGCAGAGATGATTATGAAAGTAAAATGTATAGTCCTGCCAAATTTCATGTACACTGGTTGGACTACAAAGTTGTTATAGTCAGACATACATTTATTTGTTAATTGCTTATACCACCAAGATCTTTTGTCCAATCCTTCTGAAATTTGGCAAAGTTAGTAAATATGGGAAGGGGTATAAAGTGGAGAAGTTTTACCTACATTAGATGTGAGGCAAAGAAGTTACAGCTAAGAATGTATATGTAGAATATTGCAAAATACAATAATTCAACTGCTTCTGAAATCGGATTCCTTTATACAATTGTTTTGAAATTTGGTAAACATAATAAGTTCTATTGGAGGCATAGGCATCCCAATTTACAGCCACATAGCTTAAAAAACAAAAAGGTTACAGCTGATAATGTGTTTTCCATTGAAACCAATGGAAATTCAATTCCGAACTCACCGAACGCATCCGAACCAAACGTTCAAATTCGAGTTTGGTTCGAACGTTCGGTTCAGTCAACCAAAATATTCGAGTTCGGTCAACCGAACTATTCGAGTTCGGTCCGAACTCCGAACTTCCGAACCGCGTTCGCCCATCCCTAATAATTTCCCTGAGTGGCACGATCTCTGGTTTGCCTGGGTGGAATAGGGTTATTCTCCCCAGAAGGAAGGATTTCCATCTCAATGTCCACTTCTAGGATTTCCCCCTCACTGTGGGCCTCCTGCGCTGTCCCTTGAACTTATTGGTCTCTTGGGGACAGGTTGTTTTCCCTTCCCCTTAGTGTTGGACTGACCCTTAAATTTATACTTCCCTCCCAGGAGGACTGCAGAGGAGCATGAGGGTCCTTTTTGGCCTCTTGTCCTTTTGGGTTTCATGGAGGTGCTCAAGAAACATAATTATACTTTGGAGCACCTCTATTTCCATTTTCTTCACAGGAGACAAAACCAGGGGCTGGCTTACTGTATTATCTATGGCTTCATCTGGTTCTGTGTGGTGCTGGGCCTCCTAATCATTGTATTCGACCTCCAGGTTCAGGTATGCACAGATAGGTGCTCTCTTGTTTTGGTGCACTTTTCTCCCTTCCTCACTGAGAGGGGTAGGGAAGAAGCTGCACTCAGTCGACGGCTCTGGCGTTGAGCCTGGGAGCACTGAGAGAGGCCAGTCGACAATGCGTTAGAAAACAGCATGGGGAGCATCTTCCGGGATTCCCCTGCACCTGTCCTTCCCTCTGGTCTGTGCCTGCAGGGACAGACAGCAAAGGAATACAGGGAGCAAAAGCCTGCGCTCTCCCTGTTACATGGTGCTGAATCATCTGGAAGGTTCCTCATCTAAACTTCAGAATCTGAGAGACTGCACTCTCCCTGAACCTAAACTAAACTATCTGGGCTGAAAATCAAGTTGACCCAGCCCAGAGAAGGATAAACTGCCAGGGTGTGCAAGACACGCATTCTCTATCTCCTTCCACCTCAGAGGCAGAAATCCAACTGGGAAATGGAGGGGCGATACCCTATGAGCATTAGGGATGTGCAAACAGAACGCAGTTCGGATGTTTGGACGTTCAGTCGTTCGGTTCAAAACCCGAGTTCGGGTTCGGTTGTTCGGTTCGGCAGAGTTCAGTTCGGCCAAACTGGGCTGAACATCCCAAAATAGCGCTAGCAATACCGATACCAAAACCAAAATTTTTTTTTCAGTATTGGTATCATTTGGACCTGAAACCACCCCTGGTCTCTACCCCTGGTGCCAGGAAGTCTGCTCCTCAGCTGCCTCCCCCTTCCAGACATGTTTTTCCCACCCAAAGTCACATTTTTCCCACCCCTTAACTCATACAAACTTTTCCGAACTGTTTGGCTGTTTGAATGTTCGGTTCGGACGTTCAGTTCGGTTGTCCGAACAGGCCAAGTTTGGCCCGAACTCCGAACATCCGAACCGCGTTTGCGCATCCCTAATGAGCATGCCCAGTCAGATTAATTTCTGCCTTCTACTGGTGGTGGTGGTCATTACTCCCAGTGTCCTGAATTCCTGTCCCGTGAAGATGAGGAGAAATGTCAGCCTTCAATTATAGATCAAAGTACTACATGCACAAAATTTAGAATAAGAAATGAATGTGTTAAAAGATATTCAAGAGAAGCACTCTTTATACATTAGGAAATTTTAGTCTGGCTTTGAACAGACTAGAGAAAATTACTTGTTCCTCAAACGGCACATATACTGCTGACTCTGGTTACTTTCGCACATTACCATATTTCCTGTGTGAGATGGTAACTTCATTTTACTGAGGTTTAGACTCTGACTAAGCCCTACGTAGGATAGGAACACAACAGGCAGCAGCAGAGGAGCTGTTTCCATCTCTGAACAGCAGGAATAAAAAAGGCATAATTGTTCTTGTGATCCATGTTATGAAAACCTCTCTCTTCTTTGAATGTTTCTATAACCTTAATCCCTCTATGATTGTATAGGGTTGACAGTCACCAATCCTGATAAGCACAATCTTTTTTCATCACTGGAATATGTAAGTAAGTAAGTAAATCATTTATTGTTCAACCCATGGGTTTTTACAAAACAAACAGAACTACACAATAATATTATAAAGGAAATAATCTATATATAAATTATATAAATATAAATACAATACATACATTCAGAAAATTCAATAAAATTAAGCTACAATAAACTAAAACTCAATATAATACAATAATGTCCTAGCACCCATAAACCCAGGCAAGGAAATATATATTTCCCACTAAATAATACAATACCATTCAGCGTCCTCGGCATAAAAGGCCCGGATTAAAGAAATTTTGTAACAGAAATTAGCTACCACCCTTGATTTAGTTGAATCCAGTGGATTAAATAGATCTACTAGGGTCCGTTGGTCACCCAAAGTAGAGTTGGCTGACAAAAACTTTGACAAATACCTCAAATGAAGAGGCTGGTAGGCCGGACAATACAAAATCACATGTGCCAAAGATTCAACCCTCCTACAATCGCAGAGAGGACAGATCCTATCCTTCAGGGGCGTTCCCACATAGCGGCCTTCCAAAGTTGCTGAGAAAAAAACATTCAGTCTGTATTTTGTGAAGGCAACTCTTCCATGAGAGTAAGGCCAAACAAAAATATAACCAGAGGGAACTCGAGGAATAGACAACTCTTTATACAATGGGGCAACTAATTAGGAGTCCACTAGGCAGTTTTCCTCTTGCTGTGTTTGATCCAAGATTCGCTGCTGGATCAAAGAGGTTGCTCGCAGGTAGCCCCTGGCCAACAAATGGTCTTTAGAAAAACCTAATTTAATAATTTCCACTTTTATTACTTTAGCCCATGGGACCAGCAGATTGTCACCCATAACAGCCAAAATCAGGGGGTTATTTGTGTTTTTAGAGACTACTATTTTCAACCAGTATTTTAAAAGACAAATTTTTAAAACAGCCCTCATTGGGAAACAGCTGGATTCACGACGCAAAAGCACCTGGGGAGTATCCCTTGGAACTGCCAAAAGAGCTCGAATAAATTTATTTTGGACCAGCTCCAGGTAATTCAAAAACCTCAACCCTCAAAGCGGGAAAGCATAATGAATAAAGCTCAAAACCTTGGCTTTGAAGAGTCTCAAAGCCGGAGCAACCAATCTCCCCCCTTTCGTGAAATACAGCTTGAGCAGTGCTGCAACGGTTTTAAGAGCCAAATCCCTAATTGCCCTATAATGGGTGTTCCATTTGAGATTTGGGGTGATTATAACTCCCAAATATCTGTATAACTGAACTTGTTCAATAATGTTAGATCCAATATACCAGTTCTGCAATTTGGCTCTGGAACCAACGCCCACAATCATTGTTTTAGTTTTAGTGAAGTTGATTTCCAAATGCTCCTGAATACAATAAGCATTACAATGCTTCATAGCTCATAGCAGACCAATTCTGGTCTGGGACAAAAGGATGGTGTCGTCTGCGTATAATAATACAGCTATCCTTCGATCGTCCAGCTTAGAGGCATAGACATCAATTTCTGATAAATGAGCTATTACACCATTGAAAAACAAATTTAAAAGAATGGGAGCCAAAATACACCCTTGTCGTACACCTCTTCAGACAGGAATACTTTCTGTTAGCTGGTTCTGCGTAGTATATCGAACCTGCAAGGAGTTGTCAGTATGCATTGCAATAATCAAAAATAACAAATGAGGCTCTATAGCCAGGACTTCCAACTTCAACCAGAGACGCTCCCGGTCGACCAAATCAAAAGCTGCCCGGAGATCGATGAAACACAAAAACATCTTGTTCTGAGATTTTACATATTTTCCCAGAAGAGAAGTCAAGACGACTATATGGTCAGATGTCGAGCGGCCCTGGGTGAAGCCAGCCTGCTCAGGCTCCAAAATATTCTCAGTCTCTATCCAGTCATGTAATCGCCCCAATAGGTAACTTGCGTACAATTTCCCAATTATGCTCAAGAGGCTTATGGGGTGGTAATTTGAAGAGAGGGAGGTATCACCCTTCTTAAATATCGGGCTAACTATGCTTTAGCACCAATCTGGGGAAATGCAGCCTGTAGAGTTGATCTGAGTGAATAATGGGGCCAAAGTGCCGGCCCACCACTCGGGGGCACTTAGAATTATTTCTGGCAAAACATTGTCAACTCCAGGAGCTTTCCTGGGTTTAAGACCAACAATCAGCTGCCGGACCTCTTCCTCAGAGACGTCTGGCCATTTTGGAAAATGGTCTATTGATTGTAAAGAAATACCAGTCAAAGGACTGGGCAGAGCAAAAAGTACTTCAAAATGCTCTTGCCAGACAAATTGAGAAAGGGGAACCGACCTACCATTAACTGACCTATCAGTGAGATGTAACCGTATCAAGTTTCAAAAGGATGAGGAAGATTTTTCATTGGCTGCTGTTATTAGTTTTGCCCAAAAAGCTTCCTGGAAGAAATGCTTTTTCCTAAAAAGCATCCTACGATAGTCCCTTCTAACTTTGATAAATCACAAATGGGTTAAAGATGAGGGACACTGTTGCATTGCCCTCATGGCTTGACGCAAAGTCGCCCTCCCTACCTGACAGTCCCTGTCAAACCAACCTGGGCGTCTCCGCCCACTATCGCGCCGAGGATTCTGGGTTTTAAGAAAAGGGGCCGTTAAGGTCAAAAGTTCATCTAAAAAAACACTTGGCCCAACAGCTTCTTGTTGCGAATGAAGCTATATTAGTAGGGTTCTTGTCTCATTACTATTTAGAAAATTGAGAAAAGTCTGATTAACAGTATCTGACCACCTAACTCGGGAACATAAAACCTCACCAGAGACAGAAGCCACCTCTGTTGGACAAGAATGAGGGACAGCCAATTCAAGAACTAAGGGAAAATGGCAAGATTCATGCCTTGGAATAACCTTCAGCGATTTAATAAAAACACTGAATGTTTCAGAAACCAAAATGTAGTCAATGAAATAGCCAATCTTTTAAGAGTCTATTTTTTCTTCTCTGTCTAGTCTGCTGTTTAGGGATGGGCGAACAGAACCAAGTTCGGAAAATCGGTTTGATTTGGTTCGGTTCGAAAATCGAGTTTGGTTCAGAATTTCAGTTCGGTCCGAACTCCGAACTTCCAAACAGAGTTCAAACCCCATTGAACTAAATGGAATATTATCTTATAGGGATGGGCAAACAGAACTGAGTTCAGAAATTCGGTTCGGTTCGAAAATTGAGTTCGGTTCGGAAGTTCGGTTTGGTCAACTGAACTGGTTGAGTTCGGTCCGAACTCCGAACTTCCGAACCGCGTTTGCCCATCCCTACTGCTGTTAACCTCGACTGTCTCTCTCCTCCAGCATTCTCCAAAACCCTTTGAATCTGATTTGCTGTTCAGACTCTCTCCCAAACATTGTATGTGTCTCTAGCTGACAGCTGGACCTTTCTGCTACAATCCAGAACTTTCTACAATCATAAAGGGGGCAGAGAAGAAGCAGAGTCATATTCGTACTTCTCTCTGCACAAGCCTGTGGGGTGGAACCAGCACAGGAGTAAATAAGCTACATTACTTTTAGGGGCTCTACTCATATTAAACATACTGGTCCCAGTATTGACTCCTGAGGCCACTGTCTAGGGATGGGCAAACGCGGTTCGGAAGTTTGGAGTTCGGACCGAACTTGGTCTGTTCGGTTGACTAAACCGAACTTCTGAACTGAACTCAAATTTCAAACCGAACAGAATTTCTGGACTCTGTTCTGTTCGCCCATCCCTAGTGGCAACACACACCCAAAAACCTAGTTTTGAATGGCCGAACTTGGTTCGGAAGTTTAGAATTCGACCGAACTTGGTCTGTTCGGTCAACCAAACCGAACTTCCGAACTAAACTTGAATTTCAAACCAAACCGAATTTCCGAACTCGAATTTCAAACCAAAGCAAACTGAACGGAATTTCTGAACTCTGTTCTGTTCGCCCATCCCTACCACTGTCTACCTCTCTCCAAATAGAAAAATGACCATTTATTCCTACCCTTTGTTTCTTATCTTTTAACCAGCTACCAATCCAGGGCAGAACTTTTCCTCTTATCCCATAACTACTTAGTTTTCTCAGGAGTCTCTGGTGAGGGACTTTGTCAACAGCTTTTGGAAAATCTAAAGATACTATATCAACTGAAACACCCCTATTCATGTGCTTATTAACAATCTGATAACATTTTAATAGGTTAGTGCAGCATGATTTTCCTTTGCTAAATCCATGTTGGTTTTTAGCAAAGGGAAATCACACCGCACTGATTTTTACCCATCAAATCATGCTTGTCAATATGCCTAGTAATTATTTCAGTTCCATTGTTTTTAACAATGGTCTTCACCAGTTTGCCCAGTACTGATGTCAGACTTACTTGTCTGTAGTTTCCAGGGTCACCTCTTGAGGTCTTCTTAAAAACTGGGGTTACATTTAGGTATGGGCAAACGCAGTTCGGAAGTTTGGAGTTTGGACCGAACTCGACCAGTTCAGTTGACCGAACCGAACTTCCAAACCAAACTGAATTTTCGAACTGAACCGAATTTCCAAACTCGGCTCATTTAGTTCAATGGGGTTTGAATTTCTGAATTTTGTTCGGAAGTTCGGAGTTTGGACCGAACTCGAATAGTTCGGTCAACCGAACCGAACTTCTGAACTGAACTGAATTTCCGAACTGAACCGAACCAAATTTCCGAACTCGGTTCTGTTCGCCCTTCCCTAGTTACATTTGCTAACGTCCAGCCCTCTGACACAGAGGAGGGATTTATCAATAAGTTACCTGTTACTGATAGTAGTTCAGCAATTTCAAAATTGAGTTATTTCAGTACTTGTTTGATCAGTACCCTTGGAAGAATACCATCAGGCCCGGGTGACTTGCTATTGTTTAAATTAGTCCTCTTCTGATGTGATACTAATTTCAGATATTAATTCCTCAGTTTTCTCACCAACAAAAAATAGTTCTGGTGTGCGTATCACCCCAAACATCCTCTGCAGTAAAAACTGATGCAAAGAATTTATTTAGTTCTCAGCAATGGCCTTGTCATCTTTGAGTGTCCTCTTTGTTCCCTGATCATCTAGCAGACCAGGTGCCCCTCTAGCAGGTTTCCTGCCTCTGATGTACTGCGGGGGTGGGGAGGATTGCTATTGGATTTGGTATCCTTAGCAAGTTTTTCCACAAATTTCCTCTTGGCCTGTCTTGTCATGGTTTTACACTGAAGAAGTTCAGGAGTCTCTTCTGCAGCAATAGAGCTCCTTTTATGTGCTGAACCTTCTCTGCTGCTGTCTGGGAGGCAACCACAACTGGGCAGCATTTAGTTGCACCTGGCATTTCTGTCCAACTTCTACAAGTCCAGTTATCCAAAAGGGTTTCATATCTCCTGAGCCTGTTGGCTAACTGGAATTACAATGTATGTCAATTTGTCTTCTTGAGAATTGCACAGGGTTACATTTTCTCCGAAACCACGAGAGCTTGGCATTTTCTTTTTTAACTAACAAAAGCCAATATTCTCCACAACTGAATAAAAGCTCAAGTCAGGGGCGTAGCTATCATAGGTGCAGCAGGTGGAGCCACACTAGGATCTACAAGCCTGGGGGCCCAGATATACGTAGAATGCACTCTGGGGTGGGATGGCCCAGCAGGGGACCCATTACATCTTCTGCACCAGGGCCCCTAGCTCCTAGCTATGTCCCTGCCTCAAGTTGAGGTTTAGAGAAAAACACGAAAATGGAAGAGCTTTGATAAAGTCGTAAGTTGACAGCAACAATAAACGAACCTCAAACGTTTTCCGATTTAGCTGGGAGCAGCAATCTAAATGTTTGGGGACATGATTCTGCTTAATGCTGGTGTAAATAAGGAATAAAGGTCTGATCACAACCTAGTGGAAGCTTTTCTGTGGATTTCAGTTGGCATCTTGTGATATTTTTCTTGACTGGTGAAAAGGAGATCCTTTCAATACAATTATAGCGGGGGATGCATTCAACACAATCCCTCTCCCAACCCTAGAGTTTTGGGGGTGGAACTTATGCGGGCCAGCATTCCCCACAAATTGTAGCCCAAAGTTACTTCAGTGCTCCTTAACTCAGTTTCCTTTCATGTATGGATCCTAGAAGCTCTAGTTATTATTCTAAGTGACAAATGATAGTCACTTACATTAATTCTGCTCAGTTAATACAACACAACCTTGTACTGAAACTAATATTATTTAATATATTCATTAATGACCTGGAAAAGGGAGTAAAGAGTGAGGTGATCAAATCTGCAGATGACACAAAGTTATTCAAGATAGTTAAGACCAGGGCAGACTGTGAAAAATTACCTGAGGATCTTGCAAGACTAGAAGATTGGGCAACTAAATGGCAGATGAAATTCAGTGCTGACAAGTGCAAAGTGTTACAAATAGGGAAAAATAACAGACTATGCCGACACATTATAAATTAATGGTTACAATGCAGGAAAAAGGGTCTTGGAGTCACTGTGGACAATTCATTGAAATCCTAATCTCAGTGTGTGGTGATAGTCAACAAGGGAGGAAAGATTTCTGTATCCCAGGCCATTCATACATGTGCATAGCAGAGGTGTTCTTTACACCCTCTGCATCCCGTCTCCTAACAGATGGGACGAAGGGAGCACATTACACCTGTGCTCCGTGCGCTGCACTGGCTGCCTATAACGTACCGAGCCGGTTCAAGGTGCTGACTTTGATTTATAAAGTCCTATATGATCTCGGCCCCAGGTATCTCAGGGACCACCTCGCCTTCCGTGTTTCAGGATGGCCCCTTAGATCTGCCGGGAGCACCTTCCTAGAGGTCCCCCGTGTGAAGCGTGGGACCACAATGGAGAGGGCGTTCTCGGTGGTAGGGCTGCAGTTGTGGAACTCCCTCCCAGAGGAAGCCCGCCTGGCCCCAAGTCTACTGACATTTCGTCAGGCATGTAAGACGTGGCTGTTCTCCAAGGCCTTCGGAGGTGGGGAGGGGGGTGGGTAAACGAGGGTTTTTAATTGTTGTGAATTTTACTGGTGTTTTAAATATTGTTTTATTTTTGTATGGAAGCCGCCCTGAGATGCCGTAGGCATGAGGGGGTGGCATATAAATGCAAATAAATAAATAAATATGTAAATATGCCAAAAACACTCCGCTGTACCTTTCCTTTTCATCTGATGCAGGCCCTGCAGTCTTGGTGCTTTCCCGGTGTCTGGCAGCTGTAAGAGCTAGCTGACTGAAGCTGAATCCCAACAAGACAGAGGTAATTCTCATTGGCATGGCTGGTGATTTGGGTGAGGAGGGGTACCAGTCATTGACGGTGTTCACTCTGTGTTGGTGCCTCATGTGTGGAGCCTGGAAGTGCTCCTGGATTTGCACCTGCGACTGGATGTCCAAGTTTCAGCTGTGGCCAGGGGCACTTTTTGCCAGTTACATCTGGTGAGATGGCTCCATCCATACGTCTCAAACAAGACGGAAGTGATGTTGGTGGGGAGGGCGGTGGGTGTGACATCCCCCATCATTGATGGCATATTTCCCCTGCTGGTCTCTCAGGTCCAGAGTCTGGGGGTACTACTCAATCTGCAGCTTTGCCTGGATCTCCAGGTTGAGGCTGTGGTGAGGAGTGCTTTCCACCAATTAGCAGGCGTTCTCGGTGGCTGGACCGCAGCTATGGAACTCCCTCCCAGAAGAAGCATGGCTGGCCCTGAGCCTGATGGCCTTCCGTCTGGTCTATAAGACATGACTGTTTTCCCAGGCCTTCAGATGGGGGGAGGGGGGCTGAATTTTTATATGAGGGGGTGTTTTCTTGTTTTTAGTTGCTTATATATAAATTGAATTTATTAGATTTTAATATGGTTTTATGTTGTTTATACTGTTTTATGTTTGTTGAAAGCCATCCTGAGCTGGCGTAGGCATGAGGGGGCGGCATACAAATATAATAAAATAAAATAAAAAATACATCTGGTGCGACAGCTTTGGACGTACGTCTCTGACTCCAACCTGGCCACTGTCATCCATGCCTTCATCACCTCAAGTTTAGACTGTTGTAATGTGCTTTAAGTGGGGCTACCTTTGATGAGTCTTTTTTTAAAATTTTATTTTATGCCTCTCTTTTATGCATTTTATATATTTTATGTATATTTTTAAATATTTTAATTTTTGTAAGCCACCTCAAGTTGGTTAGGCAGGAGGGGCAAGATATAAATGTTGGAAATAAATAAATAAATAAATTCCAACCTCGTGACCATCATCCATGCATTTTGAGGCTGGACTATTGCAATGCGCTCTACCTGGGGCTGCCCATGGTGACAGTCTGGAAGCTGCAGCTGGTGAAGAACATGGCAGCCTGTCTTCTTATGGGGGTGGGTCACCAGGAACACATTACACCAGTGCTCCAAGCTCTGCTTTAGTTCCTATTATCTTCCTGGCCCGATTCAAGGTGCTGGTTTTGAGCTATAAAGCCCTAAACAACTTGAGTCTTGGCTACCTGAAGGATCTCCTCACTTCCTGGGAAGCTTCTGCAGGTCTCAGGGGCACCCTGCTGGAGGTCCCGCATTATAGGCAAGTAGCAACCGACAGGCAGGTGTTCTCGGCAGCTGCACCAGCACTGTGGAACTTACTCCTGGTGGGTGTCTGTCTCAGCCTGGGACCAGTGTAAGATGTGGCTCTTCCACCAGGCATTTGGTGGAGGGAAGGTTGGGGAGGGAGGTTTAAAGGGGAGGTACTTATTTGTTTTATGCACACCTTTTGATTTTATTGTATGGTATTTTTGGTTTCAATGTGTTTATTGTTGAGCTGATTGTATTAGGATTGATTGTTGTGTGCTGCACCGAGCTGCCAGAGGCAGGAGAAGTGGGGTAATAATAAATAAATAAATAAATAAATAAATAAAATAAAATAAAAACAGGGGCACAGACAGACACAATCTCCACATAAGGAGTTCCCTATTATGCTTTGTGTAAAGAATGCCTAAAAAGGCAAACAAAACATCAGGTATTATTTGGAAAGGCATAGAGAATACAACAGAAAATATCATAATGCCACTATATAAATCTATGGTGTGACTGTACCTTGAATATCGTGTGCAGTTCTGGTTGTGCCATCTCAAAAAAGATATAGTAGAACTGGAAAAGATACAGAGAAGGGTGACAAAAATGATCAAGGGTATGGAACAGTGTCAGCTTCTGTACAAGGAGAAGCTTGATTGATTAGGGCTCTTCAGCTTGGATTAGAGACAACTGAGAGGGTCCTACCTGCAGGACCGCCTCACCCTCTGAGTCCTGGATAGACCCCTGTAGTTGGCCGAGGGCCTCCTCCTTGGGGTCCCCTGGGTTTCCCGGGTGTCAATCATGAGGAGGGCGTTCTCTGTGGCTGGGTCATGGCTGTGGAATTTTCTCCCATTGGAGGTCCACTTAACCACCAACCTCCCCTCTTTTCATAGACAGTGTAAGACCTTGCTGTTCCACCGGGCCTTTACCAAGGGTGATGGGGTGGGTGGGTTGGGTTAGGGTGGGTATGGGTTTTTTGTTTGGAGATTTTAAGTTGTTTTTAATTGTAGCTTTATTGCTATGTTTTAATATGTTTTAAAATGTTGTTAGCTGCCCCGAGATGCCTGAGGCAGGATGGGGCGACTAATAATAATAATAATAATAATAATAGAAGTGTATAAAATTATGACTGGAGTGGAAAAAGTAAATAGTGAGTTGTTGTTTAGTAGGGGTGGGAAGTTCGGATTATATGGAATCTGATACTGCTGGTATTTTGCTGTACCTGCAGTATCGGATTAATCCGGCTATTGGGGGTACTGGTACCGGTTCCCCGTGCCAGATTGTTTTACATTGCGGCCATTGAAATGAATGGCCACAATGTAAAAAAAGAAAGAAAAAAACCCCCAACCACTTTCCCCTCCCCCATCCAGGCTGCACGGGTGGAAGAGGGGACACCCTCCCCAGCCACCCTGCCCAGCCTGGATTTTTTTTTAAAAAAAATTCCCCGAAGTCCCTGGCTCCGGGTCACTGTTGGCGACCCAGAGCCAGCACCAGCAGGTAGGTACTAGGGTGATCCCTGGGGTTGGGGGTGGATCACCCTACCCACCCACCCAGGGATTGCCTACCTTTGGCGCTCTGGGCGGCAGCGACACGGTGGTCCAGAGGTTTCAGCTCTGGCTGTGGCTGCCAGCTTCAGCGCTTACTAGGCCTTCCGGGGAAACCCGGAAGTTCCCCGGAAGGCCTAGTAAGCACTGAAGCCGGCAGCCACAGCCAGCGTTGAAGCCGCCGGACCTCCGTGCCACCGCCACCGCCGCCGCTGCCTGGAGCACCAAAGGTAGACGATCCCTGGGTGCGTGGGTAGGGTGATCCCTGGGGTGGGGTGTGTGTTAAACCACCCCCCGCCCCAGGGATCACCCTAGTACCTACCTGCTGGTGCGGGCTCCGGGTCACCGGTGGCGGCCTGGAGCCAGGGACTTCGGGGAATTTTTAAAAAAAATTCAGGCTGGGCAGGGTGGGTCGGGGGCATCCCCTCTTCCACCCCCACAGCCTGGGAGGGGGAGGGATTGTTTTTTCCCCCCATTGATTTCAATGGGGACACTGACAGTTCCCCATTGAAATCAATGCAATAGATCCGGCACCGGTAAACCGGTTTTAATCTGGTAAACCGGAATTTTGCAAACTGGTAACCGGTAAAACCAGTAGCCGTTTTTTTGCCAGATGTCCCATCCCTATTGTTTAGTTGCTCAAATAATACTAGAACTAGAGGACACTCCATGACAGCAGATTTAAAACAAAAGTATTTTTTTCATGCAGCACACAATTAACTTGTGGAATTTGTTGCAGATGCTGTGGTCGAGGCCAGTGGCATAGCTAGGTTTAAAAAGGATTGAATAAGTTCTACAATAGGTCCATTAATGGATTTTAGTCAAGAAGGTTGGGAGATGTAACCTCTGAGTGTCAGGAGTTGGGAGTGAACAGCAGGGAATAGCTCACTCCATTATGACCTGTTGGGTGCTACTCTGAAGTGACCCAGAATGGCCACTGTCAGAGACAGGATCCTGGGCTTGATGCACCATTATAGCATGAATTTGGTTATAGTGGGGTGTGAGGTGCGGCTCTCTCTATTATATCATAAACAGATTTACATTTACAAAATTCCCTCACTATAAAAAGAATTTGGTTACTTAGAATACGGTGCAAGTACAGCATTAGAGGTTACAGTGTACAATATATTTTGGCTTCCTGGCATCTCCCTGGCCTCAATGGCTTATAATGAGTCTCTTCCACTGTCTCTGAGGAAGGCTTGGGGTAGTGGAAGCCTCATCAGGTTTAAAACTAAACTATACAAACCATTTGAGTTACATATTACTTAAGAGAACAGCCCTCAGGGTGACCCAATAGCTATTTTCCATCTCTAACTTTTATGAAAAGGGTCAGTGCTCCCACTGCAAGAGCTAACAGAACTTCTTTCCAAAGCCTTCTGTTCCTCTGGCTGCACTGCTCTAAGCTGTGCTGGCTTGCTCCCAGCGTTTTCTGTTTTGCATCCCTAATGCTTAACTTCTACTAATCCTTGCTTCCTCTATTCTCATCACTGCTGCAGTGCTCTTCTTTGTAAGACTGAAACAGTTACGAAACTCCAGCAACTTTTATTATCAAAGGAATAGTCATCTTAATGAACTATCACACTATACTGTTATCAGAAATAGGCCTTCCTTGTCCCTTATTTTCAAAATAATTAAAACTAGTGCGGAAACTTGGTCCTTCGTTTTCCTTGGGAAACACCAAGAACCAGTGCATTTGGCCTCAATTTCCCAAGTTCTAAAGTTCCAAGCAAGGACCCCAGCACTTCAAAACTCAGCCAAACCTAGACCGAGTGCAGGGAAGGGGGCCAGGGAGTGGAGTGGAGTGGAGATGTCATTCAGACATAGTTTTTACTATATTAGGGAAGTCCCTATTTATTTTCTGCCCTAAGAGCTCCACTCTTTGGTTGATAAGCAGTAGTCCTGCTCTGTCAAATGAACTAGGTGGTTCTCTAGCCTCCTCACCTTCACATTATCCCAACTAGCAAGCTAGTGGCGAGGCAAAAAAATTAAAGCAATATTTATATTTATTTATTTATTTTTATTTATTTTTCAAATTTATACCCCGCCCCCTCCTGCAACGCAGCTCGGGGCGGCTACCAACAATGAATAAAAACAATAAAATTCCTTTTAAAATATTAAATATTAAATATAAAATGCATCACATAAAACAGGGCTAGAAAATAAAAA